>CAWUFW010005430.1:0-500000 GCA_963921515.1 Calotriton arnoldi
GCGCGTTCAGTTACGTATTGCCTTAGGTGCCAAGGGCATAGGTACTTCACAGGCCTACCAGGGGCTGCAGCATGTGTTATGCCACCCCTGGGAAGCAGTCTAAATCTGACACCACAGGCCTGCTACTGCAGCCTGGGTGAGGGTGGTGCTAGCACCCCTCACTGAGATATAGGTTTCCTATATCTCTCCTGCACACACATATAAACCTATCAGTCACCCCTAAGGCAGGCCCTATCAATCCTGAGGGCAGGGTGCTTGACTTCTATGTGAGGGGGTGCCTCTGCCTGAGCAGGGCCCCTCTGCAGCTCTCAGAGTCTATTCTCTGGTGCTGTTTGTGGATGCGGTTAAACCATATACTCTTAAGTGCATTATATCCTCGCGGTAAATGCTAACTTTGGAATGGCTGCATCAAAACATGTCGTGTTTGGTGTCAAACATCTTGGAATACTACCCCCCGCCAATCTTGGCGGCGGGGGTAGCATTCCACCCTTCTAGAGGGAGAAGACATGTACCTGCTGTGGAAACGCGGTAGAATCCTAAAGAGCCCTGGCATCACAAAATGGATGCCACCAGTCACAGACACTGGGCTGCCCTCCTGCTGATGACCGAAACTCGCAGTGGAGGAAGCCCAACAATAGGCATCCTGTCACAGGGAGGTGTAACCACCTCCCAGACAGGGTTTAGTGTATTGGGGCTGGGTGGGTGCACTCTTAGAGTGCTTTGAAGTCCTGCACTGGGGGAGCAGAAGGCTCCTCTGTGCATATGCCAGTTCAAACCAGCTCAGGGGCTACCTGCCCCTGCTCTGGCGCGAAACTGGACAAAGGGAAGTGGGTGTAGCCACCCCTCCCTTGACCCTCCCATAGGTGGGGTCATAGAGCTAGTCCATCCCCTCTTTTTAGTATAAGAGGGGGAACCTTGCCATTGCAAAGCAGATAACCCCTGGACGACGCTCTACAGAAGAATCCTGGCCCTTCGACGTTCCACTACCTTTGGAAGACAGAAGAATCTCCCTTGGAGTCAAGGAGTGACTCCCCTGCTTGGCAGGCACCAAAAACGACAACGACGGTCGCAAACTATGCCGCTCCCGCCGGAGTCCGAAGTCCCTGCAGCCCAAGAAGTGAATTTCCTGACCTATCCCAGGCCATCGTGAGTCCCCAGCGAAGCTGAGGCAAGTGGACCCCACGAGTAACGAGGAACCGTGACCCCTGGGTACCATGCACTATTGTCGAGTGCAACCCCTTCACAATGTTCTACGAATTTGTGCTTTGGATCACGTGTGGTCCCGACCTCCAGCAAGAATCCCTTCGAAGATCAGAGGCCTACACCATCCCGAGTGACCGTGGGCCCCTGTTGAGTGATTCCGCCTGAGGTGTCTTCGCGATCCCTTGCCCACCGGCTTGTGGGTCCCCAGAAGACTTCTTAAAGAAACCAAAGGGCTCCCCTGGTTGCTCCAGGCCTGCCCTGACTTACCCTTGCTGGGTGAGTCCCTCAGACCTTGCTGGTCTGTGCCATCGACTTTTCTTCATCTCCCCAAGACTTGCTGCTGCCAAGGCTTGTTGGCTCCAATCGAGTTACCAACACCGCAGTCAGCTGCAGATGTCAAGGGACCCACCGAATCCAGCTCCTGGTTGTCGTCGACCCCTCCTGGACCACGTGGCTGAAGAGTCAAGGCACCCGCAACTGACCTGAATCAACCGACGACGGTGGGCATCCATCTTCCTTGCCCCGGGTCACTGCCAAGTGACTTTGAACACTGTCCCCTCTGCTTTCAGGTCATCCTTCTTCAGAATCCAGGCTTGGATTCCACCGGACACTTCTTCAGCTCCCGCAAGCAGCCAGTCTTCTTTGTTCGCCATTGAAAACGACGCCGCGACCCGACACCAAAGGACACCTATGCACCCGGCTTCCCTGGGTGAGGTAACTCCAGCACTACGGTGCTCCTGTGGGTGTGGGCCCTAGAACTACTTACCCTGTAAGTGACTTGCTTGTAGGTTCTCCCGAAGTATCCTAAAACTCTTTATTTCCAACCGCGACTTGCTCCATTGAAGTTAACGGCGATCCGCGCCTGTGTATCCACACTGCACGCGTCCCCCGTGGGTCCTTTACTTACCTGCCTTGGGTGGTTTCGTGAGGCCCCAGCACTTCTGAAGGCCCTAGGCCTTGTCTCCCTGCAAGTCGTTGTCCCTAAGTCTCTTACTTAGTATATGGTCTGGCACGCCCCTAGGGCCCCAGCCATATTTTGTGCTTAACTTATTGTGAAACGTTGATTTGTGCATATGTTTGTCTTCTAATCTCATAAAGAGATTAGTAGAGAGTTATTTAGAAATAAATACATATATATTTGATATATATACCTGTGTGGTGTCTTTTCATTTGGTGATTCAAGAGATTATATGGTAAAACAAGCTGCTTTACATTCCTCCGAGACTTAGCCTGAAGGCTGCTCTCCACAGCTACCACTAGGATAGCTTTCTTTAAAAGGTTGTCTTAAACCTATCTACCATAAGAGTCGATTTGCCCTGGTGCAAGGTGTCCACTTTAATTAGTGAACAGCATATACCAGGCCAACTTCTCACAGAGGTGCAGAAAGAAGCAGGAGCAGTGCAGAAAGAAGGAAGAGAACTGCAGAAAGAAGCAAGAGAAGTGAAGAAATAGGGAAGAGGGGTGCAGAAAGAGGCAAGAGGGAGGCAGACATTTGCAAAAAAGGTGCAGAAAGAAGCAAGAGCAGTGCAGAAATAACCAACAGAGTTGCAAAAAGAGACAATAGGGGTGCAGAAAGAGGTAGGAGAGGTGCAGAAATAGGCAAGAGGGGTGCAGAAAGAGGCAAGAGCAGTGCAGAAAGAACCAACAGATGTGCAGAAAGAGGCAAGAGAGGTGCAGGAAAAGGGAAGAAGGGTGCAGAAAGAAGCAAGAGAAGTGCAGAAAGAGGCAAGTAAGGTGCAGAAGGAGGCAAGAGAACTGCAGAAAGAGGCAAGAAAGTTGCAGAAACAGGCAAAAGGGGTGCAGAAAGAGGGAACAGGTATGCAGACGGAGGCAAGAGAGGTGCAGAAAGAGGGAAGAGGGGTACAGAAAGAGGCAAGAGGGATGCAGAAATTTTCAACAGAGGTACAGAGAGAAGCAAGAGCAGTGCAGAAAGAACCAACAGAGGTGCAGAAAGAGGCAAGAGGGGTACAGAAAGAGGTAAGAAAAGTGCAGAAATAAGCAAAAGAGGTGCAGAAAGAGGCAAGAGAACTTCAGAAAAAGGCGAGAGGTGCAGAAAGAGGCAGGAGAGGTGCACAAAGAGGCAAAAGGGATACACAAAGAAGCAAGAGGGGTGCAGAAAGAAGCAAGAGAAGTGCAGAAAGAAGCAACAGAGGTGCTGAAAGAGGCGAGAGGGGTGCAGAAAGAGGCAAGAGAAGTGCAGAAAGAAGCAACAGAGGTGCCGAAAGAGGCAAGAGAGGTGCAGAAAGAGGGAACTGGGGTGCAGAAAGAGGTAAGAGGGATACAGAAATTTACAAGAGAGGTGCAGAAAGAAGCAAGGGCAGTGCAAAAAGAAGCAAGAGAGGTGCAGAAAGAAGCAAGAGAAGTGCAGAAAGAGGCAAGTAAGGTGCAGAAGGAGGCAAGAGAACTGCAGAAACAGGGAAGAGAGTTGCAGAAATAGGCAAAAGGGGTGCAGAAAGAGGGAACAGGTATGCAGACAGAGGCAAGAGAGGTGCAGAAAGAGGGAAGAGGGGTACAGAAAGAGGCAAGAGGGATGCAGAAATTTTCAACAGAGGTACAGAGAGAAGCAAGAGCAGTGCAGAAAGAACCAACAGAGGTGCAGAAAGAGGCAAGAGGGGTACAGAAAGAGGTAAGAAAAGTGCAGAAATAAGCAAAAGAGGTGCAGAAAGAGGCAAGAGAACTTCAGAAAAAGGCGAGAGGTGCAGAAAGAGGCAGGAGAGGTGCACAAAGAGGCAAAAGGGATACACAAAGAAGCAAGAGGGGTGCAGAAAGAAGCAAGAGAAGTGCAGAAAGAAGCAACAGAGGTGCTGAAAGAGGCAAGAGGGATGCAGAAAGAGGGAACTGGGGTACAGAAAGAGGGAAGCGGGATACGGAAATTTACAAGAGAGGTGCAGAAAGAAGCAAGAGCAGTGCAGAAAGAAGCAAGAGAAGTGCAGAAAGAAGCAATAGAAGTGAAGGAATAGGGAAGAGGGGTGCAGAAAGAGGCAAGAGGGAGGCAGACATTTGCAAAAAAGGTACAGAAAGAAGCAAGAGCAATGCAGAAAGAACAAATAGAGGTGCAAAAAGAGGCAAGAGGGGTGCAGAAAGAGGTAGGAGAGGTGCACAAAGAGGCAAGAGGGGTACAGAAAGAGGCAAGAAAAGTGCAGAAAGATGCAAAAGAGGTGCAGAAAGACGCAAGAGAACTGCAGAAAAAGGCAAGAGAGGTACAGAAAGAGGTAGGAGAGGTGCACAAAGAGGCAAAAGGGATACAGAAAGTGCCAAGAGGGATGCAGAAAGAAGCAAGACATGTGCAGAAAGAAGCAACAGAGGTGCTGAAAGAGGCAAGAGGGATGCAGAAAGAGGCAAGAGGGATGCAGAAAGAGGCAAGAGAAGTGCAGAAAGAAGCAACAGAGGTGCCAAAAGAGGCAAGAGAGGTGCAGAAAGAGGGAACTGGGGTACAGAAAGAGGTAAGAGGGATACGGAAATTTACAAGAGAGGTGCAGAAAGAAGCAAGAGCAGTGCAGAAAGAAGCAAGAGAAGTGCAGAAAGAAGCAATAGAAGTGAAGAAATAGGGAAGAGGGGTGCAGAAAGAGGCAAGAGGGAGGCAGACATTTGCAAAAAAGGTGCAGAAAGAAGCAAGAGCAGTGCAGAAAGAACAAATAGAGGTGCAAAAAGAGGCAAGAGGGGTGCAGAAAGAGGTAGGAGAGGTGCACAAAGAGGCAAGAGGGGTACAGAAAGAGGCAGGAGGGGTGCAGATAGAAAGGAGAGAAGTACAGAAAGAAGCAACAGAGGTGCTGAAAGAGGCGCGAAGGGTACAGAAAGAGGCAAGAGAAGTGCAGAAAGAATCAACAGAAGTGCAGAAACTGGCAGGAAAGGTGCAGAAAGAGGCAAGAGAGGTGCAGAAAGAAGGAAGAGGGGTGCAGAAAGAGGCAAGAGGGGTGCAGAAAGGAGCAAGTGAGGTGCAGAAAGAGGCAACAGAGGTGCAGAAAGACTCAAGAGATGTGCAGAAACAAGCCAGAGAAGTGCAGAAAGAGGCAGGAGAAGTGTAGAAAGAAGCAACAGAAGTACAGAAAGAGGCAAGAGAGGTACAGAAACAGGCAGGAAAGGTTCAGAAAGAGGGAACAGTGGTGCAGAAAGAGGCACAAGAGGTTCAGAATGAGGGAAGAGGGATGCAGAAAGAGGCAAGAGGGGTGCAGAAAGAAGAAAGTGAGGTGCAGAAAGAGAAACAGAAGTGCAGAAAGATGCAAGAGAGGTGCAGAAACAAGCCAGAGAAGAGTAGAAAGAGGCAAGAGAATTGCTGAAAGAAGCAACAGAACTGAAGTACAGAAAGAGGCAAGTGAGGTGCAGAAAGAGGCAAGAGAGGTGCAGAAAATGGCAAGAGAACTGTAGAAAGAGGCAAGAGAGATGCAAAAAGGAAGAAGGGTGCAGAAAGAAGCAAGAGGGGTGCAGAAAGAAGCAAGAGAAGTGCAGAAAGAAGCAAGAGAGGTGCAGAAAGAGGGAAGACGAGTACAGAAAGAGACAACAAGGGTGTAGAAAGAAGCAAGAGAGGTGCAGAAAGAGGCAAGAGATGTGCAGGAAAAGGGAAGAAGGGTGCAGAAAGAAGCAAGAGAAGTACAGAAAGAGGCAAGTAAGGTGCAGAAGGAGGCAAGAGAACTGCAGAAAGAGGCAAGAGAGTTGCAGAAACAGGCAAAAGGGGTGCAGAAAGAGAGAACAGGTGTGCAGACAGAGGCAAGAGAGGTGCAGAAAGAGGGAAGAGGGGTACAGAAAGAGGCAAGAGGAGCCAGAAATTTGCAACAGAGGTGCAGAAAGAAGCAAGAGCAGTGCAGAAAGAACCAACAGAGGTGCAGAAAGAGGCCAGAGGAATATCGAAAGAGGCAAGAAAACTGCAGAAAGAAGCAAAAGAGGTGCATAAAGAGGCAAGAGAGGTGCACAAAGAGGCAAAAGGGATACAGAAAGAGGCAAGAGGGATGCAGAAAGAAGCAAGAGAAGTGCAGAAAGAAGCAACAGGGGTGCTAAAAGAGGCAAGAGGCATGCAGAAAGAGGCTAGAGAAGTGCAGAAAAAAGCAACAGAGGTGCAGAAAGAGGCAAGAGGGGTGCAGAAAGAGGCAATAAAGAAGTAGAAAGAGGGAACAGGGGTGCAGAAAGAGGTAAGAGGGATATAGACAATTGCAAGAGAGGTGCAGAAAAAAGCAAGAGCAGTGCAGAAAGAAGTACGAGAAGTGCAGAAAGAAGCAAGAGAGGTGGAGAAATAGGGAAGAGGGGTGCAAAAAGAGGCAAGAGGGGTGCAGAAAGAGGTAGGAGAGGTGCACAAATAGGCAAGGAGGGGTGCAGAAAGAAGGAAGAGAAGTGCAGAAAGAAGCAACAGAGGTGCTGAAAGAGGCGCAAAGGGTACAGAAAGAGGCAAGTGAGGTGCAGAAAGAGGCAAGAAAGGTGCAGAAAATGGCAAAAGAACTGCAGAAAGAGGCAAGAGGGATGCAAAAAAGGTAAGAAGGGTGCAGAAAGAAGCAAGAGAGGTGCAGAAAGAAGCAAGAGAAGTACAGAAAGAAGCAAGAGAGGTGCAGAAAGAGGGAAGATGAGTGCAGAAAAAGACAACAGGGGTGCAGAAAGAAGCAAGAGAACTGCAGAAAGATGCAAGAAAGTTGCAGAAACAGGCAAAAGAGGTGCAGAAAGAGGGAACAGGGTTGCAGACACAGGCAAGAGAGGTGCAGAAAGTCAGAAGAGGGGCACAGAAAGAGGCATGAGGGGTGTAGAAATTTGCAAAAGAGGTGCAGAAAGAAGCAAGAACAGTGCAAAAGAACCAACAGAAGTGCAGAAAGAGGCAAGGGGTGCAGAAAGAGGGAAGAGAGGTATAGAAAGAGGCAAGAGAGTTGGACAAAGAGGGAAGAAGGGTGCAGAAAGATGCAAGAGGGGTGCAGAAAGAAGCAACAGGGGTGCAGAAAGAAGCAAGAGAAGTGCAGAAAGAAGGAACAGAGGTGCACAAAGAGGCAAGAGGGGTGCAGAAAGAGGGAAGAGAGGTATAGAAAGAGGCAAGAGAGTTGGACAAAGAGGGAAGAAGGGTGCAGAAAGATGCAAGAGGGGTGCAGAAAGAAGCAACAGAGGTGCAGAAAGAAGCAAGAGAAGTGCAGAAAGAAGCAACAGAGGTGCAGAAAGAGGCAAAAGGGGTACAGAAAGAGGCAAAAGGGGTACAGAAAGAGGCAACAGAAGTGCAGAAAGAGGCAAGAGAAGTGCAGAAAGAGGCAAGAGAGGTACAGAAACAGGCAGGAGAGGTGCAGAAAGAGGGTACAGGGGTACAGAAAGAAGCAAGTGAGGTGCAGAAAGAGGCAACAGAGGTGCAGAAAGGTAAGAGAGGCGCAGAAAGTGGAAGAGATGAGCAGAAAGAGGCAAAAGAACTACAGAAAAAGAAAGAAAGGTGCAGAAAGAAGCAACAGAAATGCAGAAAGAGGCAAGAGAGGCGCAGAAAGAAGCAAGAGTGGTTTGCCCACCATTAGTACCAATTTAATAACCACATTTAGCAATAAGTAACAGGTTACTATTCTAGGTTTGCAAAGGGCCTTACACCACGGTGTAACACTTGTCGCTGCATTTTTGGTAACGTTTGAGCTAGAAACAAGGTTTTTTTGTTAAAATCTGCAGATTATGCAGCAGATGATGGATTATGTGGCAAATGCGGAAAATGTATAATTGTGCAAAAGTTGGTGCAGCCAAACAGTCGCATAATTCCAATGGCCTGCTCATACCTCTGACTAGGTCAAGAAGTGCTCCTCAGTGGTTCCTTCTTTTTTTGTCTCATTGAGTTTATAGTTTAGCTTCTATGGAAACGAGGAAGACTAAACCTGAGGTTACCACTCCACAACACAGACTATCATACCACACAATTACTCTCCATAACACATAATCTCACTATACATAATTCCTATACACTAAATACCACATACTTTCTATCCACATAATTTCACTGCACAACATACCACATAATTCCACTACACACAACATACATCCACTCCACTCCAAGAAAACATTAATAAAACACTTTTACATTTACAACGCCAATAGCTCTAACTCTCGCAAATGCAAAACCTATTACATTGCAAATGCTTCTTTAACTAGTAGTCGCGTTTGCAGAGAGGTGGAGAAAGGGGCTGGGCCTCCGACCACCGCTCAGGAATTCCGCTGTGTAGGACTTACAGGCGGTATCAGGAGGGCTTCTTGGCCCCCAAAGTCCCTCAGGAGAAAAGTGGACTTCATCCCCCAACCCGTAGTGTGCCAGGAGGTGCGTTTGCAGAGTGGTGGAGAAAGGGGGGCATGGCCTCCAAAGACCTCTTAGCAATCCCACTGTGTGGGACTTACTGGAGGTAACAGGAGGGGTAGTTGACCCCCAAGGACTGCCATTTGTAAAAAAAAGAAAATATGCTTTTTTAGGCCCCTGGGGGTCCCTGTGGGACCCTCTAAGCAGGCATACGGGGGGTCAGGGTGTTTCTACACTGCCCCCTTTTCTAGTTTTTTATCCTTTTTTCACCTTTTTTCTTGTGACTCGATTTTACCGAGTCACAAGATGGCTGCCAACACTCCTTGGTTTGGAGTGTTGACAGCCAATCAAAATGAAGCTCGTGATCGGGAGGGTTCCTCGGCCACCAGATATCAATATTTTTTATTTTTGAATTTCTCAGGAACTACTGAACGGATTTACACCATTTGAAGAAAGAACGCTTTCTGAACCAAGACCTACCTTTTTGACAAATTTGGTGTAATTCCGTTCAGCAGTTCGGGCTGTAGCTTTGTCTAAAGTTTCCTATGGAAATTAACATGGAAAAACGTGTTTTGGGACCCCCCTTTTTTCTCGGCCCCCGCTCGACGAATCACTCCAAATATTTGAAGACAGGAGCTGACCTGAGCGAACCATTCGTTTTGAAAATTTCGTGAAGATTCGTCAAAAGATATGAACTCCTTGTTTTTTGCTATATATAATTATATATATATATTGTGTTGACGGATGGGGTACTGGCATCCAGGCTCCCTGCCCAACCAGTAATTACATATAGGAAAGGTCCCTCAATGCGCACTCAAATTGTGAAGAGTAGCCCAGAACTGTCCAAAGCCACCATGTGGCTGCAACCGAAATCAGGTTTTACCAAATGCTCCTCTTGTAGGGCTTGCAAATTCGGAGAAAATACAACTCATTACACCACTCCCTTTAGCCCGGATAGAATTGCTATCCAGGGCAAATTTAACTGTAGAACGGAGTATGCAGTGTATATTCTGGCATGCACCTGTGGCCTTAGGTATGTGGGAAGTACCAAGCTGCAGGTGCATGTCCGAATTTTGCAACATCTACGAGCCATCGTGAACAATGACACTACTTATCCGGTGGCTCGTCATTTTAAACAGATACATAATAATAACCTTGACTGTTTGAAATATTTTGTGGTGGCAGCAGTTCCAAAACTACGAAGAGGTGGTGACAGGGAAAGGAAACTAAGGCAGATGGAATCCCGTATGATTTTGGAGTTGGATAGTAAATTCCCTAATGGATTAAATAATACTGAGGATTTACACTATTTTTTGTAAAATTGCATTCTGTGACAAAGGGTAAATGAATTTATAGACAACTGAGGTATGGTCCCCATATGATATTTGATATTTGATAGGATACATTTTGATTATAAAGACAAGATTATGGCATAATATGTAACAGTTGTTTTAGCAGCAGCATGTCCCAAATTCCATCAGGGACCGCGTAAAGAAATTGTATTTGTGTGTGTATATATATAATAACTTCTTAGATATGGTTTTTATGATGAGATTATTATTGAAAATTTAGTACTTGCACTTTTATTGGTTTTAAAGGTGAAATTTAGCACTTTTGCACATCTAGCACTTTATAGCGGTATTGCATACTTTGCACAACACAGAGCACTTTATCAATTTGCAACTTTTTGCACAGGAAGGAATATGGTAGGGTACCAATTCCTAGGATTATGGGTTGAAATGTTATTGTAATTGCAATAAGTACCGGCATAGTTTGCTTAGTCAGGAATCTGACCATGACAAATTGATTATGAAAATAGGCATTACGCGGGAATAATACATTTAATGTTATTTTATTATATGATAGAATAGTATATTCATACCTATTACGGACTTGTGTATGCATACATATGTTCTCAATATACTAAAGAGTATTAGGCTGAAAATGAGGATTTTATTATTGTATTTATTAGGTCGGATTGTATAGATGCAATAAGTCATGTTGGTGAATCATCGTGCAAATTCAACGTATAACGTAAACCCAAATATACATTTATTTATATATGAAGAAAATTTGGTTTTTTCAAATTGTTAAGCTAGGAAAAAATAAGGGAATGTATAATATAAATGTGTAAGAAATAATATGTTACCATTTGATGTATGTTCGTTCTGATATATAAAATGTGCATAGCAAAAACTACAGAAAAAAAGGAAAAAAAAGGAAGGAAAAAAAAGGAAAACAGACTAACCGTGTATGATGAAGTTGTGCTAGTATGTTTTCTATGTTCACATATCACGAGGGGTGAGAGCACAGCATATTTAAATATGGTGAACCGTTTCTTTTGTAAACGAGATCAAGGGCAAGTGTTGCCCGAAACGCGTCGTTCTGTGGAGCAATTAAACATCTTCATGCCAACAATTTCCAGTGGTTCGTGGATTCTCTGTTCGCCCATCTGGGATGTGGAGGTGCGGAGAAGCTGAGTTTGTTTGTTGATATATATATATATATATATATATACTCAAACCTAGCAAAAAGGCAATGTAGGCTATGTCTGCTTGGCAAACTTTTCGTATTTCAAAATAATATTTCAAAGCAGGATTTCATCAGGATTTCATCAGGATAACCGGATGGCCTGTGGTGGATGTGCCATTAGGTTAGATGTTTCAATATGTGAGAAGTCGAGAGGACAACGCTATATTTATCAAGATATGGTGGTGTCCTGCACTCTCCCTACCAATAGCACAGCCACAATCACGCTGCCTGGCACCACACACATCTTTGCACACTGCAAAGTCGGAAACATTTTCCTTTTTTAATGCCTTTCTCTAACATTGTGTGCCTGGTTTGCATCACAAAAGTGACACCACCCAGTACGAATTTATCCTGGAATACTACTCTGTATGCCGTTCAGTCTTTGATTGGCCTACAAGCAAAATAACAGTTGGCAAATGTTCAAAAGTCTGATAACAAGGTCCAACTACCACATATATTTATCTTAATTACTAGCAAGGACACTCCGAACCATGAGGATTTTATAATTTAAGAATTCAAGATGGCCACAACCATCTGCAAGCCTTGGGAGAGTCCTGTGGCTCCACAGAACATGTTGCTTTCTTTGGTTTCACCCATGTGACTTATATAGCACATTCATTGGAGATGCAAAACCTCTTTCCAGTTGGTGCCCACACTCTGTGCATAACCCCAGCCCCTCCTGCTTCTTAAGGCATGCACATTTAGGCTGTGTGGAACATTGCACCCCATGCAAGACCAGTATGAGGAGGTAAGCAAATGCCACGATTCATGACATCATGTAAAAGGGATCCAAGTCTTCCCCAAAATGCCTTAAAGATTACACAAGACATTCCATATTTGAAGATATTAAACTATATGTGCCACAAATGTTTCCCAGCAGCTTGCAACAATGTTGGTAACTGCTTCAGAAATTTGGTTTATTCCAAACCAGTACATACAGTGAAATATTGGGGTTTTGATTTATTTGGTTAGATGACTTCAGATCTGTATCAATGCCTGTGCTGTCTTTAGTTTAACTATTTAATTAGGAAATATAGTCAACTAAACAAGTGTTTTTGAGCAGTTGCCCCTTTTCTAACAACCAGTTATAAAGGAATCTTGAATACTTCTAGTTTATATTCAGGTAAACTTGAATTGCGCACCAACAGGTGTTTTAAAAAAACATGTATTTTGGAAACAGAAGCCTCCTTTAAGGAAGGGGTGATGTAGTCATTAAGATATTCTTTGATGAAGAGATGATGTAAACTTCCAAAACGTCTTTAAGGGAGGCATTAGGTGATCACCAGGTCCCACAGGATTAGCCTACCCTTAAAATTAACTGCCTCTGTATAATGAAGGAATTGTTTATGTGGCAGATAACATATCTTTATAGGTAGAAATGTGCCAGTAATACATGCATTTTTGTTATATTGAAGCAACCAATAAGAATGATGATATTGATAATTGAACTGCATGAATCAGAATTTACTCGGTATTCAGAGAACTAGCTTACCAAATAGCTTAGAACAATGATTTAGTAGTGGGTAATGTTGAACGGAGATTATTTGTGAAGATTGCAATATGATATGCAAAAATTGCCATATGTGTTAAATATAATGGCTATATTTGACACCATATTATGAAGATACTGAAGGAATGATACCAATAGTTTCAGATGGAAGCTAAAGAGAGAGAAGTGCAAGGGACAGGCCTCATGTGTACCTCTGTGTGCCAAATACATTGATTTAGAATCTTTCCTTGACTGTAGAAGTTGGTGAAATACAGAAGTTTTCAACTGCTTGGATAGTTATTTATTTATTTTTATTCTTTTGCAAGTTAATTTTGGGTGGACTCGGCTCTTATGGGTGACAGAGCACTGTATAAGAGCAATTTAAGTACACCAGCGCTAGGTTAGTTACATTGCATATATCTCACAGTCGGTGACAGGTTAAACTTGGGCAAGTCAGATAGAGCAAGATCTTGTTCCTTGACCTCCACCGATGGAGCCGACATACTAGCTCCCCTGAAGAAAGCTCCAGGCAAGCGACACTCCAAGAAAGCCAGCTGGTTCTCTCCCACCCTTCATGAGTCCAGATGCACCTTTAGACTGCTCGAGAAGAGATGAAGGAGCAGCAAGCCCCCGGAAGACCACTCAGCCTTCAAAATCACTGTCACCGCACACCAACACCTCATTAGAACAACAAAGAAAGCGGCCCTACAAGAAAGGATCAACGCCAACGCACTCAATAGCAAAGAACTTTTTGCCGTGGTCAAAGAATTCGCCAAACCCAGCACAGAGACAGCAGACATCCCACCCTCCCAAGACCTGGGCAACAACCTCAGCACCTTCTTCCACTACAAGATTAAGGAGATATATGACAGCTTTGACAGCCTCAATGCCCAAGAACGTCACACCCCACCCCCAAACCACCGCACCCAATGGCACTGGACCCCAGCAGACCCTACTCATCTGGACTACCCTCACCGCTGATGACACCCTCAAGATCATGAAGAGCATCCACTCCAGAGCACCCTCGGATCCCTGCCCTCACCACATCTTCAACAAAGTCGGCACCTCCATCGCCCCCGAACTCTGCCAACCCATCAACTGCTCCTTCAACTCTGCCGCCATCCTGGAGGACTGGAAACAGGCAGAGATCAATCCCTTGCTGAAGAAACCCTCTGCTGACCTGACAGACCTCAAGAACTTCAGACCCCTATCTCTGCTCCCCTTCCCAGCCAAGGTCATCGAGAAGGCCATCAACTCCCAACTTTCCAAGTTCATCGAAGCAAACTACATCCTGGACCTCTCCCAATGTGGCTTCCAAAGCACCGCACCGAGACTGCCCTCCACGCCGCCACAGACGATGTCCGCTGTAGGAGAGTAGGATCTGCTTCACATGGGTACCCCCACTTTTTGCTGATGCGTCACTGTTTTTCGACCTTAGTCTGGCTGGGGCCCTGCTAATCAGAACCCCAGCCTAGCTGCTTCCTCTTTAAAATGGTTTCCATGTGCCTTAGGCACATCTCTGATTGGAATCTGGAGTGCCCTTATAAGTCCCTAGTATATGGTATACTATGTACCCAGGGCATAGGTACCTCAGAGGCCTACCAGGGGCTGCAGCATGTATTGTGCCACCCCTGGAAGGCCATCCAAAATGACACCACAGGTCTGCTACTGCAGCCTGGGTAAGGTGGTGCATGCACCCCTTACTGTGATATAGGCTACCTATATCACTACATACATACACACATATAAACCTATAAGTCACTCCTATGGCAGGCCTTATCAATCCTGAAGGCAGAGTGCGTGGGTCCTATGTGAGAGGGTGCCCCTGCATGAGCTGGGCCCCTCTGCAGCATTCGGAGATCCTTCTCTGATGCTGTTTGTAGTGCAGCCCGACCATATACTCTTAAGCGCATTATAACCTCGCGTTAAATGCTAACTTTGGGATGGCTGCACGGAAACATGTCGTGTTTGGTGTCAAACATCTTGGAATACTACCCCCCGCCAGTTCTGGCGGCGGGGGTAGCATTCCACCCTTCTAGAGGGAGAGACATGTACACACCGGTATACCCGGTACTGACTTTCCAGAGCCCTGGCATCACAAAATGGATGCCGCTGCCACAGACACGAGTCTGGCCTCCTGCTGCTGACCGAAACTCCGGCAGGGGAGGCCTGGACAATAGGTTTCCTGTCCCAGGGAGGTGTAACCACCTCCCCAGACAGGATAGTGTGTATTGGGGCTGGGCGGGAGCACTCTCTGGTGCTTTGAAGTCCTGCAC
Source organism: Calotriton arnoldi (assembly GCA_963921515.1). NCBI lineage: Eukaryota > Metazoa > Chordata > Amphibia > Caudata > Salamandridae > Calotriton > Calotriton arnoldi. Next base: position 14,723 of record CAWUFW010005430.1, read on the forward strand.
TGGGGGCACATTTGGTGTCCCTGTGCATACCCCAGTTCAAACCGGCTCAGGGGCTTCCAGCCCCTGCTCTGGCGCGAAACTGGACAAAGGGAAAGGGGTGTAACCACCCCTCTGCCCTGACCCTCCCATAGGTGGGGCCACAGAGTACGTCCAACCCCCTACCTTAGTATAAGTATGGGACCCCAGTCCTTAGGACTTTAGATTAACCTGGACGAAACTCTGACACAGAATCCTGGACCTTCGACGCTCTACTTCAAGATTAGAGGACTGAAGAATCTCCCTTGGGGTCAAGGAGTGACTCCCCTGCTTGGCAGGCACCAAAGAAGCAATTGTCCGGTCTGCATCGCTGAAGCTCCCGCCGGACGCCGAAGTCTTTGCATCACCAGAGGTGGATTTCCAGACTTCCCCGAGGCTGCCCTGAGTCCCCAGCAAAGCTGAGGCCCGTAGCTGTCGTGGGTAACGTGGAACTGTGACCCCTGGCCACCAATTGCCTTTGCAAGTGCATCCTCTTCTGGGTCTCCCACGATGTCATGCTTTGGGCTCCGAGTAGCCCCAGCCTCCAGCACCAACTGTACCGAAGATCACTGGCCTCCACTCCACGAGTGTCCTGTGAGCCAGCTCCACGTGTGTTGACTTGAGGCTCCTTTGCGGTCACTAGTCCGTTGGCTAGTAGACCCTCCCGAAGGCCAATCTTCTTCTGCTTGGGCTCACTGGTTGCTCCAGGCGTGCCCTGACTTACCCTCGCTGAGTGAGTCCCACAGACCTTGCTGGTCTGCAACATTGTCCTTCTTCCATTTCCACAAGACTTGCCGTTGCCAAGGCTTGTTGGGTCCAATCCGGTCGCCGGCACCCTTGCAATCGACAAACGTTGTGGGACAGCTCGAATCCAGTTCCTGGTTGTCATCGACACCTCCTGGACCTCGTGGCTGAAGAGTCAAGACAACCATCAACCTACCTGAAGCACTCGACATCAGTGGGCATCTGCTCATCGCCTTCCTGGTCACTGGCTAGTGACCCAGACTCTGTCCCCTCTGCTTTCACGTTCTTCAGATCTTCGATCCACCTTTGGATCCACCCGAACACTTTCGACTTGGCCGCCAGCAGCACTTTGCAGCAGATCGCCATTGAAAGCGATGACGAAACCCGACCCCGAAAGACACCTATGCACCCGGCTCCCCTGGGTGAGGTAACTCGAGTACTCCGGTGCTCCCGTGGGTATTGACACTAGAACAGCCTAGTTCTCAAAGGGTTTGCTCCAAGTCCTCCTCTAAGTGTCCCTTTTCTTTTAAATTCAAACCGCGACTTTCCCCATAGAAGTTAACGGCGATTCGCGGCTGTGTTCCTACACTGCACGCGTCCCCCGTGGGTCCCCTGTGTCACTACCTTGGGTGGTTCCTTGTGGTCCAAGCACTTCTACAGGCTCTAGGCCCTGTGTCTAGCTCAGTCGTGGTTCTTATACCACTTTATTGGTATATGGTTTGGTACGCCCCTAGGGCTCAAACGTGTATTTGTGCTATTACTGTAGATAACTAACTTATAACTTATGTACTTCGAACTCTAGCCTCATAAAGAGACTAGAGGGGTGTGTTTAGCAATAAATACATATATTTTGAATATATACCCGGTGTGGTCCTCTTTCATTTGGTCACTCAAGAGATTATAGACTGGTAAAACAAGCTGCTTTACATTCCTTCAAGACTTAGCCTGAAGGCTGCTCTCCATAGCTACCACTAGGATAGCTTTCAATAAAGGTTGTCTTTAACCTATCTACAATAAGGGGTTGTTTGGACTGGTGCAAGGTGCCCACTATAATTAGTGGACAGCATATGCCAGGCCAACTTCTCACATTGGTGTGCAGCGTGTGGGATTCCAGCTTGCTATTGTTTTACCAGATAATCTCAATTGAATTGATCAACTGAAAACCACTAAGGGTACCTAAGGTACATATAAATCAAGCTTAGTAATACAGTAAGTTCTACTGAACTTAGAGTTGTGTGTTAAGGGATAGCACACCCTTTCTACAACTCAAGAGAGTTTAGTAGGCCACACTAGAGTAGGTAGTGCATACACCACACCTCACTAGTAATGTCTTCAAAGCCAGGACCCAGTGAGTCCTCACCAGAAGCCAGTGTGCTTCTTCCCTCCAAGTATGATAAACTCCCATTCTTGGAATTGAGAGCATTATGTAATACTAGGAAGTTGAAGGCAGGCAAAAGTGCCAGCACCCAACACCTCAGGGAGGTGTTACTAGCTGATGATCTCAGCAGGCCCATGGGGTCTGAAGGGGTAGGCAGAGAGGGTGGGGCAGAAGATGAGGAAGGGGCCAGGGGTGAAGAAATCCAGCCCCCCCCTCTGAGACTGGCCAGGAAGGTGAAAATGACCTTGTCCTGGATAACCCAATTCCGCCTGTGGAGGAGGAGGAGGGGGATCAGAATGACCTCCCCTTTGTCCCCCCAGGAAGAGTACTGAGTGTGCCCAGAAAGTCTAGATCTCCTTCTCAGGAGTCTAACCACTCTGACACCTCAATAGGGACCTCTGTCTCCTCTCATAGGAGGGAATCCTCTCATGAAAGGAGAAAGAGATTGCTTCAGTATGAACAAGCCCAGCTTGAGCTCAGAAAACAGCAATTGGCTATAGACAGGGAGTCCCTAGATCTCTATAGAGAGAGACAAAAGATGGGACTAGAGTCCCATGGTGGCAGCAATTTCCCAAGAGATAGGGAAAGGTCTTATGACCATAGAAACCTGAGCAAGATTGTCCCTCCCTACCAGAGTGGGGATGACATCCACAAATGGATAACTGCTCTAGAGAGGGCCTGTAAAGTACAGAGGGTCCCTCAGGAGCAGTGGGCAGCAATCTTGTGGCTCTCCTTTGTAGACAAAGGTAGAGATAAGCTCCTCACTGTTAGAGAGGAGGATGCTGATAATTACAAAGTCTTGAAGAGTGCTCTAATTGATGGGTTTGGCCTAACCACTGAACAATACAGGTTAAAGTTCAGGGATACCCAAAAGCACAGACTCAAGACTGGGTGGACTTTGTTGATTGTTCTGCCAAGGCTCTGGAAGGTTGGTTATTGGGCAGTAAGGTATGTGACTTCACAGGATTGTACAATCTTATCATGAGGGAGCAGATCCTTAACAATTGTCAAAATCAGATGTTGCATCAGCACCTGGTGGACTCTGATCTGACCTCTCCCCAAGAATTGGGAAAGAAGGCAGACAAATGGGTCAGAACCAGGGTGAGGCAGAAGGTACAGAACCAAGGTGGTGACCCTAAGAAGCAAGATTCGAAAAACTCTGATAAGGGTGGGGAGAAGGGTAAAGACCAAAAGTCTTCACAAGGCCCCCAAAAATCTTCTTCAGGTGGGGATTCACAGTCTAACAAAGGGAAAGGCCAAAAGAAACCATGGTGCAAGGTCTGTAAGCAAAAGACCCACTGGACCAGTGATTGCACCAAGTCCAAAGACTCTACTCCAGCCCCCACCAATGCCCCTAAGGCACCTGCTCCCCCTAGTACAGTTACAGTTGGTGGTGGGACTACACAAGCCAAGGGTTTAGTAGGGTTGACCCTGGGTAAGGAGATGAGCTCTGACTTAATCAGAGATCTCACTCAGGCTGTCCTAGTCTGTGATGGAGGCATGGATATGACCTCCTCTGTGAGTCCCAGTAATCTGGGCAAGTACAGGCAACAGCCCTTAATCAATGGAAAAGAGGATTTGGCATTTAGGGACACAGGGGCAAGTGTCACCATGGTGACACAAGACCTTGTGAATCCTGGGCAGATTATACTTGGTGAAATGTACCAAGTGACCAATGCTAGCAACGTCAGAACAGACCATACTCTGGCAGTTGTTAACTTCTCCTGGGGAGGGGTAACTGGCCTTAAGAAGGTTGTGGTAAGTGCAGACCTACCCGTTGAATGCTTGCTTGGCAATGACTTAGAAACTTCAGCTTGGGCAGAAGTGGAGCTCAGGACCCATGCAGAAATGCTGGGCATCCCTGCAGATGTGTTTGCTGTGACCAGGTCACAAGCCAAAATGTCTAACACTGAACAGGCCTTGGATTCTGGAATAATGGACCAAGTGCCCTCCAAGAAGAGGAGTAGTAGGGTAAAGGCAGTGCCTTCCCCCTTGGCTCAGAAGGAAGATCAGTCTCTTGAGGGGGATGATCTCAGTCCTGAGGAAGGAACTGTCCCAGAGGAGCTTGAACCTGACCAGGTTGAGTTCTTGGGGACAGGGGGCCCTTCCAGGGCAGATCTGAGCCAGGAGCAGCAGAGCTGCCCCTCTCTTGAACCCCTCAGACAGCAAGCTGCTGCTGAGGCTGCTGGGAAAGCTAGTGGTCCCCATACTGTGTATTGGGATGATGGACTCTTGTACTCAGAGTGTAGAGACCCCAAGCCTGGTGCCACCAGGAGGTTGGTTATACCTCTGAAGTTCAGGGGCTTCCTATTGACCCTAGCCCATGACATTCCCTTAGCAGGTCACCTGGGCCAGAACAAGACTTGGGACAGAATTGTCCCTCACTTTCACTGGCCCCACATGTCTGAAGACACCAAGGAGTTTTGTCGCTCCTGTGTAACCTGCCAGGCCAGTGGCAAGGCAGGTGGCACTACAAAGGCCCCCCTGATACCACTACCTGTGGTGGGGGTTCCCTTTGAAAGGGTGGGGATTGACATTGTTGGTCCCATGGATCCCCAAACAGCATCTGGGCACAGGTTTATCCTGGTGGTAGTGGATCATGCCACCAGGTACCCAGAGGCTATTCCCCTTAGGACCACTACAGCACCTGTGGTGGCAAGAGCCCTCCTGGGAATTTTCTCAAGAGTGGGCTTCCCTAAGGAGGTTGTATCCGACAGGGGTGCTAACTTTATGTCTGGATACTTACAAGCAATGTGGAAGGAGTGTGGAGTGACTTACAAGTTCACCACACCCTATCACCCACAATACAATGGTTTAGTTGAGAGATTCAACAAAACCTTGAAGGGCATGATTAAAGGGCTCCCAGAAAAGCTTAGGTGAAGATGGGACATACTCTTGCCCTGCCTTTTATTTGCATACAGGGAGGTGCTTCAAAAGGGGGTTGGCTACAGCCCTTTTGAACTTTTGTTTGGTCACCCTGTCAGGGGTCCATTGTGCTTGGTGAAGGAAGGATGGGAGTTACCTCTCAAGCCCCCAAAGCAAGACATAGTGGACTATGTACTTGGTCTCCGCTCCCGGATGGCTGAGTATATGAAAAAGGCAACTAAAAACCTTGAGGCTACCCAGGAACTTCAAAAGCCTGGCATGACCAAAAGGCTGTACTGACTGTTTACCAGCCAGGACAGAAGGTGTGGGTGTTGGAGCCAGTGGCCCCAGCAGCTCTCCAAGACAAATGGAGTGGACCCCATACCATTGTTGAACAGAAGGGTGAGGTTACCTATTTGGTGGACCTAGGAACACCCAGGAGTCCCCACAGGGTTCTCCATGTCAACAGGTTAAAACCATATGTGGACAGGGCAGACATGGGCTTGCTCATGGCTACTGATGAGGGACAGGAGGAAGAGAGTGACCCACTCCCTGACCTGCTCTCACAGAACCCTGATGATGGGTCAGTGGATGGTGTAGCCTTGGCAGGCAGCCTCACTACCCAGCAGCAGACTGATTGCAGACAGGTGCTCAATCAGTTCAGACACATATTCTCACTGACACCCAGTCAGACTACCTGGTGCACTCATGAAGTGGACACTGGGGACAGTCTGCCTATTAAAAATAAGATTTATAGGCAACCTGACCATGTCAGGGACTGTATCAGGACAGAAGTCCAGAAGATGTTGGATTTGGGAGTTATTGAACCCTCAGTTAGCCCTTGGGCTAGTCCAGTGGTCCTTGTGCCAAAACCTCACACCAATGGTGGGAAAAGAGAGATGAGGTTTTGTGTGGACTACAGGGGTCTCAATGCAGTCACTAGGACTGATGCCCATCCAATACCAAGGGCAGATGAGCTAATAGACACTTTGGCCTCAGCCAAGTATCTAAGCACATTTGACCTGACAGCTGGCTACTGGCAGATCAGACTAGCTGATGATGCAAAGCCAAAGACAGCATTCTCAACCCCTAGTGGGCATTATCAATTTGTGGTGATGCCCTTTGGCCTGAAGAATGCACCTGCCACTTTTCAGAGGTTGGTGAATACAGTCCTTACAGGTCTGGAAGCCTATAGTGCAGCATATCTAGATGATATTGCTGTCTTTAGCTCCACCTGGGAGGATCACCTGGTCCACCTCAGAAATGTTTTGCAGGCCCTGCAGAAAGCAGGCCTGACTATCAAGGCCACAAAGTGCCAGATAGGGCAGAGTCAGGTTGTGTACCTGGGCCACCTTGTGGGTGGAGGCCAGGTTCAACCACTGCAGAGCAAGATCCAGACCATCATGGACTGGACTGCTCCAACTACCCAGACTCAGGTGAGAGCCTTCTTAGGCCTGACTGAGTACTATAGGAGATTTGTCAAGGGGTATGGATCAATAGTGACACCCGTGAATGACTTAACTTCCAAGAAAATGCCCAAAAAGGTTCAGTGGACAGTTAGCTGTCAAAAGGCATTTGATGACCTAAAGCAGGCCATGTGCACTGCTCCCATTCTACAGAGTCCTGATTACTCCAAGAAGTTCATTGTCCAAACAGATGCATCTGAATTGGGGGTAGGGGCTGTACTGTCACAATTGAATGATGAAGGTCAGGATCAGCCAGTAGCTTTTATTAGCAGAAGGCTGACCCCTAGAGAGAAACGTTGGTCAGCCATTGAGAGGGAGGCCTTTGCTGTGGTCTGGGCTCTGAAGAAGTTGAGGCCATACTTGTTTGGTACTCACTTCCTTGTTCAAACAGACCATAAGCCCCTCTTATGGCTAAAACAAATGAAGGGTGAAAACCCCAAACTGCTTAGGTGGTCCATTTCCCTACAGGGGATGGACTTCACAGTGGAACATAGACCTGGGAGTAACCATGCCAATGCAGTTGGACTCTCTAGGTACTTCCACTTAGAACATGAAGACTTAACTGGGCAAGGTTAGTTTAATGTCCCTACGTTTGGGGGGTTGTGTAGGAGAGTAGGATCTGCTTCACATGGGTACCCCCACTTTTTGCTGATGCTTCACTGTTTTTCGACCTTAGTCTGGCTGGGGCCCTGCTAATCAGAACCCCAGCCTAGCTGCTTCCTCTTTAAAATGGTTTCCATGTGCCTTAGGCACATCTCTGATTGGAATCTGGAGTGCCCTTATAAGTCCCTAGTATATGGTATACTATGTACCCAGGGCATAGGTACCTCAGAGGCCTACCAGGGGCTGCAGCATGTATTGTGCCACCCCTGGAAGGCCATCCAAAATGACACCACAGGTCTGCTACTGCAGCCTGGGTAAGGTGGTGCATGCACCCCTTACTGTGATATAGGCTACCTATATCACTACATACATACACACATATAAACCTATAAGTCACTCCTATGGCAGGCCTTATCAATCCTGAAGGCAGAGTGCGTGGTTCCTATGTGAGAGGGTGCCCCTGCATGAGCTGGGCCCCTCTGCAGCGTTCGGAGACCCTTCTCTGATGCTGTTTGTAGTGCAGCCCGACCATATACTCTTAAGCGCATTATAACCTCGCATTAAATGCTAACTTTGGGATGGCTGCACGGAAACATGTCGTGTTTGGTGTCTAACATCTTGGAATACTACCCCCCACCAGTTCTGGCGGCGGGGGTAGCATTCCACCCTTCTAGAGGGAGAGACATGTACACACCGGTATACCCGGTACTGACTTTCCAGAGCCCTGGCATCACAAAATGGATGCCGCTGCCACAGACACGAGTCTGGCCTCCTGCTGCTGACCGAAACTCCGGCAGGGGAGGCCTGGACAATATGTTTCCTGTCCCAGGGAGGTGTAACCACCTCCCCAGACAGGATAGTGTGTATTGGGGCTGGGCGGGAGCACTCGCTGGTGCTTTGAAGTCCTGCACTGGGGGCACATTTGGTGTCCCTGTGCATACCCCAGTTCAAACCGGCTCAGGGGCTTCCAGCCCCTGCTCTGGCGCGAAACTGGACAAAGGGAAAGGGGTGTAACCACCCCTCTGCCCTGACCCTCCCATAGGTGGGGCCACAGAGTACGTCCAACCCCTACCTTAGTATAAGTATGGGACCCCAGTCCTTAGGACTTTAGATTAACCTGGACGAAACTCTGACACAGAATCCTGGACCTTCGACGCTCTACTTCAAGATTAGAGGACTGAAGAATCTCCCTTGGGGTCAAGGAGTGACTCCCCTGCTTGGCAGGCACCAAAGAAGCAATTGTCCGGTCTGCATCGCTGAAGCTCCCGCCGGACGCCGAAGTCTTTGCATCACCAGAGGTAGATTTCCAGACTTCCCCGAGGCTGCCCTGAGTCCCCAGCAAAGCTGAGGCCCTTAGCTGTCGTGGGTAATGTGGAACCGTGACCCCTGGACACCGATCGCATTTGCAAGTGCATCCTCTTCTGGGTCTCCCACGAAATCGTGCTTTAGGCTCCCAGTAGCCCCAGCCTCCAGCACCAACTGCACCGAAGATCACTGGCCTCCACTCCACGAGTGTCCTGTGAGCCAGCTCCACGTGCGTCGACTCGAGGCTCCTTTGCGGTCGCTAGTCCATTGGCTAGTAGGCCCTCCCGAAGGCCAATCTTCTTCTGCTTGGGCTCCCTGGTTGCTCCAGGTGTGCCCTGACTTACCTTCGCTGGGTGAGTCCCACAGACCTTGCTGGTCTGCAACATCGTCCTTCTTCCATTTCCACGAGACTTGCCGTTGCCAAGGCTTGTTGGGACCAATCCGGTCACCAGTACCCCTGCAATCGACAGACGTTGTGGGACAGCTCGAATCCAGCTCCTGGTCATCATCGACGCCTCCTGGACCTCGTGGCTGAAGAGTCAAGACGACCATCAACCTACCTGAAGCACTCAACATCGGTGGGCATCTGCTCATCGCCTTCCTGGTCACTGGCTAGTGACCCAGACTCTGTCCCCTCTGCTTTCAGGTTCTTCAGATCTTCGATCCACCTTTGGATCCACCCGAACACTTTCGACTTGGCCGCCAGCAGCACTTTGCAGCAGATCGCCATTGAAAGCGACGACGAAACCCGACCCCGAAAGACACCTATGCACCCGGCTCCCCTGGGTGAGGTAACTCGAGTACTCCGGTGCTTCCGTGGGTATTGACACTAGAACAGCCTAGTTCTCAAAGGGTTTGCTTCAAGTCCTCCTCTAAGTGTCCCTTTTCTTTTAAATTCAAACCGCGACTTTCCCCATAGAAGTTAACGGCGATTCGCGGCTGTGTTCCTACACTGCACGTGTCCCCCGTGGGTCCCCTGTGTCACTACCTTGGGTGGTTCCTTGTGGTCCAAGCACTTCTACAGGCTCTAGGCCCTGTGTCTAGCTCAGTCGTGGTTCTTATACCACTTTATTGGTATATGGTTTGGTACGCCCCTAGGGCTCAAACGTGTATTTGTGCTATTACTGTAGATAACTAACTTATAACTTATGTACTTCGAACTCTAGCCTCATAAAGAGACTAGAGGGGTGTGTTTAGCAATAAATACATATATTTTGAATATATACCTGGTGTGGTCCTCTTTCATTTGGTCACTCAAGAGATTATAGACTGGTAAAACAAGCTGCTTTACATTCCTTCAAGACTTAGCCTGAAGGCTGCTCTCCATAGCTACCACTAGGATAGCTTTCAATAAAGGTTGTCTTTAACCTATCTCCAATAAGGGGTTGTTTGGACTGGTGCAAGGTGCCCACTATAATTAGTGGACAGCATATGCCAGGCCAACTTCTCACATCCGCACTCTCCTCAAACCAGGCAAAACTGTGTTCCTCATCCTCCTGGACCTCTCGGCCGCCTTCGATACTGTCTCCCACTGCATCCTATGCACAAGACTCCATAACGCCGGTATTTGCAACAATGCCCTGGAATGGATCTACTCCTTTCTCACCAGCCGAACACAGAGAGTCAGACCACCACCGCTCCACTCAACCCACAGAGATCAGCTGCGGAGTGCCTCAGGGCTCCTCCCTGAGCCCCACTCTCTTCAACATCTAAATGGCCCCACTCGCAGCCATCGTCAGGAACTACAGACGACACCCAGCTGATTCTATCCCTCACCAATGAACCCACATTCGCCACAAGCAACTTCCATGCTGGGACGAACGATGTCACCACCTGGATGAAGAACAGCTGCCTCAAGTTCAACTCAGGGAAGATGGAAGTTCTCATCCTGGGCTCCACCCCCTCTGCCTTGGACGACTCCCGGTGGCCCGCAGCACTTGGAACCCCCGCACACCCACAGACCTCACACACAACCTTTGCACCATCCTGGACTCTTCGCTCACCATAAACCACCAGATCAACACCGTCTCATCAGCCTTCTTCCACACGCTACGCCAGCTCCGAAAGATAAAGATCTTCAAGTGGATCCCCACTGAGTTCAGAAAGATGGTCACCCATGCACTCATCAGCAGCAGAATTGACTACAGCAACAAACTCTACGCCGGCATCACCCAGAAACTTCTCAAGAAGCTGCAGAACATTCAGAACGCCTCCTCCAAACTCATCCTCAACATCCCCCCCTCAGCCACATCACCGGCCACCTGGGAGACCTCCACTGGCTCCCAATCAACAAAAGAATCACCTTCACGCTCCTCACACACGCCTACAAAGCCCTACATGACACTGGACCTGCGTACCTTAACCACTGCCTCGCATTCCACACACTCGCCAGAGACACCCACTCCGCTCAACTGGCCCTGACCACCATCCCATGGATCTGCAAAACCACGGTTTGAGGACGATCCTTCTCCTACACCGCAGGAAAGACCTGGATCACCCAGCCTTTTCACCTCAGGCAAACACCATCACTGCCTCAATTCAGGTAGGACCTCAAGACCTGGCTCTTCGACTGAACCACAGCGCCTTCGATGAATCAGCTTCCCCCGCACCTTGAACCCTTACGGGTGAGTAGTCGCGCTTTACAAGACACTTGATTGATTGATTGACCAAGAGCAAGCTAAAAAAGCTGGGAGGTGAACATCCAGACATATAATCTACCCCTTTGCTAGGCGAGAACCATTATTGCCATGCAGCCTTTGAAAATCCTGCCCATTTTCACCTGCTGCATGTGTTGTGAGAAACGAAGATTTCAGTCTGGTGTCAAGCAAATTCCCATCCCAAAATCTGCACAGTTCTTGGCCCACTCAATGATAAGTCTTTATTGCATGCTGATTTTTTTATTTCTTAATCAACTACAAGGTAGCTTGCTCAAGGTTTGTAGAAGTGGATGGCAATTTTTACTCCCAACATGGGCACTGGCAAGTTACCTGTGGTCTAGTGTGACATGGTGGTCACTGTGGGAACCATGATGCCATGGTGGCCAGCTACACAATCTCATCACTGAGCATTTCTGGCATTGTAGCAGTGAAAAAGGATAACTATATTGTATCTGTTTTGTGTCTGATAAAGGACCTTTCATAACAGCTGTGGGAGAGGTGTGGCGCAGCAGCCAGAGCGACTGACTCCGGAGCGCAGGGATCACGGTTTGATCACCGGACGCAGCTCTGGGCAATAGCTCCCCGACGGCCCCCAACTTGAAGGGGTGATATATTTGCGCTTTACAAGTAAGGATTATAAGGATTATTAACAGCTGCATATACCGTAAGGGCTCGGTTCACAAAGCTTCTTCTGTGAGTATTGATGTCTTTTTTTTTTTAGGTTTGATTTATTCCAAAATGTCTAGTTCTGGTCCACAAAGCATTTTTTGGGTGTAGCTGTATCTTACTCCAGATACAGGTGTGACTTTATTGTCATTTTCCAGAAGTATGTTAACTAATCCTGATTCACGAAGATTGTTTTTCCTGATTCAGCAAGCCTTACTCCTAGATAATCATGAGTAAATCACATCTAAGAGAGAGGCACAACTACTTACAAAAAAATCTTTGTGAAGCAGGCCCTGCTTTATGTGTTTCTGTCCGTGGTAAGCTTGCACAGTGCTGCTACTGTTACATGTGCATGGAAAGGTTGCACTTCTACTCCCCTGCTGTACCTTTTCTGTGTGTGACATTGAAGCTGACAAAACCCCTATTTACTTCCCCAAAGCAAAAATTATTGGATTTATCAAGGATTTTTTTACTGTAAACATCCCTTTCCCTTTTTCCTTTTCCTTTTTAGATCCAAGAAACCCTATGGAAAATTATACATTCAGTACCGTGATGAGGATGATCAGGACTCTGAGTAAAATAGATTACCAGCAAGTAACGGGTCATTATCTCACCATCAGCCTTTGACGTCCCAGTCCTTACTAAATGCGGACCCACCCAAGCTTTACAGAACATCCAAAAAGAATCACAAAAGAAACGCACAAAATGTTTACTGTGGCACCAGTGAAATAAATGTAAAAATTCATATAAACTCAAAATTTTACTTTCTTCCAGCATTTAATACTTGTGTCAAAATATTAGAACACAAAGAACCTCTCACTTACCATTGATAAAGGTTTATCCATTTCAAAAGATTTTATTGGAATTTTAATACATAACAAGCGGTTGGCAAAAATACAGGAGGCAAGAGTGTTATCAATATTACTTGTGATCAAGTATTACATAATGATAATGGTTAACAAGTGGCCCAATGAGGCAAGTACATCTTGTATTGATCAACTGCAAGGTGGGAAATGAAGAGGAACAGAAAGAGGAGGAGGGGCGTAAAGGAGAGGAGGGAGATGTTGCCGCAATGAACAGCTAAGGCGTATGCAGGTCAGATCGGAGTGGAATAACCAATGTCAGCATATAAATGAGGTAACAGTCACTCTCCTAGGGACTGCCACAAATATCAGAGAATCTTGGGTGTTGGTTAGGAGACACCACAAGTGTAAGGGCATTGGGGGGATTTGACTAATTCTAGGTTTCAGTCCAGATTATTCCATAGAGCTTTGTTGGCCTAGATCAGTGATACTCAAAGTACGGCCCGAGGCTGCTTGCGGCCCTCTTGACCTTTAAATGCGACCCCCCTGGTGAACAGCAGCATGAGCTGCTGTTTAGTTGCTGAGCACTAATATTCAGAAAAAAATGTTAAATAAACGAGCAAGCATTTATTAACCTGCAAATAATCCCCATCTCCCCCTTTTCCCCCCTACTCCTCCCTCCTTCCCCCCTCCTCTCCTCCCCCCCTCCTCCGTACCTCCCCTTCCCCTTCCCCTGTGATTTCGGACCAGACAGTCACCCGATACAAACGGTGCACAGTCAAAATATCGACTTTTAAATATCGACCTACATTAATATCGAGTTTTAAATATCGTAGGGTCAGAATATCGACATCAAGAATATCAGTGACCAGAATATCGACCTGAAGGTAAGAAATGGCAAGACATGGCTTTTCCAACTATAATCTTGCTCTTGGCCTTTTCTCTGCCTTGGGTGCCTTTTTCTGTCACTGTTATGTGGTTTTATGCTCAGCGCCGGGACACTCCTGGGAGTAGCCGTGCGCTTTATAAATACCTAATTATCGAAGTTGTTAATATCGATAGTAAAAATATCGATGTTAATAATATTGATGTTTATGTTAGTGTTATGTATTTTAGTATGTATTTTATATGTATGTGTTCCCCATGTTTTGTTATGTTTGGTATTATTTTTTTAAATATATGTATTAATTGTTTAGAAGTTAGTAATTTTTTTAAAGCAAATTTTGCGTTTTAGTACCGTAGTGGGTTGTGGGTTTATAGGGGAATAGGGTGGGAAGTAATTTAATTATAGTAAATTAATTCATAATTTTGAGAAATTATTAATGATTTTTAATTAAATTTTGCATTTTAGCTCTGTAGCGGGTTGTGGGTTTATAGGGGAATAGGGTGGGAAGTAATTTAATTGTAATAAAGTAATTTTTTATTGTTATTGATATTTAATTTATTGTTAATTAATTATTAATTGGTAATTAAATTTTATTAATTGATTAATTGATAATTATATTAATTGTATACATTTTTTAGTGGAGCGGGTTGTGGATTTATAGGGGAATAGGGTGGGAAGTAAATTAATTATAATAAAGTAATTAATAATTTTTATTTCTTGGTACTGATAATTAATTTATTGTTTATTAATTATTAATTGGTAATTAATTTTTATTAATTAATTAATTTTTAAATATATTAATTGTGTTAATTTAGTTTAGGAGTGGGTTGTGTGTTTATAGGGGAATAGGGTGGGAAGTAATTTATTACAATTAAGTAATTATTTATTAATATTTATTGGTATTGATAATTAATTTATTGTTAATTAATTAATAATTTGCAATTAATTTTTATTAATTATTATTTATTGGTATTGATAATTATTTTATTGTTAATTAATTATTAATTGTTAATTAATTTTTATTAATTGATAATTTTATTAATTGTGTTAAATTTTATGTGGAGTGGGTTTTGTGTTTATTGGGGAATAGGGTGGGAAGAAATTTAATGTTATTAAAGTAATTATTAATTTTCATTTTTTGGTATTTATAAATAATTTATTGTTAATTTATTAATAAATCATTATTTAATTAAAACAATTATTTAATTGATAAGTATGTTATTTTTAACCCCTACGCTATCCAACACTTTCCCTACTGTTGCACTCTCTGGAGTGGGAATAGTAATTTTTACCCCTACGCTATCCAACACTTTCCCTACTGTTGCACTCTCTGGAGTTGGAATAGTAATTTTTACCCCTACGCTATCCAACACTTTCCCTACTGTTGCACTCTCTGGAGTGGGAATAGTAATTTTTACCCCTACGCTATCCAACACTTTCCCTACTGTTGCACTCTCTGGAGTTGGAATAGTAATATTTACCCCTACGCTATCCAACACTTTCCCTACTGTTGCACTCTCTGGAGTTGGAATAGTAATTTTTACCCCTACGCTATCCAACACTTTCCCTACTGTTGCACTCTCTGGAGTGGGAATAGTAATTTTTACCTCTACGCTATCCAACACTTTCCCTACTATTGCACTCTCTGGAGTTGGAATAGTAAT
This sequence comes from Calotriton arnoldi, assembly GCA_963921515.1. NCBI lineage: Eukaryota > Metazoa > Chordata > Amphibia > Caudata > Salamandridae > Calotriton > Calotriton arnoldi. The sequence continues at coordinate 29,775 of CAWUFW010005430.1, forward strand.
TTTTACCCCTACTCTATCCAACACTTTCTCTACTGTTGCCCTTTCTGGAGTTAGAATAGCAATTATAACCCCTACGCTATCCAACACTTTCCCTACTGTTGCACTCTCTGGAGTGGGAATAGTAATTTTTCCTCCTACGCTATGCAACACTTTCCCTACTGTTGCAATTACTGGAGTGGGAATAGTAATTTTAACCCTTTCGCTAGCCAACACTTTCCCTACTGTTGCACTATCTGGAGTGGGAATAGTAATTTTTACCCCTACGCTATCCAACACTTTCCCTACTGTTGCACTCACTGGAGTGGGAATAGTAATTTTTACCCCTATGCTATCTAACACTTTCCCTACTGTTGCACTCTTTGGAGTGGGAATAGTAATTTTTTTCCCTCCGTTATCCAATATTTTTCTGTATTGTTTTACTTAATGTTGTGTATAATTTATTTTAAAAAATTAAAAATATTTTAATTTTTTTAATTTGTTAAATATATTTTTTAAATTTCTAATAATATTATTTTTTTATGTGTATGTCTGTATTTATAATTTATAAAAGATTTCTAACAATTTATGTTATTAAAATAATTATTTATGAATATTATTAAGTAAGTATATATATTATATTTTATATGTATATGTTTAATTTATTTCAACATTATATGTATCAGTTTTATTTTTAAACATTTTTAAATAATTTTAACTATGTTTCTTTTAATTATATTTATTATTTACTTTATTTTAGATTATTTTTGTACCATTTAAAAAAAACGATATTTTTTACAACGATATTTTTGACATCGATATTTAATTTTCGATATTTTTGTACTTACCATGATGTAGATAGGATGTCGATATTCTTGACTTCGATATTTTTGTCACGATATTTTGTACCTCGATATTTTTTAGGTCGATATTTTGTCAGTGATTCGATACAAACATCTGGTAGGGTCTCTGTAGCGGCAACAGTTTTTATTGTTTAACTTTAGTATTGTTTGGGGTGGGTTTTAAGTGGGTGGGAATTAACGGGTACTGATATTCCTAACAATACTCGCATTGTTACAGTTTATGTGCTTATAATGTGACCACATTTAAATCTTTGCAATGCTTCCACACCTAATATTAAGTGGATAATAGCTATGCATAATGAAAACAAAGAACATATATATGAATATTACCATCTTGTTATAAAAAATGTAAACAAAACGTCTGAATATGATCATACATGTGTATGTACCACCTGCAGTATTCAATAAAGTTTGTGTTAAAAAAACAAACAAAAAAAACCTGCAAATAAATGCTTGCCCGTTTATTTAACATGTCTTTGAACCTCCTTAAACAATCCCTGACCCATCCAGACCACCTACCGCCACCCTGCTGGCATCAGTGCGTCCCTCGGTCACACCACAAACCGTACTTTGTGGGCATTGGGCACATGTTTGTGAGTACCCATGGCCTAGATCCAGGGGTACTGAGTGGACAAAATTGAAATTGTATCCCTAATGTATCACAGTCATTACCACCATGTATTACTTGAGATGTTCCCCAGTGATTTCCAGGAAGATAAGATAGTTTTGTGGGCCAGAGTGATAATTAAGTCCAGGAGCAGCAAATCATCTCTTTGAAGTCCAACAGTGTGTAGGGAGTTGAAGGGACCACAAACAGAAAACAAGAAGGACCTAGGGAGTTTAGTGTGGAAGATTTCATTGATGACATTATGTATGTTAGCCCAGAATGTGCACAACAAGGGGCATCCGTATAGCATATTGCATAGGTCTGCATTCTCGGAGTTGCAATTCCAACAGTTACTATTATTCTTAAGACCCAGGGTGGCCAAACAATGTGGGGTCCAGGAGGTTCTGTGTAGGATGTGTAGTTTGGTTTGGGCAAGATTGGGTGTTATCTTTTTACGAAATGGTGAAGCCCACAGTCTTGACCAGTCAATGGACAGTGGTTCACGTAGTCTGTCCTGGGACAAGTCTGAACACCACCTCTGTTCAGCAGAGTTGCGTAACGAGGTGACCAGAGGCCTGAGTTTAGCATCAATTTTGGGAGCCACATGTCCACCTTTCTTAATTATTGCAAGGAGAATCTGTAGTGAGGTATCCTTAAATGGGAAAGATTTGTGTTTGGTAATGGCTGCTTTTAGTTTAAGAAAATCGTAGAAGTCGGCAGGGGCAAAGTTATATTTTTGTTTGATGTCGGAGAATGAGAGGGGGTATTGCTTAGAACAAAGGTCACCAACAGCAGAAATTCCCTTCACCCGCCACGGGCCTCCTATGGAGAAATTAGAGTCAATTTTGATATCTTTAATATACCAGATAGACGCACCTAGGGAGTGCCTACATTTCACCTCAGAGAAGCAGAATTTTAGGTATAATAGAATGTTTTTGGTATGATTCAGGATAGGGTTATTAAGGATATGGTGGTCCTTGGATATAGTTAAAAGAGATGGCAGGGGGAGATTCTCTACAAGTGACTTTTCAAGGGATAGCCTTGGGGGTGTAAAGTCTAGAGCACTATAAAGCCATTTCACACCCTGGGCTGCCAGGAAAGCGACTTGGTATTTTTTAAGTCAGCTAGATTTGCACCACCTTGATGCTTGCGTAGACTAAGGGGCCGATTCCGATTCTGGCCGGAAATCTCTCCGACCGAGCCGGACCCGGAGAGATTTCCGACCGAATCGGACTCTGGCAGTCCGACCGAACGAGTACGATGCGCACGCATGCCATCGGACTCGAGTCGGTCGGACTCCCATTGAAGTCAATGGGAGCCTGTCGTACAACGCGTACGCGGGCTCCCATTGACTCAATGGGTGCGAGGCGGACAAGGGCGCCCCCTACAGCGGGTACGCGTCCATGCGCATCGCGGCGTACATGCACAGGTAGGGGGGACCCATGGGTCCCCCCTGTGTGCGACTCGCGCGCCTACGCGTACAGGGGGGTCCGACGCGGACCCCCAAAGTCCGGCTCCGACAGCTTTTTCGAGCCGGACGGCGCGAGTCGGTCGGACTGCTCACGGCGCGCATCGTACTTACCCGGCCGGGATACGTCTCCATAGCGCGGTGCGAGTCGTGTCCATGCGAGTCGGTCGGAGCGTGTTGAAGCCGCGTTCGAGTCGGTCGGAGATTTCGCGGGTGCCTGCATCGTACTCGCTCGGCCGGACCCGCGTACGATTCGGTCGGGAAACAGGGCTCCGAATCGGATCCGGTAAATCCGAATCCGATTCGGAGCACTACCAGCCGAGATCGGAATCGGCCCCTGAGTTTTTTCAGGAAGATGCGTCGTTGTATAGAATTCCAAATACATTTGTTATGTTGAAGTTGTATACTACTAAAAAATGCATCTGAGCAAAGATTTGGGGACATTTTTAATAAATAATTAACAATTGGGGTAATGACCATTTTTTTGGATTTGAGTTTACCCCACCAAGGAATTTTGGTGACCAACCTTCCAGGAATTCCTCGATTTTTTGGATGACCAAGGACTCGTTGTGTCTTATGGTTTCGATGAAGTCATCATTGAATTTAAGTCCCAGATATTTACGAAAGTTAGGTTGTCATGAAAAGCCTGAGAAGCCCAGAGCTTCTTTAGTTCATGCTTTGTTAAGGGGTCGGATCTCCGAATTGTCCCTATTGAGTGTATCACCTGATACCAAGGAATAGTCCTCAATGTTAGCCATAATTTCAGGAATGGCTAAATCTGCATGGTCGGTTACTATCAAAATGTCATCGGCATGAGCTGCCATTTTAAAACATATGCCGTTGATGCTTAGCCTGATTGAATTAGTACGTTCATTGAGGGACACTAATAGTGGTTCTTCGGCTAGGAAGAATAGAGTTGGGGACAGAAGGCATGTCAGTCTGGTGCCTTGATTGAGTAGAAATGAATCAGACAGGACCCCATTAGTTCTAATTTTGACACTAGGATTTGAGTAGAGGGCCATCATCATCCTTAGAAAGAACTCACCCAAATTGAAGCAAGACATGGTGACTTTCAAGAAGGGCCATGCAACTTTGTGAAATGCTTTTTCAGCATCGAGTGCTATCGCTGCCACTGGGTACATTTTGGTTTTGTCAAGTTGTGGGATGTGTCCCAGTAGCTTAACATTATCGTTGGAGAGTCTCCGTTTGAGAAAACCATCTTGATAAGGGCAAATCAGGGTAGGTAATATCGCTTCAATACATTTAGCTAGGATTTTAGCGTACAGTTTGCAGTCTTAGTTGATAAGCAATATCGGCCTTTAGTTTTTAGGGTAAGGATGGTCCTTGCCCTCCTTAGAGATGAGTGCTATTGTTGCTTCTACTGAAGTATCCCGAATATACCAAGATTCTGCATAGTTATGAAAGAGATTCAGCAATTCAGTAATTAATTTATAAAAGCGGGGACTGAGTTTGTCTGGACTGGGGGCTTTTCCCACTTTGAGGTATTTAACAGCTGAATGTAGTTCAGAATCAGAAATGGCCTGGTTTAGAGGAAGTTGGCATTGGGCATCTAGTTTAGGGAGGTTGAGTTTATTTAAATTTGCCAGACTATCTGTGGAGTTAACATTAGCATTTTCAGCGTATAGGTTTTGATAGAAGTCAAAGAAGCACGCTGGAGATTTTATGAGGGTCCAGATGTAGTTGTTTTCCTTGTCTCTTACAGGGGTCATTTGGGTGTGATTTTGTTTGTGTTTTATATAGCGAGCTAAGACCTGCTCAGCGGTGTTGCCAGTACATAATTTATTGAGTGATTTACAAATAATGAGACTAAGGCAAGAGAAACCGCACCTGTCACATAAAGTGAATTTGGTCAAACTTATGTGGTGCCCAAGATCTGGAAGAACAGCCTCCTAATATTCCTCAAAGGAGTACTATTCCATAATACTATTGCTTAAGGATGATCAGCTACACAATTTGCCATTCATAAACATATAATGTATACCAATTTAATCATAGGATGCATAAACTTAATTCATGTGTATTTCTTTGTTAAGGGAGTTTCTTTATTCAAATATTCTTAAAACTGACTTTCTCGATGTAGCCAACTTGTTTTGTTTCTTTACGAGACACTTCTTCAGGGCTACAAAATACAGACAATACACACACATAATTAAAATCAATTACCAAAGATAGTGAATTACAAATAAAAACACAGTTCCATACATGCTACCATTATATATGATGTTTATTGCTTAATCACTTTTATAAACATTTTCCAAACCTGAGGATTAGGCTGAATAAACCAGTTAGAGCTTCAAATCAACCTGCATTTTCTGGAAGATGCCTCTCATGCTTGTTTAGGAGCGGGTAGAGGAGGTGAATATAACCGCTTTGCTCAAAGGGACGAAGCGCAGTCTGTTTGGCCAATTATGTGCTGGTGTGAGAGTATCAGTCTGAGTTATGAGATGCACACCTGTTTACTTCAAAGTATATCCATATTTAACCATCATCATCCGTGAATGCGTGCTCACTGGAAAATGCCTTGCCCCAATGGCACCTCGTTGACCAACTGTATGATGTGGGGCGGTTAATCACCCCATCTCCAGTCGCACTGCTTCTTTGCTTGCGCATATTCTGCGCCTGCTTTTTTTATGTGATTCAGTTGCTTATCAACCATTTTACTCCGTTTTTTCATATACTCCCTTTTTAAAGTTGCTTTTTACTCAGTTTCAATTCAGTCCATTCGTAGGAATATTGTGCCATTTCCAAAGCTTCCCATGTTAGTGTTGTGCCCCTCCGGACCTCTTACAGAAACACGAACTGATGCACGATTCGTCCATGGCAGTGTTTATTAAAAACCCAATGCATTTCGGGCTGTCAAAGCCCTTCTTCAGGGGTAACTAGAATTGACAATAAAACATTTACCATTATCTCATAGTTCATAATTATTGTTAAACATCTTACATGATCGATCCATCATTATTATTATACTAACTGCTAAATCAATCATAACAGTGCAGTGTTTTGTTGGCCCAATTTCCATGTATTTATTGCTCCCCTATAACTGTCTCCACTCGTACACCAATCTTAAAGCAATTCTACCGATAACACACCACTGAATTTAACAAGTCATTTTATCTCTAAGCGAACCGCGTACTTTCTCTCTTTGACCCTCCCTTTTCTCCCACTACAAACATCCACGTGTTACTTTCACAACCTCTCCTTTTTCTCTACTTTTACCAACTCTCCCCGAGATCACCTTACTTCACATTTTACCGATATCACCCCCATTGCATTTATACCACTTACATTACAACTCTCACTCGTCTGCCCATATACAACCAACCAAGCGCCCATACTCCCTGACTCAAAACTCTACTCACACCCCTTAACTCATACTCAAACACAAACACTCTGTCACTCGTTTTCTACATGTGCCCCTATTTTAACCAACGGACTCACCCCACATTCAATTATCAATCACGATGTTTCCGAGATAATTCACGTACCTGCCGCAGTTTTTAAAACCAGTCAGTCCTCATCTCATCACCAAAGAATTCATCCCCCGCACTTCCGCCCGATTTTTAACCACAATCACCTGTCAGAAGTCCCTCCTCTTGTGTGCTACCTGATTGACCAACTCCTCTACCCTATCCCTCCCACTATCTACTTTTCTCTGGGAGAAGACTACACTTCCCACAATGCAATAAACTCACCACAAAACACACTATAAAAGACGGTCCTTATCATGTAAACAATATCCTATTAATTTTGCAACATATTGTAGAATGTAACCAATGTTAACACTCAATGTTCTCCAATACATATGAAAGTATTAAAAGTTCAAAGTCATATTTCTTAAACACCGACATGCTTGACGAACCAGGATGTTTCGCCATACGTGTGGAAAATTACGCTGTACTTGAGATTAATCATCTTTGTCCATTTGCCGGGTGCTATCTCATTGAAGGGCAATGTTCATAAATTATCAGTCTGAGTTATGAGATGCACACCTGTTTACTTCATACAGTTGGTCAACGAGGTGCCATTGGGGCAAGGCATTTTCCAGTGAGCACGCATTCACGGAGGATGATGGTTAAATATGGATATACTTTGAAGTAAACAGGTGTGCATCTCATAACTCAGACTGATAATTTATGAACATTGCCCTTCAATGAGATAGCACCCGGCAGGAGAAAATGGACAAAGATGATTAATCTCAAGTACAGCGTAATTTTCCACACGTATGGCGAAACATCCTGGTTCGTCAAGCATGTCAGTGTTTAAGAAATATGACTTTGAACTTTTAATACTTTCATATGTATTGGAGAACATTGAGTGTTAACATTGGTTACATTCTACAATATGTTGCAAAATTAATAGGATATTGTTTACATGATAAGGACCGTCTTTTATAGTGTGTTTTGTGGTGAGTTTATTGCATTGTGGGAAGTGTAGTCTTCTCCCAGAGAAAAGTAGATAGTGGGAGGGATAGGGTAGAGGAGTTGGTCAATCAGGTAGCACACAAGAAGGAGGGACTTCTGACAGGTGATTGTGGTTAAAAATCGGGCGGAAGTGCGGGGGGATGAATTCTTTTGGTGATGAGATGAGGACTGACTGGTTTTAAAAACTGCGGCAGGTACGTGAATTATCTCGGAAACATCGTGATTGATAATTGAATGTGGGGTGAGTCCGTTGGTTAAAATAGGGGCACATGTAGAAAACGAGTGACAGAGTGTTTGTGTTTGAGTATGAGTTAAGGGGGTGTGAGTAGAGTTTTGAGTCAGGGAGTATGGGCGCTTGGTTGGTTGTATATGGGCAGACGAGTGAGAGTTGTAATGTAAGTGGTATAAATGCAATGGGGGTTATATCGGTAAAATGCGAAGTAAGGTGATCTCGGGGAGAGTTGGTAAAAAGTAGAGAAAAAGGAGAGGTTGTGAAAGTAACACGTGGATGTTTGTAGTGGGAGAAAAGGGAGGGTCAAGGAGAGAAAGTACGCGGTTCGCTTAGAGATAAAATGACTTGTTAAATTCAGTGGTGTGTTATCGGTAGAATTGCTTTAAGATTGGTGTACGAGTGGAGACAGTTATAGGGGAGCAATAAATACATGGAAATTGGGCCAACAAAACACTGCACTGTTATGATTGATTTAGCAGTTAGTATAATAATAATGATGGATCGATCATGTAAGATGTTTAACAATAATTATGAACTATGAGATAATGGTAAATGTTTTATTGTCAATTCTAGTTACCCCTGAAGAAGGGCTTTGACAGCCCGAAATGCATTGGGTTTTTAATAAACACTGCCATGGACGAATCGTGCATCAGTTCGTGTTTCTGTAAGAGGTCCGGAGGGGCACAACACTAACATGGGAAGCTTTGGAAATGGCACAATATTCCTACGAATGGACTGAATTGAAACTGAGTAAAAAGCAAGTTTAAAAAGGGAGTATATGAAAAAACGGAGTAAAATGGTTGATAAGCAACTGAATCACATAAAAAAAGCAGGTGCAGAATATGCGCAAGCAAAGAAGCAGTGCGACTGGAGATGGGGTGATTAACCGCCCCACATCATACAGCTGGTGTGAGAGTAACCATAAGGCCTGCTTACTTGCTAAGTAAGGATTGGGCCAACCAGGTCGGTTAGGGCTTCAATCACCCTGTATTAGATGGCACTTGTCTCTCATGCTTATTTTAGGAGTGGGTGGAGGAGGTTAACATGACCACTTTGCTCGAAAGGGCGAAGCGCGATCCCTTAATCCGAAAATGCACATGTAGAAAAGTAAACATGAGCCCTGCCTAATAGCCAAAAATGTCTCTTGTGCTTTTTTAGAAGTGGGTGGAAGAGGTGAACACAATTGTTTCACTCATAAGGGCGGAGTGCGGCCTTTAGGACAAGCATGCATAGGTAAAAATAAAAATACACACGAGTCCTTCTTCAGGGAGCCATGGAGAGTTAGTTAGGAGAGGAAGTCACTCCAAGGTTAGGCCCATCGGGGCTCCCAAGTATGTCAAATATGCCCCATCATTTAAAAAAATGTCACTCATGTCATTCGGGATGTGGGGAAGGAGTAAGTTAGTGCCCCATCATGTAAGAATGCAGGCAATTGTTGTGATCCTTCTGGATCGTTACTTGTGGCCACACTGCATGCCGGAATTGGGATCGGGTGCGGAGCAGGCAGTAAGCAGTCCTCTTCAGCGGAGCAACTTCCTGCAGTAATTTGCAGGCAAAGAGCCACCCAGAGCCGCTATTACATTCCCCAGTGGTTCCGGAGCCTTACCATGTGTTAAAAGCACTGCTAAGGCTTTAGCATCGCAACAGGGCCAAGATTGTGGCACCGAGGAGATGGAGCTCTCACTCAGGCGGACATCATCCTCTGAGTTAGGCCACACCCCCACTGATAAAAGTTTATAAAGGGTTTAGGAGATGCCCACATAATTGCATTGCCTATATCTCCAATGGTCACACCTCTGAATACCGCACAAGAATTAGGCATGCCTCTTGTGGATTGATTCTGTATGGAACCGGGTAGCTCCAAACATGAACTTTGATAAACAGATAATATCACAAACCTAAACCACCGATTCATTGCCAGTGAGGATTGATGATGCCCTTGGCCTGCTGATCCAAAATTTAACTTTATGAAAACTAGTGGTCCTTTCCAAAACGATTAATAGAGGTTTATGGACGTTCAGTATATTCCAAAGTTTATCCTCCTAAGAAGAAAGGGAATGTTAAAAGATGGGCAGAACTAAGGGCCTCGTATATTGAAGGCTTTTATCCACCCTGCCTGTGTGTATGGGGAAAGAGGTTGATACGTAAGGCCCTAAATTCTGTTGCAAGCGAAAAGAAGAAGGAATCTTTGGCACAAAAAATGGACATAACTTACAAACTACCTTACCTGGTAGAAAACTCAAAAAAGATCTATGCATTGCAGAACACTTGGGGGCCGATTCCGATTCGGGCCGGAAAACATACCGACCGACTCGGTATGGGAATATAGTCCGACCGACACGTACCGGCGCTGCCCGACCTGCGTAGTATGATGAAATGCATGTGAATCACGACTGACTCGTACGGAACACAAGCCGAACGACCGAACCGCACGGAAACCAGCTATCCGGCTGGGAAACCACGCGAATCAAACCGACCGACACACACCAGGAATGAACCCGACCGAAACGTACCCGCAAACTCCGACCTGCGCAGTACGATGCAATGCGTGTAAAACCAGACCGAGTCGCACGGAGCCCAAGCCGTACGACCGACACGTATACAAAACCCAGCCGAAACAACCCAATACTCCGCGACCGACGCGTACGCCGCACATGAAACCTAGCAGAAACACAGTGTGAACGACTCGGAGAAGCTCGCACGAGACAACTGCAGCGTCCTACTCGGTCAGAAGAACGTCTCCTACATGCACAAAAAATACAAAGGAAAAAATACAAAAAAAAGGGCCAAACAAGCAATTACAAAGCCAATAAATACTGGTGGGGGAAAACATGGAACAAAGACACACCCACAACTCCACCCATATTAAGGCCACAAATCCCTACCATGATCCTTTGCAAATTCAACTGACCTGCCAGCACAGAACACCATCAGACATCAACTACAGACACACTCACAGCTCATCCATCACACAAGCCACACACCATTAGCACCTCAACAAATAGCACCCTCACATACACCCAGCAAAACCTACACTCACACACCCTCACTTGCACACACACACACACACATCAATCACCACCACCACCCATCACCATGCCCCCAAAGAAGAATCCAAAGTTCCTAGACAGTGAATTGGAAGTCCTGGTAGATGAGATCCTCAGGGTAGAGCCACAGTTGTTTGGTACATTGGTCCAACAGACCCCCATGTCGCAGAAAACCAAGATGTGGGAGAGGATCGTCGACAGGGTGAACGCACAATCACCATGTTTGCGCACAAAGGAAGACATCCAGAACAGGTGGTATGATGTGCGCAGGAGGGTCAAGGAGCTACTAAAGAAGGATTACGTCTTGAGTCAGCGCACCGGCAGTGGCCCCCCTGCCAAACCAGTATACCTCAGGCCCTGGGAGGAGAAGGTGCGGGCCATCCTACCACCAGTGAGCGTATATGGACTATCAAACATCCCAGAGCCTGGTGAGTACACAACAAATATACACAATATTGTGTGACAATACACACACATCACTGTCAAGGGGATAGTCAAACCATGTACCCTTAGCAAATCCACAGCAACCAAAAGATAATCACCCCAAGTTTTGTCTGTCAGTCAGATAAACACAATACATGCCATCTCATAGTGATATGTAACTGTGTCATGACATGTACAAACCTAACTACAAATACAGCAAGGCAGTGGCACAATGTAACCAACAAACACAGTCAGATATTTTGCCACACTAGAACACCACCTCACAGGGAAGCTCACTGAAAGGAAGGAATTCTGTGTATGCTGGTGAAGTCAGTGTAGCCAATAGCATGATGGGAGTTGTAGTCACAGATATTGGTCACCCTCACAATTGGCCCATCAACACCACCCTGAACCATGCTCACATCACAGGGAGTGGAAAAGAAATTACAAGATGGCTGACACTGGGTACTGCTGTGGGGAGCACAAGGACCTGCTGGGAACTGTGCACCAACAAACAACAGGACCACACTGTCAGCCATCTTGCCATTGCTGTCACACTCACACACAGTGAAGTCCACTCAAAAGGAAGGAAGTATGGGCATGCTGGGAAGGGGGGTGTAGGCAATAGCATGATGGGAGTGGTAGTCACAGATATTGGTCACCCTCACAATTGGCCCATCAACACCACTCTGAACCATGCTCACATCACAGGGAGTGGAAAAGAACTGACAAGATGGCTGACACTGGGTACTGCTGTGTGGACCACAAGGCCCTGCTGGGAACTGTGCACCAACAAACAACAGGACCACACTGTCAGCCATCTTGCCATTGCTGTCACACTCACACACAGTGAAGTCCACTCAAAAAGAAGGAAGTATGGACAAGCTGGGAAGGGGGATGTAGGCAATAGCATGATGGCAGTGGTAGTCACAGATATTGGTCACCCTCACAATTGGCCCATCAACACCACTCTGAACCATGCTCACATCACAGGGAGTGGAAAAGAACTGACAAGATGGCTGACACTGGGTACTGCTGTGTGGAGCACAAGGCCCTGCTGGGAACTGTGCACCAACAAACAACAGGACCACACTGTCAGCCATCTTGCCATTGCTGTCACACTCACACACAGTGAAGTCCACTCAAAAGGAAGGAAGTATGGACATGCTGGGAAGGGGGTGTAGGCAATAGCATGATGGGAGTGGTAGTCACAGATATTGGTCACCCTCACAATTGGCCCATCAACACCACTCTGAACCATGCTCACATCACAGGGAGTGGAAAACAACTGTCAAGATGGCTGACACTGGGTACTGCTGTGGGGAGCACAAGGCCCTGCTGGGAACTGTGCACCAACCAACAGCAGGACACCACTGCCTGACATCCTGAAAGCCAACTTGCACTCCCTGCAATGGAAGCACGTTCCATGGTGGGATATCTGGCTGGGTGGGAGGGAGGACTGACAGCTCTGACCATAGTCACCAGCAGCTTTTCTCACACACCCCCTTAACACAAACTCCACACAACTCACCTGGGAGATTGCAATGCCTCACACTCTAATTAAATATCCCACAAAGAACAACCACACTGGGTTATGCTGTGTGAAGCACAGGAACACTTATGGGACTTGTAGCCAAACAAACGCCAGGACAACACTGTCAGCCATCCTGTCAGCACAGGCACACTACCCCACAGGGAAGCAGAGTCAAAAGGAAGGAAGTATGGGCATGCTGGGAAGGGTGGTGTAGGCAATAGCATGAGGGGAGTTGTAGTCACAGATATTGGTCACCCTCACAATTGGCCCATCAACACCACTCTGAACCATGCTCACATCACAGGGAGTGGAAAACAACTGACAAGATGGCTGACACTGGGTACTGCTGTGTGGAGCACAAGGCCCTGCTGGGAACTGTGCACCAACAAACAACCGGACCACACTGTCAGCCATCTTGCCATTGCTGTCACACTCACACACAGTGAAGTCCACTCAAAAGGAAGGAAGTATGTGCATGCTGGGAAGGGGGGTGTAGGCAATAGCATGATGGGAGTTGTAATCACAGATATTGGTCACCCTCACAATTGGCCCATCAAAACCACTCTGAACCATGCTCACATCACAGGGAGTGGAAAACAACTGACAAGATGGCTGACACTGGGTACTGCTGTGGGGAGCGCAAGGCCTTGCTGGGAACTGTGCACCAATCAACAGCAGGACACCACTGACTGACATCCTGAAAGCCAACTTGCACTCCCTGCAATGGAAGCACGTTCCATGGTGGGATATCTGGCTGGGTGGGAAGGAGGACTGATAGCTCTGACCAGAGTCACCACCAGCTTTTCTCACACACCCCCTTAACACAAACTCCACACAACTCACCTGGGAGAATGCAATGCCTCACACTCTAATTAAATATTGCACAAAGAACAACCACACTGGGTTATGCTGTGTGAAGCACAGGAACACTTATGGGACTTGTAGCCAAACAAACGCCAGGACAACACTGTCAGCCATCCTGTCAGCACAGGCACACTACCCCTCAGGGAAGCAGAGTCAAAAGGAAGGAAGTATGGGCATGCTGGGAAGGGTGGTGTAGGCAATAGCATGATGGGAGTTGTAGTCACAGATATTGGTCACGCTCACAATTGGCCCATCAACACCACTCTGAACCATGCTCACATCACAGGGAGTGGAAAAGAAATGACAAGATGGCTGACACTGGGTACTGCTGTGGGGAGCACAAGGTCCTGCTGGGAACTGTGCACCAACCAACAGCAGGACACCACTGTCAGCCATCTTGCCATTGCTGTCACACTCACACACAGTGAAGTCGACTCAAAAGGAAGGAAGTATGGGCATGCTGGGAAGGGGGGTGTAGGCAATAGCATGATGGGAGTGGTAGTCACAGCTCAACATCCCACACCCACATGGCCCAGCAAGCTCACACTGAAGCATGCACACCTCACAGGGAGTGAAAAGCCACTTCTAAGATGTCTGACAGAGGTGCTCTGTTGTGGGGAGCACAAGGCCCTGCTGGGAACTGGGCACCAACCAACAGCAGGACATCACTGACTGACATCCTGAGAGTCAACCTGCACGCACTGCAAGGGTGGCATGCTTCATGGTGGGATAACTGGGCTGGGGGGAGAAGGAGGGCCGGATGTCCACCAAATACCACCAATGCTGGCCATGCACACACCTCAACATTCACATTGAAAAGCTTCAGGTTGGCAGGACAATGTGCTACACCAATATCAACCTCTGACTGTGACAACTTAGGACAATGCAATGTACAGGCCCGCATCCAGAGGTACAGTCACAACTGTCAGGTGTTTGAACCATTGATGCCTGTAGAAACATAACATACATTGTGTGTCTCTTCCAAAAACAGGTGATGATGGGGACATAGCAGCAGACGATGAGGAGTCCCTGTCCCAGGCTCCGGGGGACACTGAGCTCACTGGTGTGGAACAGCCTCCGCCCTCCTCGGATGGCGAAGACCTACCTGGCACCTCCGGTGTGAGTCATCATGCAGCACCAGCAGGACCAACATCTGCACCCCCTGCACCCACTCCTCCAACAACTGCCAATACACAGACCACCCCCGCCGACACGGACAGACCAAGGACCACCAATGACAAAAGCACAGGGATCCCGACCCACCGTGGAGCAACGGACAACAACCCCAGTACCAACCACCAAGGGGGCCTAGGGTCACCTGTGCGTGCCACCGCAGGTCCCGCACGTGTGGTGGTGGGAGGGGTGGTAGGCATAGGTCGCTGTTTGCAGAGGGATCTGGACTGCATGATGACCCACAACTGGTACGCATTGCTGATGCATACCAGAATAGCACCGGAGAGGTCAGCCAGGTAGTGGGGATCCTCAAGGACATTCAAAAGCAGCAGGCTGCTCATCATGCCCGCTTGGACTCACACATGTCCCGTGTGGAGACACACATGTCCCGTGTGGAGACACACATGTCTGGCATGGAGTCCAAGTGGGACACATTGCAAGAACTGACAGCGGTGCATAGGGACATATTGACATGCCTCCGCCAGATTAGCACCAACATGGCCACACCTCCCTGTATGCCCACAACATCTGGTGCTGCAACAACTGCAACTGCCACAGGGAGGGAGGAGGACTCTGGCGGAGAGTCCTCTGCACCGCAGCAGCCTGCACGTGAGGGTCCCCTCCGAAAGAAGAGGGGTCGTCCGAGGAAGGAAAACTGAGAGGCCGATGGCCATGTACATCCCCCAGGAACCCAACACCTGTTCTGGAAATTCTCCTTTGTGTGCAAACTGTTTACCCTGTCGAATGCAACCCAACTCTCCCACATGACATGGGGAGTTTAAGTTGGACCAATGTATCAGATGACTGTGGACTTTACTCAGGACATTTCTGCTACCAACACTTCCAACTCATCTGGGAACTTTGGATTCCAATCCCAATGTACAGCACCCACCATCCTGTGCACTATCCTCACACATGTATGTAATAAACTCACTAATACACCATACTTGCCTCTGTTGTGATTCCAACGTTGTTTTTGTCATGGAGATTATGATCTGCTAAATGACACTGTGCATGCTAACTGCCACAGCAAGTTCAACACCGTCATGTGAGTCATGGCGACGTGACACATATGAGGGAGACACACCACTAGAGCTACACGAAACATAGACACCAGGGCCATCGGACTCTTCGCCTACACTGATGTTGCCAGGAAATACAGTGGAATGCACAGACACCACACCTATTCAGGGTCTGTGTTAACTAGCCCACAGGTGCAGTAAGCAAATGTCAGTCAGATGTGTGACCACAGACAACGCACATCCCAAAGTGAAGCACAGGTTTATTACACATTTGCAACATGTTGTTTCCACTACAAATGCAAGGTAATCCCACGTGGCAGTGGCTACACAGTCAAAAAGTGTAGATGAAATAAAGTCCAGGGGTGTGTGGCACATCACCTGTAGGGAAACGACTGCTGCCACCCTGAAAGCTGAATCATGGTGTTGGGGGATCCAAGTTGACCAAACAACTCTGTAAGCACCCTGTGAAGGACAGACATGACACACAGTCAAAAGCCCTGAAGAACAGGACAGAACTGCAATACTCATGCCCAATACATGTCACAAGATACCTACACAAAACCAAGTTAGCATGTCAACACTGTTGGGGAGTACAGACTACCTGTAAGGACACATCGCTGCACGCATCCAGTCAAGTAGCACATGGCCACACTCAAACAGCACCAGAGCACCACCCACATATATCATGCAAACTCACATCATTGACATGACAACTCTCTGGATACTCACATTCAGCTGAAGAAGTTGGTGATGAGCTGTGTGCGGACATCACCCTCATCATCATCATCATCATCGGCATCGTGGCCCAGGCCAGGATCCTCCACAGGTGGCGGTTGTTGGTCATCGTCATCCAGGATGAGAGGCAACTCCTTCCGCACTGCCAGGTTGTGTAGTATGCAGCAGACGATGACAATCTTGCACACCTTTGCTGGGGCATATGGGAGGGCCCCTCCTGTCTTGTCCAGGCAGCGGCTCTTCAGGAGACCAAATGTCCGCTCGATCACTCTCCTGGTCCAACCATGTGCCTCATTGTAGCGCATCTGGGCTGGTGTCACAGGGTTCCTGAGGGGTGTCAGCAACCACGGCATGTTGGGGTATCCGGAGTCACCTACAGACAGACAATTGCACATTAGCTGAGTTGGAAAAGAGGGCGGAATACAACATAGCAGAACACACACAATGGTACAAAGTCAGTACACACCGACAAACAAGCCAGGCACGCTGGTTCTGCATCTGTGACATCATCCTCGGGATGCGACTACTCCTCATCACGTAGGCATCGTGTGCCAAACCGGGGAAACGGGCACACACATATGTGATGCTCATATCTGCAAGACATACCACCAGAGCATTGATCGAATGATAATGTTTCCTGTTCCTGTATGCCTGCTCATGTGCCTGTGGTGGTACCAAAGCCACATGTGTCCCATCAATGGAGCCAATGACATGTGGCATCCTCCCCAGGGCATAGAAGTCACTCTTGACATCAGTGAGTTGTTGACGTTTAGGGAAATAGATGTACTGGTTCAGGTTTCTCAACATTCCCTCCAAAACATCGCGTAGCACACGGCTGAACATAGTCTGTGACATCCCACCAGCAGACGCCACAGTGTGTTGAAAGGTACCGGTGGCAAAGAAGTGTAGGGCTGCTATCACCTTCACCTTGGGGGTCAGCGCTGTAGGGTATGGCCGGCCAGCTTGCAAATGTGGGGCCAACTGCACCGCCAATTCCTCAATCTGCGCCCTGTTGAAGCGGTACCGTCGGATGCAGTCACGTTCCACCATCGTTGCAAGGTCAGGGAATGGTCTATGGACAGCTGGTGCCCTGCAGTGCATAGGTGAAGAAAGAAAGATTGTCAGTCACCCCACATATGTGCCACTGACCATACTCAATATCACATGATACATCATTACGAGACACAAGTACCTGATGTGTGTGCCGTTCTGTATGGACATATATGGCACCTACATGGCCAACATCTAACATCACAGTTCAACATGTGTTGACAACAAGTTCCAGGTTGTGCTATTGGAAATTATTAGGCTGTGTCACAGTACCCATTTACTGCTGTCACGTTCCAAACACACACCACAGTGACAAGTCAGGACAGATGTGCCACAGGCATCACAGCTCATTGACAGGTAGATTCCCAGGGACCCTGTATTGCCACATGGACACTGGCATGACATGGTGTATCATGTACACGTCAGCAAAACAACCATGACTCCCACAGGTAGTGGCCCCTGTTGCCTCTGCAGGACAGACATGGACGTCTGTGACACACACACGCACAACATCAAAGTCCATGCACAAACAACGTGGATGTGGAGACTGTCTCCCATTGTGCACATGGAATCAGAGACATCGGAAACACATCATGCACACAGACTGTGGAGGGCCATCACTATTGTGGCAATGGGAGACGCTGTGACGTACATACCTTCCCACATGGGACTCAGGGGGTATGTGACATGACATACACATACACAAACTGGAAATGTGACCATGCCACATGCTCTGAAATGAACAGTTGCACATCACAGTGGTCATGTGCACAACACACAAAGGATTCTGTCCCCATGAACACGTGCACAGCCTGGGAGTGGCTGCCCCAAGTGACACCCAAAAAACCACATGTTGACCCCCATACACAGAAAAGGTAATGCAGCCTTACATGCCTTAGGATACAGTGTGGACAGGCTGTGGTGTTGTAGGTGTGCCCCTGAGTCCCTGGCAAGTATATGTGGCTGGCATACGTTCACCAGTGACAAGCATGGTGACATATGCGAGTGACTTGTACAGGGAAGCGTTGTACAGCAATGGACCGATCGGTGCGCACCCATCGGCCATTGCATATGATGTGAACGGGTACGCATTGTACAGCAATGGACCGATCGGTGCGCACGCATTGGTCATTGCATTTGATGTGAACGGGTACGCGTTGATTTTTTAAATACGCGTTGTACAGCAATGGACCGATCGGTGCGCACCCATCGTCCATTGCATATGATGTGAGCGGGTACGCGTTGTACAGCAATGGACCGATCGGTGCGCACCCATCGTCCATTGCATATGATGTGAGCGGGTACGCGTCGTACAGCAATGGACCGATCGGTGCGCACGCATGGCCATTGCATATGATGTGAGCGGGTACGCGTTGTACAGCAATGGACCGATCGGTGCGCATCCATCGTCCATTGCATATGATGTGAGCGGGTACGCGTTGTACAGCAATGGACCGATCGGTGCGCACGCATTGGCCATTGCATATGATGTGAGCGGGTACGCGTTGTACAGCAATGGACCGATCGGTGCGCACCCATCGTCCATTGCATATAATGTGAGCGGGTACGCGTTGTACAGCAATGGACCGATCGGTGCACACGCATTGGCCATTGCATTTGATGTGAACGGGTACGCGTTGTACAGCAATGGACCGATCGGTGCACACCCATCGTCCATTGCATATGATGTGACCGGGTACGCGTTGTACAGCAATGGACCGATCGGTGCGCACCCATCGTCCATTGCATATGATGTGAGTGGGTATGCGTTGTACAGCAATGGACCGATCGGTGCGCACGCATTGGCCATTGCATTTGATGTGAACGGGTACGCGTTATACAGCAATGGACCGATCGGTGCGCACCCATCGTCCATGGCATATGATGTGAGCGGGTACGCTTTGTACAGCAATGGACCGATCGGTGCGCACGCATTGGCCATTGCATATGATGTGAGCGGGTACGCGTTGTACAGCAATGGACCGATCGGTGCGCACGCATTGGCCATTGCATATGATGTGAGCGGGTACGCGTTGTACAGCAATGGACCGATCGGTGCGCATGCATTGGCCATTGCATTTGATGTGAACGGGTACGCGTTGTACAGCAATGGACTGATCGGTGCGCACGCATTGGACATTGCATTTGATGTGAACGGGTACGCGTTGTTTTTTTAAATACCCGTTGTACAGCAATGGTCCGATCGGTGCGCACACATTGGCTAGGGCCTGGCATTGCAACGGACGCGTTTTTGAAGCTTTAATGAGTCTGATGCAGTGAATTCAGTTGGCCAGCCACAACAATGTTGCAAATTCATGGGTGTCATGAAGTTTAACTTTTGAAGGATGCTGTGGGCATGTATAAGTGGTGCAATTCCATGGATTGGCCAGAATCAGAAGATGCAAACGACTTGGACCTATCACTTTGGACACATGGGACAGTATCTGCCTCTGCAGCACACATATAATGCTGGCTGTTCCCCTGAGAGCTCACTTGCCTGCACTACATGCTCCAGGACGACATCTGCCACCAACACTGCTGCTGTCTCTGCATCCTCTGGCTACTGCAATGGCACGTACTGTGGAGAGAGCCCCAGCCTTCAGCGCTGAGGAGAACCAGGCCCTGCTGGACAGCCTCCTTCCACAGTACAGCAAGCTGTATGGGAAACCAGGGGAGCAGGTGAGTGTGCTGTCCACTGCCTTACTAAATGTGCATGTTGTCTGACTAGCAAGACTTCCAGTGTGCACACCACTGGCTAGCATGCTCACTGAGTAGTTCTCACCCCCAAAGTGTGTAGTTACATGCACTGAACAGGTATAGTGCAATAACAGTGCATTCCAACAAGGTTTTACTTCCCAGGCAATAATACCATTTAGTAACTGCTGGTAAACTGTTCATAGCCATAGTTGCACTGCCTGTGTACATCATATGCCCCTGTGATTGAGACATGTATATCCAACTGTGTGATGCACGGATATGTTGCATGTGTAGTAATGGCCTTTTTCACTTTGTCATCCTCACAGGTTGATGCCCACCAGAAGCAGGAGATCTGGCTGACCATCGTCCGGGCAGTACGATCCGTGGGGGACTACAAGCGCCGGATCCGCAACTGCCAGAAGAGGTGGCAGGACCTTCGGGGCTGGACCCGGAGGATCGCAAGGGTCCAGCTGAAGCTGTCGCCTCCTCGCAGGAGGGGCGGACACCGGACCCTGACCCCCCACATGCTCCAGATCCTGGCGGTGGTCTTCCCTGACCTGGATGGGCAGCTGAAGGCCAGACAGCAGCAAGGAGGGGGTGAGTCCATGACTGCACTGTGAACTTTGTCTAACATGCTATGTGCCCTCCTCTGGCCTGGTTAAACCTCCACAGTACATCAGTCTTGTGGTCCAGGACCCATGTCCCTCAATTGTGACATGCCCACTCCTCATCTGATACCCAGGTGTGGCCCTTACAGTATGGAACTTGTGTCACTTGGGTACTGTGTCCTTGCATTTTGCTTAGCTCAGGGTGGGGGACAGCATTTGTTACCGTACCTTTGTGGTGGGCTTCATGGGTGGGTCAATTGTTTACACAATGCCTGAGTTCTGACATGTAATCTGCGTGTAACTTTGATATGTGTTCCAATTGCTGATCTGACTCACCATATGTGCCTGGGGTATTTGGCACACCCCCATGCTGCGGGTGGGAACAATGTTTGGGCCTCAGGAGTATGTATATCAAGTGTGTCACACATGCTTAGCCACATGCCTACTGTCCAGGGCTCATCCCTCTTTCATGTGGAGCAGGACAGTCATGCCTACTCCATGGCATACAATACACTCTGTACTCCCACTCCCGTGTATCAGCTGACACGTTGTGCTCAGTGAAATGTTCCCTCAGGTGTCTGCCTCTGTGTCATTGTGCTGTGGCTTCGTTGTCAGGACTACTGGGGTGTTTATCGGTTATGGCTCAGCATGCCATCTGAGATGTGACCATGAGAGACGATACTTGTGTGACATATAGCTGTTTGATCACTTGACTGTGCAGACTGGTGCATGCGACTGAGAAGTTCAGGCAGCTGTTTTTCATTCACAGCAGACTGTGAGGTGCTCAGGTTCAGAGAGTTGTGTTTCATGTCTCCCATATGTCCAATTGGTATGACGTGGACAAATAAGAGTTCAAATGATGTGGTGTGGGGGGGATGGACATGTGCACTTGTCAGCTACAGAACTTGCATTCCCCATGACCTAGGATTGTGAAACAGTGCAGACTGTTGTTGGCTGGCTGCCCTGCCCATGTGACTGGAGACAGTGATGTATGACTTTGCAGGCATGCATGTGCCATGGCATTAAACTTCCTAAGAGTGATCCTGCAGGGGAGTGACATGTGCAACATGCACCCCATTGTGGCATTGACTATGAGGACATGGGTGCATCATGGTGTCTGGTGCTGGTATGCATCACATGCATTTCAAATTAGACTCTGGCCATCCCTTTATCCGGACACCTGTACTGACTCAGTGGCAAGAGATGTGATGTGTGCATGTTCACATACTTCACCGTGTTCCCTGCAATGTCCAACAACTGGGTAGGTGGTGCATGTGTCCACACTGGGGTATTACCATCCGGCAGGCACCAGACAGATGGGTGCAAGCTGTTTGAGGGTAAATGGGTGGTCACACCCTTCTGCTTACCGGCTCATGAGAGCATGACCCGCACTCTGCTCGTTCACTTGAAAAGAAGGAACAACTGTGTGAAATACAGTGGCACTTTGTTAAGCAATTCAGTAACACCGAGAACTGTTCATTTAATGCTGCTCGTCAACACATGAGCAGGATGAAAATGAAAGCATCAACAATATTACTAATCATATTTTAAGTGAAGCACAAAGATCTATGTAACTATCTATCAGTGAGCTACAGCCTATGGGGCAAGTCTTAAAAGAGGGATCATGATTAGGCAAGCGCCTAGAAGGCAAATCTTAAATAAGAGAGCAAGAACCATCCAAGGCTGCACAGTTTAAGCTAGGATAAATGCAATGAATTGGGTGTGGATGAGCTAAATTAGAGAGGCTGACAAAGCCAAAAGGCTAGCAATCAGAAAAGAGCATTACCACCTTGAGAGTCTAAATTCTAGGCCCAAGATCAGGAGAACGGCCGACCGGGAACCCTCCCCATGCAATGCACTGGTATGAAGAGTTCAGGGCGTGGACATGGGTGCAAACCTTTTATATGGCTTAATGCAGAACTCCTACCCACAGTTGACGTGGGCCCTGACATGGGTCCTTGACCATACGCTTACAGTAACTGTGGGAAGTTTTTTGAAGAACAGAGAAGTGGTATCATGGTGATAACAGGGGCTTTTAGCAGGTGGTCGGTGCTCCTGACCGCAAACATAAGAAAAAGATAACTTTTACCGTAAGATGCTCAGAAATTGAGATTTAAAATATTATTTCTCTGTCATGTAGCCGCCTTTTCAGTTTCAGTGGAGCAAGCGTGGAAAGTTTCATAAGTTAAAATTTTGCAAACTGTGCTTGTGAAAGAGGAAGATGTACCAACAGAGTGTCACATACGTGTGGGCTAACCTTATCCTTGTGACTGTGGATATTTACAAGGGGGGGGCTGGTGCCGCGGTGGATGGCACAGGTCCCTGCTGTCAGGTCAGAAAGGCCTACAAGATTTGTTGTATTAAAAATGATAGCAAGAGGCAGTGGCCTCTTGGGCCTACATGTGTGTGTGCATCTAAGGAGGTGGGTTTGGGCTTAAGTGTATGTATCTAAGGGGTGTGGACCACTGTGAGGGCTTGGGCCTAAGTGTATGTATCTAAGGGGGTGGACCACTGTGACAGGTACTAAAAGGCTAAAAGAAAAATGGACAGCTTAGGTCATCTATCAGGGCCTGACTGGTGGGGCCTATATGGGAGTGCCATGTTTCATGGGCAGAGCAGAAAGGTACATAGGTCTGTGTTATATGGTAGAACAGAACCCTACTACAAAGGCCAGGAGGGGTGTGAGTGCCATGGTTGACCATCAGACTGACAATTGGCTTCTCCTAATCTGTGTGAGCACTTTTGGCAATGTTCAACTAAGGATGCCAGGGCTTGCTCTGTAATGTGCTGTACTTACTGTGGTGTGTGCGGTCAGTGCAGGTGACTGATGTTTGTCTGTTTCCCTAATTGTTTGCAGATACATCCACGGCCACAGGAGGGGACAGCTCCACGGACCAGGAGGAGCTGCAGAGCCAGACTGGGTCAGCAGCCGACGAGTGGTCGGAGGGACCCAGTGGCACGGAGGGCGAGGGGAGCCACACCGAGGAGTCCTCAGCACCATCCACCTCAGCTGAGGACCACAGCAGCTCGGAGGATGACTCCCTTGTGGAGGCAGGTGTCAGCAGCCACCACACCCCAGCTAGTATGACTGGCCCCGCCACCACCACCACCACCGCCCTCCCATCGGCTCCCATTCCAGAGGTCTGTGGAGGCTCCCGTGTTCGGGAGCGTGTCTCCTTCGTGCCAGGCACCGCACCCCCTGCCCCTGTGCCCCTTGCTGCCCTGAGTGAGGAGTCTGTGTACTTACTTCGCCAGCTCCATGTAGGGCAGACAGCAATGCTGAGTGTCCTCCATGCACACACCACTCTGTTGACACAGCTGGTGTCATTCATGGAGGGCATCTCATCTGGCATGTCTGCCCTACAGAGGAGCAATAAGTCCATGGACTCCTCCCTGACGGCAGCAGTGTCCCTCCTCCAACAGTCCCTCACCCCTCCTACCTCTGCCCCATCCACACTTCCTGGCACCCTACCTGTCCCAAGCACATGCACACCTGCACAATCACCCAAACACACAGACACAAGCAGCACAGAAACACCCAAAACAAAGGCAAAACGTGCACGCAAGCATCCTCAGGGGACTGATACCACACCGACAGGGGATGGGGAACAGACACACACACAGGCATCCACAGTCACTCCGCAGTCCTCCAAATCCTCTCCCTCCAAGACCCCTTCCCTTGCCTCACCTGCAACCCCACCTACAAAGCAGCTCTTCCTCTGTGACCTCGGCCTCTTCCCCTCCGATCCAGCTGATCCAGAATACAGGGGGAAGAGGAAGTCCACCCACACAGAGGGGAGTGCCCCTCACCCCCGGACACCCTCCCCCAGGCACAGACAAACTAAGGCCCCCACACGCAAGTCCCCCGGTCCCGGAAGAGCAAGACCCCGCCACCGCCCTGCAGCTCAACCACACAGTCTCCTTCCTCCATCCCTCAGGCCCTCACAACACTGGTTCCCCCACCACACCCTGCCCCAGGTTCCCCCACCCACAGATACACCATCCCCAAAATGATCCGGCCTTCTCCCCTACCACTTGCTCTTCCAGCCTCACCCCCCGCTGCACATGTTTGTGCCGCTGGTGTGGAGACCGTGTCCTCCCCTCTGTCCTGCCCACCTTACCTGAACCCCATTCTACTCCCTGGAGATAGGCACTGCAGTGGAGTCCACTACCACCCCGTCTGACTTGGGCACTGCAGTGGGGAACCTGACCACTCCATCTGGCCAGACCACTGCAGTCGTGCCGGCACCCACACCATCTGACTCATGCCCCCAGTTGTGCCGGCACACACCATGTCAGACACCTCCACTGCAGTTGTCAGTGACTCTCCAGCACCAGCCACCCCTTCCCTTCCTCCTTCTGGTGAGCCCTGATCCTGTCCCTGCGGTGCCTGGCCTGCCCCCCCATATGCCCCTCCGAGGGGAATGTCCCTGGTCCGTATCAGTGCAGGCAACCAAAGGGTGACATCTGCCACTGTCACCCTGTTCGGACTTAACTGTTGGACTGGCCATTGGCCTTTGTCTTTTTCTGGACTTTTCTATTTCACACACATATGCTGAATAAAGCTCCTTTCTGTTCTCTGGTGGTTTTGCTTCAGATGTACATGATGTTGATGATGCTAACCATGCCCTTGCTGCAGTGATGGTGATTTTTGATATCATGAAATTGAAGTGTTACTGTGCAGGACCCCATGTGGTCCAGGGGGAATGTGTCCTATCCTGGTGTGTAGCCATGTCATCCTTTGCAGCAATATGAGGGTGTCATGTTTTCAATATTTGCCAATGGGATTTCCTACATTTATTTGCAATATCACATCTGTGGCTTACACCCCTGCACATCAGTTGTGCTTGCCATTGTTCAATTTGTCTATTTCCCTGACCGTGTGACCATCTCCACTGGACATGCAAGTTTGGGCATCAATGGGGAAGGACTCATCTGTGTTATCAGTGCAACTTGCTATACATGTGTGTTGGATCTGTGCAGATGATTTTGGTGACACTCCCATGACCAGGCTGATGTGACGAGAGCCTTCATTTTGTGCTAATTGTAGACTGAGTGACCAAGTGTACTGCTGACATGATAGAGCCCTGCAGAGACAACGTATGGCACAGCTTTCCTTACACAGGAGTGGAGTCCCCTCATGGCAGTGTGTAATTCCGTGACATTGCCTGAGCCCAAGGTGTGTGTTGTGTGAGCATGTCTGTGTGTGTCCACTTCCATTTTGCAACGCAGGCTGGGATCCCTAGTGATGTTCCTGTTTGTGATGCTTGCTGAGTTGACCTATGTTCCCCCAAATCTTCGCACTGGGTTCTCTGGGATGTGGGTGCATGGCACATTACTGGTCATCAGGGTGTCATCCATAGGTGTGTTTGCTGTCAGGGCTGAGTTTGTAGGCAAACGCAGATGAGACATAGTCAGGATTCCCCTTGGCACTTGTTGGTTACACAAGTCATGTAATTTACAGTTTGTGTTAGCTTTCAGTGATTGTGACACGTTGTGTGTGTGACTGCTGCCACTCCTCAGGGTCAGAGCTGCAATGTTGGAAGTTGTCTATGTGTGTTCTTTGTGGGTGACCTTGACTTCTTCATTGGTGTGTGACTGTGTCCGGGATCCCATTGATTGTGGTGGATTTCACGTCATGCCCATGTATGGAGTACTGTGCAGTGTGTCAGACATTCACGAGTCTTGTTGACTGGCCATGTGTGATGGGTTTCTGCACCTTAGTTCCCACCACCACCCCTGGGATTGTCATGGGTGCATGTGCAATGTCACCAGTCCATGTGAGCTTCACTGCTGCACATTGGTGGAGATCAAGGTGTGTGGTGTTGAGTGTGTGCAAATGAGAGTTGTTGCACGGCTAGACCCCTACCTCCATGTTGGCCTTGGCTGACAGGCCGTGCTGATTGATTTGTGCTTGTGTAGGTGTGATGGTAGTTTGTTGCTCAGGACACATGACTGTGGTTCACAGTGTGAACAACATCTAGCTTTGTCATCACAGTGGGATTATCATGCAGGCCAGGGTCACCACAATGTGGGGTCCCTGGGGGTAGTGCTGTGGTGGGTCTGTCTCTTGCTGTGTTATTTGCTGTTCCTACAAGCTTGTGTGACATGTGTAACTTGGGCTCCCTCTCATCTAACAATGCCTGATTGCCCACATAGGGGAATCCGATCCATGAGTTACTTTTGTGTGGCACTGTATACACATCTGTGTAATTGTGATTCAGGCCTCCTCATGTGTTGTGTGGTTGCCTGGGGACACTGACACACCCCCATCACCTGTTGTGTTTGATATGCAGTGTGAGGCTGCCTGTTTGTGTTTGTGCATCTGCACCACTGCATTGGCATATCTTTAGTGTGCCATTGGCTGTATGTTGTTTGGTGGGTTTCCCTGCTGTCCCTGGGACTCCTAGGTCATCAGTCAGCACAATGATCATGGTTTGTATGTCCCATTGCTGCCATGGTATGGTATTTGTTCACCTGACATCTACAGTCTCCACAGGATATCTACATTTGTGTGTCCATTGGTACAGATATGTGGTGCTGCATTATGATGGTCACTTCTGTCATTGTGTTATTGACGAATGTTGACAATGTCAGCCCCCATGGGTGATGTTTGTCTGCACATGGCCAAAGGTATATCTTTTTGCACTGCACTGTTTGCCTCACCCAATGTATGTTGCTATGGGACACAAGCACTGCTATGCCACAGATGTGTTTGTTGTTCTGTGACCAGGAATCATCCATGCTGTTTGGCATTTGCAGCTTTTCCCATGACAACACTTACATTTTGGTCACTGTGATGATGGGGTTTTAGACCCCATTGCCACAATGTTCAAAATGTGCTTCAGCTATGGACCCCACACTTACCTTTTGGTCACTGTGGTGATCGGGGTTTGGACCCCATTGCCACAATGTTCAAAATGTGCCTCAGGTATGGACCCCACACTTACCTTTTGGTCACTGTGATGATGGGGGTTTAGACCCCATTGCCACAATGTTCAAAATGTGCTTCAGCTATGGACCCCACACTTACCTTTTGGTCACTGTGGTGATAGGGGTTTAGACCCCATTGCCACAATGTTCAAAATGTGCCTCAGGTATGGACCCCACACTTACCTTTTGGTCACTGTGATGATGGGGGTTTAGACCCCATTGCCACAATGTTCAAAATGTGCTTCAGCTATGGACCACACACTTACCTTTTGGTCACTGTGGTGATGGGTGTTTAGACCCCATTGCCACAATGTTCAATTGGGCTTCAGCTATGGACCCCACACTTACCTTTTGGTCACTGTGATGATGGGGTGTTATACCCCATTGCCACAGTGGTCATGGTCTGCTTGCATTGTGGAGGCCACACACATTTATGTGTGACACATGTGATAAGGGGTCACATTGTATGCTCAATGTCATGTTCAGTGTTGTAGGCATTTGACACAGACTACACACGCTTGTCATGGTGTTGGTGGGATGTATTTTCAGACATTCCTTATGTTGGAGTATGCTGGTAGTGTCATGCATTACCTGTCCTATGTGTAGGGGTGGTGTGGGTGGTAGGCATTCATCCCCCTATGAGTGGGGATGGTAGTAGTGACAGGCATCCAGGCACCCCTGAGTAGGGGTGGTGGTAGTGGTAGGCATCCAGCACCCTATGAGTGGGGATGGTGTTAGTGGTAGGCATCCATCCCCCTATGAGTGGGGATGGTAGTAGTGACAGGCATCCAGGCCCCCTGAGTAGGGGTGGTGGTAGTTGTAGGCATCCATCCCCCTATGGGTGGGGATGGTAGTAGTGACAGGCATCCAGGCCCCCCTGAGTAGGGGTGGTGGTAGTGGTAGGCATCCATCCCCCTATGAGTGGGGATGGTAGTATTGACATGTATCCCGGCCCACATTAGTAGGGGTGGTGGTAGTGGTAGGCATCCAGGCCCCCATGAGTAGGGGTGGTGTTAGTGGTAGGCATCCATCCCCCTATGAGTGGGGATGGTAGTAGTGACAGGCATCCAGGCCCCCATGAGTAGGGGTGGTGTTAGTGGTAGGCATCCATCCCCTATGAGTGGGGATGGTAGTAGTGACAGGCATCCAGGCCTCCATGAGTAGGGGTGGTGGTAGTGGTAGGCATCCATCCCCCTATGGGTGGGGATGGTAGTAGTGACAGGCATCCAGGCCCCCCTGAGTAGGGGTGGTTGTAGTGGAAGGCATCCAGGCCCCCTGAGTAGGGGTGGTGGTAGTGGTAGGCATCCATCCCCCTATGTGTAGGGATGGTAGTATTGACAGGCATCCAGGCCCCCTGAGTAGGAGTGGTGGTAGTGGTAGGCAACCATCCCCCTATGGGTGGGGATGGTAGTAGTGACAGGCATCCAGGCCCCCCTGAGTATGGGTGGTGGTAGTGGTAGGCATCCAGGCCCCCCTGAGTAGGGGGGGTGGTGGTAGTGGTAGGCATGCATCTCCCTATGAGTGGGGATGGTAGTAGTGACAGGCATCCAGGCCCCCCTGAGTAGGGGTGGTGGTAGTGGTAGGCATCCATCCCCCTATGGGTGGGGATGGTAGTAGTGACAGGCATCCAGGCCCCCCTGAGTAGGGGTGGTGGTAGTGGTAGGCATCCAGGCCCCTTGAGTAGGGGTGGTGGTAGTGGTAGGCATCCAGGCCCCCCTGAGTAGGGGTGGTGGTAGTGGTAGGCATCCATCCCCCTATGAGTGGGGATGGTAGTAGTGACAGGCATCCAGGCCCCCATGAGTAGGGGTGGTGGTAGTGGTAGGCATCCAGGCCCCCTGAGTAGGGGTGGTGGTAGTGGTAGGCATCCAGCACCCTATGAGTAGGGATGGTAGTAGTGACAGGCATCCAGGCCCCCCTGAGTAGGGGTGGTGTTAGTGGTAGGCATCCATCCCCCTATGGGTGGGGATGGTAGTAGTGACAGGCATCCAGGCCCCCCTGAGTAGGGGTGGTTGTAGTGGAAGGCATCCAGGCCCCCCTGAGTAGGGGTGGTGGTAGTGGTAGGCATCCATCCCCCTATGTGTGGGGATGGTAGTAGTGACAGGCATCCAGGCCCCCCTGCCTGAGTAGGAGTGGTGGTAGTGGTAGGCATCCATCCCCCTATGGGTGGGGATGGTAGTAGTGACAGGCATCCAGGCCCCCTGAGTATGGGTGGTGGTAGTGGTAGGCATCCAGGCCCCCTGAGTAGGGGGTGGTGGTAGTGGTTGGCATCCATCCCCTATGAGTGGGGATGGTAGTAGTGACAGGCATCCAGGCCCCCTGAGTAGGGGTGGTGGTAATGGTAGGCATCCATCCCCCTATGGGTGGGGATGGTAGTAGTGACAGGCATCCAGGCCCCCCTGAGTAGGGGTGGTGGTAGTGGTAGGCATCCAGGCCCCCTGAGTAGGGGTGGTGGTAGTGGTAGGCATCCAGGCCCCCTGAGTAGGGGTGGTGGTAGTGGTAGGCATCCATCCCCCTATGAGTGGGGATGGTAGTAGTGACAGGTATCCAGGCCCCCATGAGTAGGGGTGGTGGTAGTGGTAGGCATCCAGGCCCCCCTGAGTAGGGGTGATGGTAGTGGTAGGCATCCATCCCCCTATGAGTGGGGATGGTAGTAGTGACAGGCATCCAGGCCCCCATGAGTAGGGGTGGTGGTAGTGGTAGGCATCCATCCCCCTATGGGTGGGGATGGTAGTAGTGACAGGCATCCAGGCCCCCCTGAGTAGGGGTGGTGGTAGTGATAGGCATCCAGCACCCTATGAGTGGGGATGGTGTTAGTGGTAGGCATCCATCCCCCTATGAGTGGGGATGGTAGTAGTGACAGGCATCCAGGCCCCCTGAGTAGGGGTGGTGTTAGTGGTAGGCATCCATCCCCCTATGGGTGGGGATGGTAGTAGTGACAGGCATCCAGGCCCCCTGAGTAGGGGTGGTGTTAGTGGTAGGCATCCATCCCCCTATGAGTGGGGATGGTAGTAGTGACAGGCATCAAGGCCCCCCTGAGTAGGGGTGGGGGTAGTGGTAGGCATCCAGCACCCTATGGGTGTGTATGGCATTGGTGGTAGCCATACCGCCCCTATGGTTCTGCTGTTGCTAGTGTACTTCATTTCTGCATCCCTATGTGTGTGTGACATATTTCGGGTACGTGTCGTTTGTTTGTGTTGTGGGTGTTTGACTTACCGTCTGCGCCGTACGCGTCCGTACCGGTCCCGGTAATAGATGTAGAGTATTGGTAGGACCTGCGCGATGGGATTCATGGTTTGTTCGTCTCGTTCGGGTTTCTCGTGGCTTCGACTCGTACTCGTCGCTGGCTTGTTCGTCTTGTAGCCGTGGATCGTCTTGTGGCACGAATCGGAGCTTATGTACAGCTCTCCCGGATGCTCTGACGTGCCGGACGTAGCGACACAAAAGGGGATGATGGACGGAACGTTTGAGCCAATCAAACACTCACCCCCAGTCAACTGATCTGGGTTTAATCCATCATCATTCTTTAGCTCACTCCACCACCCCAGTTCAGACATGGCCATATGCAAATCAGTCTGACCCTGTGCCTCATGGGAACAGTCCAGCCCGAACTGCCAAGCCATGTCTTCCCTGGACCGGAAACAAGCATCCTAGGACCGGTTTCTGGCATTCCAGCCGTCATCAGCCAACGTAGCGACTGGTTCGGCGCGTACGGAGTGCGCATCGTACTAGTCCGGCCGGAAGGTGCTGTGTATTTGGTTCCGTGCTACTCGATTCGGCGTCTACGGATCCGGCTCGGGCGGGGAACAGGAGCTGAAATGGGTAAGTACGGCTCGCTCGGAATCTCGGCTGTTATGCGCATCGTACTTGCTCGTTGGGATGACTGTTCGAATCGGTCGGGAAACACGCATTCGGTTGGGTTTTTTTCCGGACGAATAGTGTTAGGTGCGCTTCCGGCCCGAATCGGAATCGACCCCTTAGAGGGTCATTACAATGGCGGACGGAAAAAAATCCAACCGCAATGGTAGCGGAAAATTACCGTCCGCAGGTACCGCGGAAACACCGCCCACCCTATTATGATCAATCGCCAAAATATTCCAACCGCGGCGGTTGGAGGCATCGAAAAACCGCCCGTAAATGGCAGAGAATGTGAAAATCCAACCGCGACGCTCGGTATCATAGCGGAAACACCTAAAACCGCCGCCAGGCACGCGGAGTGACCGCCAATGATATTATGATATCCCCGATGTCACAGCAGTACGTTCCTCTGTTTCCGTCCGCCGCGGTCGCTAACAGTAATGAATGTGAGATACAGCGGAAGGCCTGCAGCATAGCCATCGCTGCGGATGCTCCGCCAACAAAATGGCAGCCAAGGAAAAAAACACACAATAAGGCCACCAAATGCACACAGGCAAATAGCCCTGCCCCCAAAATAACCTGAAACATCCCAATGACACACCCCCATGGCAAATTCAAATATACAAATCACAGGACAACCCACACAGCACACCTGACAGCATTACACCATCTTGACACACCCACATAGCTGAGCATAAAACCAGCCCCTTCCCTGACCACAATCCTTTGCACTACTCCAGCCCTGAAGGAACCAAACCCTGCAGCACATTGGATAGGCAAAACACCACACATCTCACCAGCACAACAACACACACACACACCACCCACACCACCCTCACAACTGCACCCCAAAACATCTGCACAGCACACACCATGGCACCACAGAAAATGCCAAAATTCACAGACACTGAGCTGACAGTAATGGTAGATGAGATAATTAGAGTAGACCCACAACTCTTCGGTAGCATGGTCCAACAGACACCATTAGCCACAAGGACAAACATGTGGGTAAGGATAATAGACAAGGTCAATGCAGTAGGGAATGTGCCCTGCAACAAGCATGAAATCATGAGGCGGTGGCATGACCTGAAGAGTGTTGTCAAGAAGAAGAGGGCCAAGAACCGTCAGCTGGCTGATGCGACTGGTGAAGGCCCTCCCAGTCCACCAAAACCATTCTCTGTGTGGGAGGAGTAGGTGCTTGCCATCCTGCATCCAGAGAGTCTGGAAGGAATACCCGGGGGAGTGGAGGCTGGTAAGTACCAACTAATGGAAACCATGAAACTGCCATGTACTGTCTTGCACAACTACAAAGCTACATCCCTGAGGCACAAGTACACTCATCTGCACCTCAAAAACAAACACAGGTCACACTGATGTAACATCCACCCCACCTGAAACATCACAAAGGTAGACAACATCAACGGTGTTGTATGTGTCCAGGCAAGCAGCACCACAACTCCCACCAGGCACACCCTGCCCCATCCCTCAGCAGGATGGCGCACTCCCTCCCACCCAGAAGCATGTTTCAGCCATTGTGTTCTTCACCCTCACCTAACAGGTAGGTAGCCATGTTTCCAGGGAGGTGTGTTGGGAATAGGGAGGCCTGCACTACAACTCCCACCAGGCACACTCTGCCCCATCACTCAGCAGGATGGAGCACCCCCTCCCACCCAGAAGCATGTTTCAGCCATTGTGTTATTCACCCTCACCTAACAGGTAGGTAGCCATCTTTCCAGGGAGGTGTGTTGGGAATAGGGAGGCCTGCACTACAACTCCCACCAGGGGAGTTTGTGGGCAAACGCAGATGCCCCATCACTCAGCAGGATGGTGCACCCCCT
Organism: Calotriton arnoldi; assembly: GCA_963921515.1. Lineage (NCBI taxonomy): Eukaryota > Metazoa > Chordata > Amphibia > Caudata > Salamandridae > Calotriton > Calotriton arnoldi. The sequence goes on from CAWUFW010005430.1 coordinate 63,145, forward strand.
CCCACCCAGAGCCATGTGGCAGCCATTGTGTTCTTCACCCTCACCTAACAGGTAGGTAGCCATCTTTCCAGGGAGGTGTGTTGGGAATAGGGAGGCCTGCACTACAACTCCCACCAGGCCCCCTTGTCCCACAGCTGAGCAGGATGGACTATTCCCTCCCCCCAGGACCATGTGGCAGCCATTGTGTTCTTCACCCTCACCTAACAGGTAGGTAGCCATCTTTCCAGGGAGGTGTGCTTGGAATAGGGAGGCCTGCACTACAACTCCCACCAGGCACACCCTGCCCCATCACTCAGCAGGATGGAGCACCCCTTCCCACCCAGAACCATATGGCAGCCATTGTGTTCTTCACCCTCACCTAACAGGTAGGTAGCCATCTTTCCAGGGAGGTGTGTTTGGAATAGGGAGGCCTGCACTACAACTCCCACCAGGCACACCCTGCCCCATCACTCAGCAGGATGGAGCACCCCCTCCCACCCAGAACCATGTGGCAGCCATTGTGTTCTTCACCCTCACCTAACAGGTAGGTACCAGCTTTCCAGGGAGGTGTGTTGGGAATAGGGAGGCCTGCACTACAACTCCCACCAGGCACACCCTGCCCCATCACTCAGCAGGATGGAGCACCCACTCCCACCCAGAACCATGTGGCAGCCATTGTGTTCTTCACCCTCACCTAACAGGTAGGTAGCCATCTTTCCAGGGAGGTGTGTTGGGAATAGGGAGGCCTGCACTACAACTCCCACCAGGCCCCCTTGTCCCACAGCTGAGTAGGATGGACTACTCCCCCCACCCAGAACCACGTGTCAGAAAGTCCACCTAAAAATGACAACTGGACAGGTAAGCAGACAGTGCATGCACCCCACCATTCCTCAACGAAAGCATTGAGCTAATGCCAACACAAGACCTCACATCACAACAAAATACACCCCAATTAAATACCATTTGATAGTATGCAGACAGCTATGCGTATTTAACTGTGACAGAAAAAGAACTGTGACTCAACTAAACCCATGTGTAAGCAAATCAGGGACCATATATGCACTGCACCGAATGCTATCTGTAAATTCCATGGGTGCTGAGCATGAAGGACCATAGTAACAATAAAATGGCATGGTCTGTTGAACAATGAAATACAAGCACAGAACATTACAAAGGTATGCATGAGATAACAATGGTACAATGTCTAGTACATGTGCATATGTAACATTTGCCAGGAAGAGTAATCAGCAAAGATGCATCACATCAAGTTGTATAGCAGCCAGTTGTCAGATGACAACCTTTCAGTTTAATACTAAGAGCTTCACGTGGGGCATGGTATCCAATGACTTGTCACACCATGGAAAAAGATGTATGTACCTCCACATCATGTCATGACGCACATCACTGTGCAGACATACAATTTATGAAATACGTAACTGTGTGTTGCAGCCGGGACTTCGGGAGACCGCAGTAGGTTGTCTTACGGGAATCCTCATGGAACCAAATTGGTTTATCGGATGAAACCCCTCCCTTGCCCTGAATAGCTGCCTTTCTCTCTCTTAATTACTTTTGAACGGTGTCAGTAAGTATACCGACACCTGGTCCACACACCTTAGCGCGTGTGGTGGTACTTCACTTTTCACGTGGCGTTCACTTTGCCACTCACTTTTTTATTCTCGGTCCTGAAGAAAGCCCATTTGAATTCTTTAACGGGCTGAAACATGTAGACCACATCACCGAAACAACTACAGATCATTACTCCTTGTTAGTTGACACCACATAGGGGCATATTATCAAGGGCCTTATCTCCGCTTTTTTGGCTTTAAAAGCCAAAAAAGCGGAGATAATGTTTTCGCCCTATTAACAAGAGGGTGATAACATGCATTAGCGCATGTTAGCACCCTTTTACCCGACACCTCCCTCTGCATCTCTAATGAGATGCAAAGTGGGCGTCACTGGGCAGAACAACCTTGTAAATATCGCTGATGTGCACATCGCGATATTTACAAGGAGGCCCAGGCATTTTTGCAGACGTTAGTTTTGGCGAAAACCGCGGTTTTCGCTAAAACTAACGTCTGCAAAAATGCTGACTTACCTATACTTCATATTGGAGGTGGATTATGCTGATACGACCACAGGGTCGTATCAGCAAGGTTATCGCCGTTTTCCATGGAACATCGCTGGAAAACCAGCGATGTTCCATGGAAAACAAGCTATCGCAGGAATAATTATCGCCATTGCGCTATGCGTTGTTAATACAGCGCTAGCATGGCGATAATTATCTGCGGTAGCCGGCGATAACAATTCTCACGCTGTGAACGGCCAGCGATAATTATCGCTGGCCGTTGATAATATGCCCCATAGTTTTTAACCATACCCTGAGCCGCCACTAATAAAATTATTTGGCAAGGATTCTCAGAGGCATTTTTAACATTCACATCACACTTTCACACCACACCTGCTCCGCTGTAATCAGGCGTCGTAGCACAACCGGGCGGTACTAGGCCACCCGGTTGGGACCCCAATGATGAAGCATGACACCAACCAGGTTGGTGTGTGAGGGGTCTTTTAAATATACCTAATGGTCCTTGGACTTACCACACATAATGATTGATAGATTCACACTATAACAGGGTCCGTCCACATTGTTTTTTTGTAGCTTAACCCAGGGGATCAGGACGTACCCCAAAATCCTCGCTCTCTCTTTGGTTTTTTGCATATGTAACATTTGCCAGGAAGAGTAATCAGCAAAGATGCATTACATCAAGTTGCATAGCAGCCAGTTGTCAGATGACAACCTTTCAGTTTAATACAAAGCACTTCACGTGGGGCATGGTATCCAATGACTTGTCACACCATGGAAAAAGATGTATGTACCTCCACATCATGTCATGACAAACATCACTGTGCAGACATACAATTTATGAAATACGTAACTGTGTGTTGCATAACATGTAAATAAGAGACATCAAACACAGCAAGCCAGATGGGTGTAAGTCAATGACTATGTACCCTCTGTTCCACAGGTGACCAACAACTGACTGCAGAGGACGACAACCTCAACCTGCAGAGCCAGTCTCCTCCCCCGGAACATGGACACTCTGATGCGGAGTCCCTGGATTCTTTGGATGAGGAGCTCCAAGCCGGCCCATCTGGTGTGCCAGGGAGCAACTGGTCACATGACCCCACTGCCCCCCCACCATCAGCAACAACATCAACGCTGACCCCTGCTGGAACGACCTGTGCCACCACCACCACCACCACCACCACTACCACTGTTGCCTGCAGCATTCGCCCTGCCCCAGAGGATGCCCAGCCCACACCATCAACTGTGGAGGGCAGGGAGAGTAGGCGTGTGGCTAGAGTGGTGAGGCAACAGGTCAGTGATAGCAGGGCAGGTAGGAGGACAAGTGGGACTCCAACACCACAGGACACTGTGACCGAAGCCCTGGCTAACATCACCAGAGTTGTGGGTGCCTATGAACGCACACAGGCACAAATGGGCCAGGCCCACGAAGATGCCCTGGAGCTCCAACGTCTGCTGAGGTCCATGGACAACCGTATGGGACAAATCATGGACCTCATGGGCCAGTTAGTGGCGGTACAGAGGGGCAGGCTAGTGCCACAGACCACACCTCCACCTCCCCCTGTTGCCACGCAGGATGACGGTCATCATCCACCCCTGCGGGCACGGAGAGGGGTGACTCCTCAGACCCCACTGGCCCAGCAGATGATGCCCCCTGCCAAAAGAAGAAGGGGCCGTCCAAAGAAAAACTTGGGACTCACCCGTGGCAAAGCACCTGCCAAACGCCAGTCAAAGAGCCAGCCATGATGGCAACACTCTTCACCCAACCATTGACTCTGTACACTGTCCTTACCCATACTGCCATGGTAATGGCATCCGTCTGTTGGACTGTGTCACCACATCAATGTGGTGCCTACTTGATTGTCTCATCTACCATCACTGCCAACTCATAGATTCACCATTCACACTTATGTAAATATCCACTTCCCTCTCACATATACCCATTGAAAATAAACAACAATAACGCACCAATGTAGTTGAGTCTGCTCCATGTTTATCACTGTATGTGCAATGTTTACCATGGTTACAATGTCACAGTAGCATGGATCCTCTGTAGGCAAGGAGAGGCAGAAGGGACCTAGCAAAACACAACAGAACAAAAGTCACTAGCCAGGTGGTGGCATCACAGCCATCACACAACACATGTCCTCAACGTACACCAATATGCACACATTACAATGTGCAACAGTACCAACATAGACATCCTGTAGCTGTGCCAAACTACTCTGTATCCAACACATAGGCAGCCAGCACTGAGTCAACAACAGGATGCAGTCACAAAGATCACACAGACCTTCAAGCAAACAACTACATCAACAGACAATGGACCAGTTGTACATTGTCACTCACCTTCAAGTGAAGTAGCGGTTGATGAGCTGCTGACACTGGTCGACACCTTCCTCCTCTCCACTATCCTCGTCACTGGACATTTGTGGGATCGCAGGTGGGTGCCTTGGCTGGTCATCATCGTTCAGGATCATGGGGATTCCTTTCCGTAAGGCCAGGTTGTGCAGCATGCAGCATGCTACCACTATCTGACACACCTTTTTGGGTGAGTACATGAGTGCCCCTCCGGTCCTGTCCAGTCAGCGAAATCTCGATTTTAGGAGACCAAAGGTTCGCTCCACCACACGACGTGTTCTCCCAAGGGCATTGTTGTAGCGGACTTCAGACGGTGTCCTAGGATTGCGTAGTGGGCTCAGCAACCAAGGTCTGTTGGGATATTCAGAGTCACCTAGGTGTGAAAAACACATACCGATTAAGTGATACAACTGTGGCAGAGGACAGCTTGGCACACACAGCACACAACTTGACTCTGCCCACTCACCCACAATCCATGCCCGCTCCACAAGTAGATTGGCCATCAGGTGGGGCACAATGCTGTTGTGCAGGATGTAGGAATCATGTGCAGAGCCGGGAAACTTGGCACAGACATGCGATATGATCATATCGGCCTGGCACACCACCTGCACATTGATGGAATGTGAATGTTTACGATTCCTATATATGTGTTCCCGTGCCTGTGGTGGAATCAGGCCAACATGTGTGCAGTCAATAGCACCTACAACATTAGGGATGTGACCAAGGGCATAAAAATCCGCCTTCACAGCCGCCAAAGCTGCCCTCCTTGGAAAACTTATGTATCGGTCTTTGTATTGCATCATGGCCGACAGGAAATCCCGTAGCACCATGCTGAAGGTGGGCTGAGACATCCCCCCTGCAATGCCCACTGTCTCATGGAATGACCCACTAGCCAGGAAATACAGTGCCGCCATCACCTTCGATTCAGTTGTTAATGCTGTTGGGTATGTCCTGCCAGCCCGCAGGTGTGGCTCCAACATGGCACACAGGTCTTGGATGTTTGTGCGGTCCAGACAGAATCTGCGTATTACGTCATCATCCTCAATGTTAGCCAGCAGGGTGACTGGACGATACACATTAGGTCGCCTCCTAGGTGAGATGAAAGGGGACACGTCATTGCAACAGAACATGAGATGTGCACAAATCCGTAGCTTTTGATTGACACAGCGCAAACATTGACTGGCATCACAATGCACCATACAGTGCACGTCAAAAGTCGTGACAACTTGAGAAAACATTGTAGTACACTTGTTCAGTATTCGCACAGTGAGAACAACCAACATGGAAACTGTTTCTGTGAATGCCAATAGTCACATTTCAAAATCTTGTGTAAACAGCCCTGACAGTATATGATACAGGACATGTGTGAAACAGAAACACTGCTGGCTTCCAAGTGGCTGCTGTACCTGCCACACATTCTTGTGCAATCATGACAGGGGACACATGACCAACACAATTTGTCTAGTTCTGAAGGACTCATTGTGGAATTTGAGCCACTGCAAATCCACACAAGTTTAGAGACACTCACATACATATTCACAAGCCTGTTCTAATATACACTGTCATCAGTACACATGCCATACATGCTGGTAATCACAATTCAAAGTCAGTCAATGACTAATAATGAAAAGCATTTGCAGATTCTGTGTCGCCGTGGATCAAGACACAATGACACCACTGCAGAATATCATCAACAAGCAGACAGATTGTCAATGTGGCACACAAAAAGTGGAAAAGGTACGTGATCCAAAAGAACTGTAGACAAACGTTAATCTGCACTTAAGTTCCACCATGACATGCAGTTTGAAGGTAGCACTGCCCAAACACACAACTAAAGTACAACAGTTGCCATGGAGCTGATCATCCAGCTGCTGGGAGACACAACAGTGCCACAAAAACAACCTACAACACCACCAGGCCAAAGCCACACCAGTATACCTACAACTCAGCGCATGAATATGCTGAGTACATAACAAAAACACAACAGCCTCATATACATAACAACAGCGGATGTCATCGCACAACACAGGTACTAAAGGACAAACATCAAAAGCATCCTGAGCCACATTCCCCACAGGCTGTCAGGAACAACACAGCAGACTATCAACATCCCTCCGCAGACAAAGATGCTGGCTGTGCATCACTTGTTGGCCTCTGGTACCTTCAAAACAACAAAAGTTAGAGTTGGATGAGTGTCACAGCCAGCCCTATCAAGGTATATCTCACCTGTCTTTGATGCCATCATTAGCTTGATTTACCACACCATCAGTTCACCCACACTGCGCAGGAACAGCTTGTGCCCCAGAAAGGCTTCTACGCCATAGCAGGCTTATCCACTCGTGTTGGTTTAATATCACTGCACACGTGTCCTACTTGTGCACCCTGCCAAAACTGCACACAATTACTGCAAATGAAAGCACACGCATTAGATCAATGTGCAGCCAATTGTGGCACACCATCTACCGTTCACAGATGCCATATCAAATTTGCCAGTCAGTGAGCACCATCACCACTTTTGGCTACAGTCCATCATCCAAGGCAACAATCTTCAAGTGAACAAGGTCAATGCACCTGTCCTTGGTGAGTACCAACGTAACACACCACACACATCAAATCCACTATCAACATACTCACAACTGTGGAAATATACATGTAACAAAATCACATATGTCAGGCCGAACAACATGAGCACATACCAGACACAATGTCACAAGTAATGGTGATAACATTTGGCAGATATGGAGACAAAACATACCCAAAGGCATAGATACAAGTGAAAAATAATAAGGATGTACAGAATGCCAAGTGTGCCGGTGATGTAATGAACATCCTTGAGTATGTAGAGCACACACATGTCCATGTGGACATATACTGTTGGATTTGCTACTGCGAACAATAACCTTACATGAAGGCTGTAATAGGTGATACCAAACAGACAACAGTGTGACATATGTGGTGAGTAATGAAAATAATGCTGAAATGTTTGTACAATCATGTACTGTATAGTGACATATTGTGTGAGATATGGATCTGTGTCTAAATATTGGGATCAGATATGAAATTGGGGGTAATTATTTGGTGTCAGATATGAAAATGGGGCTAAAATGTGGTGACATATATGAAATTGGGGCCAAATTTGGAGGTGAGATATGAAAATGTGTGTAAATGTGGGCTCAGATATGAAATTGTGTAGGAGAAATGTGCACCATTAGTTCTTTCAGTGTGGCATTTAGTGTTAGATATGAAGTTTAGGCTGTCATTACTAACTATAGCCCATTTAAATTCCATCAGGTGCCATGATATTTTGTAAGTGACCACTGTTCGAAGTACAGATATGACCCATGACATTGACACAGCACGATGTGTCAATTGGTGCCTTAAACGTGCTCAAACAACACTGTCACGCCCATAATCAACAATGTCATGCTGCACCCTCGCCGTAGCTACCGCCTGGCACCAGCGGTGTGTCACCGCCATGGCCCAAGACACCATAGCGGGATTGATAGGCATATACACATGGCTAATGACGGTTGGCATGCTCCGACACCCAGATCCCGGTCACTCATAGCAATGCATGTGCCCGGAATCACGGTAGCTACCGCCTGGCACCAGCGGTGTGTCACCGCCATGAACCATGCCCTTCTAGCCAATGGGAAGCGCAATCGCGGTTGCCTGATGCAAGTTTGAAAATCGCGGTAGGCGTGCTCTGCCACCGCGGGGCCGGTCATTGGATGCACTTGAAAGATGCACCACCGCGGTACTGCACGCCTGTCCCCTGCGGTGTGTCACCGCCATGGACCATGCCCTTCCAGCCAATGGGAAGCGCAATCGCGGTTGCCTGATGCAAGTTTGAAAATCGCTGTAGGCATGCCTCATCTCTAGTTCTGCACTATGCTCAGGACCTCAGTCCCCCAGGGTGACACTCTTGTTGGTCATTCACCCATGACACTGTACCTTCCAACATTCTTGTGCCCAGACCCTTCCATCACCACCAGCATGTGCACATACTCGCATGTGTTGGCACTGTTTGTGTTTCCAAATAGTCCCTCCACGTAAAGGATGAGATGCCCCACGTTGGACCTCTGTGTGACCCCAACTGGCCTGCACATTCACTGCCCAATCTGACAGTGACACAACACTGAATGTACGGAGTGTCAAATCTGTGCTTTTCCTCTTGACTCTCCATCAATGAGCCATTACAGAGATGTAGATTGCACACGACAGGCCTTGTGATGAGGGTTTGCGTTTGTGAGGTCATGTCCCTCAATGTGACATCCATGACACAGTGTGGCAGTTTAAGGGCAAGTGCTTTGAGGGCTGCGCAGTGTTGGGCACAGTGAGTATTCACAGTGACATATGTAGTAATGTCCTGCATGTCTTGGTATTCCCAGAAACTTGCAGTAGATGTGGTCAGCATACACATTTTGCTCTCTGCTGGCATCCTGCATGGCTTTGAGATAGGCATGTACTGTGTCCACCCTCATACCTGCATGCATTAATGTGTGTTTCACACATGATGATGTTTCAATGTCGCAGATTTGTTCTCTGCTAAAGTTATGGCTGAAGTTGGTATGAGTCAGTGTCATGCTCCTGCACTGTGAAATGGTGGTAGGTTACACTGATTATTGCACCCTCTTGTCTCCCATGTCTGCAGCTCAAAGTCAACCAGCGCAAGGCCGTGTGGAGGGCCATTGCATGCAAGGTGCGTGCACTGGGTGTCTCCAAACGACGGCGCTCCCACTGTCACAAGAGGTGGGATGACATCTGCCGGCTGAGCAGGAACGTGGCCGAGATGACACTAGGGCTGATCCCTCGGGCCGGCAGGTTGGCGTGGCGCAGCATGACACCACTAATGGCACGCATTTTAGCTGTGACGCAGCCTGAACTGGATGCACGTCTGAAGGGGCATCAGCAGCAAGCTGGTGGTGAGTATTCTGTGAGTGTGACTTTGGGTGTTGTTTGGCTGCATGTGCTCCAAGCCTGGGCCAGTGCAGGGCTGTGATGTTGCTAGTGTGATGCAATGGCGTGCAAGTGGCCGCGGTGTTGGGTGCAGCTGTCATGCATTCCCCCAACATGTACCTTCCCATGTCATTGGTGTAATGGCCCTTGAGTTCACATTTGTAGTTGTGGCCTTCTGGTATCATCTTCATTGGTGTCGTCACGGACATCCCATGTCAGGGTCCAGCAGAGTGCATGATCTGAGTGTGCCATCATCAATGTGTGCATTGCCTGACGTCAGATTTGTGCTGGCTACACATCTAACACCAATGTGCAACTGTAGTTGTGCCCCAAGATACGACATGGTGGATGGCATGTGCTCATGGCCATTGTGTGTGGATTTGTTGGAGTCTGTCTCTGTTTTGGACACTTCTGCTGGCTCAAGATGTGACAGTGGCAACATGTTGTGAGTAGAATCTTTTACCCCCTCAGGGCCCTAGGTGTGCACAGAGGGTTATGTGTGTCTGGTTAGCTGAAGCCACCAACAGGCTAATTGGCTGTGTGTCCATCACATGGGTGAATTATGCCAAGTTTGCATTATGCCACGGTAATTTCGATGTTTGGATTGAGGTTGCACAGTGTTACTGCCCATGGTGTTGTCCAACATGGATGATTGTTCATCATTAGTGATGCTTCCCTTGCAGATATTTGTAAACTTGATGCAAATATACTGATCCTACCTCTATCTCTCTCTCATGCAGCATCTCACATGGCCACGGAAGGACAGGGGATGGACACCAGTGGTGAGGCATCAAGCACAACTGCTGCACACCAGCATAGTGACACGGATGTCACCAGCGCATCAGAGGGGGACCGTAGTCTTCTAGAGGACTCACAGCCAGAGACGCAGACCTCTACGTCATCTAACGACGGCGGTGACGCATCTATGTTTTCGGCCGAAAGAAACGGGGAATCTGCCTCCTCGTCCACCACACAGCATTCAGTGCCCACCCTCCCTGCTACTCCCACTGTTGCTGCCCGTGTTCGCACCACAAAGGGAAAAAGGGAAGAGTGTCCTTCATCCCAGGCACCGCTGCCCCTCCCCTGTCCCCCCTGCTGCCATCAGTGCTGAGTCTGTGGACCTTTTGCGCCAGCTGTGTGTGGGTCAGACAGCTCTCCTCAATGCCTTCCTGGACCATGACAAAAAATTGGCACAGGTGGTGGCTTACATGGAGGGCGTTCATTCTGACGTGGGTGGGCTACACCGGATTGTACAGTCTCTGTCCTCTGCAGTGACAGCAGCCATTCAACTTGCCCAATCCGATAGTCCAGCTCCAGTCCCTAGGCCCACCACCCTGCCAGTGGCCGCATCTGATGATAGTGACCACACACCCCAGACATCAAGGGACAGATACGGCACACGCAGCACACGGCAGCAGCAGCCCAAGCAGTCCAGGCCGCAGACACCATCCCCACAGAAAGGTAAACCCACACCAGAGCGCAGAGGCAAAAGCCCTTCAGGCCACACCCAGGGCAAGGATAGCAAGGAGCAGGCCTCAGGCTCACATGCCTCAGAGGCATCCCCAGCCAAGGACTCACCTGTCCCAAAAGTGTCTCGCAGAGACAAGCACACAGTTTCCGTGCCCAGTGACAAACAGGTGCCTGCTAAGGGTACACGTAAGAAGAGCTCCAAAGCAAGTTCACCCACAACATCTACTCCCATCCAGAGCCCTGTGAAGCAGGGAAAGGAGGCCACTGTAGGGGGGACACCTGGTAAACAGGTGATGCAGGGGCAGAGGCAATCGGGGGCCAAGCGTCCCAAAGAATCCAGCACGTCCCCAGAGGGGGGACCAGCATCTGCACATGAGCCAGCTTTTGTGACGAGTGTGCCTGTTGTATACACCCCACTTGGCATTAATCCCAGGACAGGGAAGCCATATCAAATCCCCAAGAAGCGGAAGGGCACCCCTCCAACTTCTTCCACACACACTGGGTCTTGTGCAAGTATGAGTCCACCTCCACCTCCACGTGCCACCACCCCACCTGGTCCTAGCAGCCCTCCGGCTTCCCAAACCACTGCTGGCTCTACCACACCTGGACCTAGCAGCCCTCAAGCTTCCCAGAACACTGCTTTTCTCTCCCCATTTTCCCTTCTGTACCCCTCGCTGCCCCATTTGCATTGTGCCCGTATTTGTGTCTGCTTTTCTCTCCCCATTTTCCCTTCTGTGCCCCTCGCTGCCCCATTTGCATTGTGCCCGTATTTGTGTCTGCTTTTCTCTCCCCATTTTCCCTTCTGTACCCCTCGCTGCCCCATTTGCATTGTGCCCGTATTTGTGTCTGCTTTTCTCTCCCCATTTTCCCTTCTGTGCCCCTCGCTGCCCCATTTGCATTGTGCCCGTATTTGTGTCTGCTTTTCTCTCCCCATTTTCCCTTCTGTGCCCCTCGCTGCCCCATTTGCATTGTGCCCGTATTTGTGTCTGCTTTTCTCTCCCCATTTTCCCTTCTGTGCCCCTCACTGCCCCATTTGCATTGTGCCCGTATTTGTGTCTGCTTTTCTCTCCCCATTTTCCCTTCTGTACCCCTCGCTGCCCCATTTGCATTGTGCCCGTATTTGTGTCTGCTTTTCTCTCCCCATTTTCCCTTCTGTGCCCCTCGCTGCCCCATTTGCATTGTGCCCGTATTTGTGTCTGCTTTTCTCTCCCCATTTTCCCTTCTGTACCCCTCGCTGCCCCATTTGCATTGTGCCCGTATTTGTGTCTGCTTTTCTCTCCCCATTTTCCCTTCTGTGCCCCTCGCTGCCCCATTTGCATTGTGCCCGTATTTGTGTCTGCTTTTCTCTCCCCATTTTCCCTTCTGTGCCCCTCGCTGCCCCATTTGCATTGTGCCCGTATTTGTGTCCGTTTTCTCTCCCCTTTTTTCCTTTTGTGCCCCCGCTGCCTCTCGCCATTCCCGCCGCTGCGTCCCCTGTGGCCCTGCCCCCCTGTCTGCCCATTCGCTGACCCTGCCTCCCGCCTCCCAGCTGCTCCTCCCTCCCACCTCCCCATAAATGGCGGCCTAAGGCAAGCCCGTCTGCGCCCGTCCGTGCCTGGACCGCGCCCAGCACCAAACCCCCTGGCCCCCGCAGCAGCCAACCCACCCACCGGACTTACGACACCGCCACCCTCAACGCACTCAACACCGGCCGTATCCCCGGCTGCCACCGTGCCACCCCAGGTCGCACCCACGGACCCTTTGGCTGCCAATCCTGCAAGTTCTCCTGCCTCCGGACCTGCACCGCACCCGCCAAGCCGAGCACCAGCAGCAACCACCTGAAGTGCATCCTGCTCAACACCCGCTCCGTCCACAGACACGCCGTGGAACTTTGGAACCTGCTCAACTCCACATCACCAGACGTCGCTTTCCTCACGGAAACATGGATGAACGCCTCCTCAGCGCCCGACATCGCCATCGCCATCCCGGACGGATACAAGATCACCCGAAGGGACTGCGCCAACCAGACCGGAGGAGGCATCGCCATCGTCCACAAGAACACCATCCGCATCACGACCAACTCCGACGACACCTTCACAGCCGGCGAACACCTGCACTTCCAGATACACACCGACCCCAAGACCACCCTCAGAGGCACCCTCATCTACAGACCCCCAGGACCACGCACACAATTCAGCGAAGACATCGCCGACCTCATCAGCCCGCACGCCCTCCCCTCGGCTGACTACATCCTCCTTGGGGACCTCAACTTCCACCTAGAGAACAACAACGATCGCAACACCACCACCCTGCTGGACAACCTCGCCAACCTCGGACTCAAGCAACTGGTGACCACCCCCACACACCACGCCGGCCACACGCTTGACCCCGTCTTCTCCTCCAGCAAGGACATCTCCTTCAGCCACACCACCGGACTCCACTGGACAGACCACAGCTGCGTCCACTTCAGCTTCAGCAGGATCACCACGCACCACCACCCGCAACAGTTTCCGCGCAGAAGCTGGAACAAGATCACCACCGACCAACTCACCACATCCCTGAGCCAGAACCCTCCCGCCAGCTCAACGAACCCCAACCAGGCCGCCAGCAACCTCACAAGATGGATCACCAACTGCGCAGACGACCTCGCCCCATTGAAGACCCCCCCCAGTCAGACCCGGCAACAAGAAAGCATCCTGGTTCACCGACGAACTCAAGAAATCCAAGAAGAACTGCCGGGCCCTCGAGAAAGCATGGCGCAGAGACCCGACTGCAGACAACATGACCACCCTCAAGCACGCCACCCGAAAACACCACCAGCTAATCCACACCACCAAGAAAACCGCATTCAAGGAACGACTGGACAACAACGCCCACAACAGCAAGGAACTCTTCATCATCGTCAAAGAACTCTCGAACCCCAGCGCCGGAAACAACGACAGCACTCCCTCGCAAGACCTCTGCAACTCGCTCGCCTCGTTCTTCCACAGCAAGATCGCAGACATACACAACAGTTTCAGCACACAGCCGACGTACCCTACGACCGTTCCAACGTCCCCCACCTCCACCCTCCGAGCCTGGACCCCGATCAACACCGAAGACACTATCCGCACGATGAACTCCATCCACTCCGGATCACCAACCGACCTCTGCCCTCACCACGTCTTCAACAAGGCCGACGCCGTCATCGCACCCCACCTCCGGGACATCATCAACACCTCCCTCGACACCGCCACCTTCCCAGAGAGCTGGAAGCACGCCGAACTCAGCGCACTACTGAAGAAACCGTCAGCGGATCCCACCGACCTCAAAAACTACCGCCCCATCTCGCTCCTTCCTTTTCCTGCCAAAGTCATCGAGAAGGCCGTCATCAGACAACTGGCCGCCTTCCTCGAGACGAATGGATCCCTCGACCACTCGCAGTCCGGCTTCCGGGCCAACCACAGCACCGAGACCGCCCTCATCGCAGCCACCGACGACATCCGAGCCCTGCTCGACAACGGGGAAACAGCGGCCCTCATCCTCCTGGACCTCTCCGCAGCGTTCGACACAGTCTGCCACCGCACCCTAGTGCAACGCCTGAACAACGTCGGAATCCAAGAGAAGGCACTGGAGTGGATCATCTCCTTCCTCGCCGGAAGAACCCAGAGAGTCCGCCTCCCCCGTTCAGTTCCGAGGCCACCGAAGTCATCTGCGGCGTACCACAAGGATCATCACTCAGCCCCACCCTCTTCAACGTCTACATGAGCCCCTCGCAGCCATCGCACGCCAACACAACCTCAACATCATCTCCTACGCCGACGACACCCAGCTGATCCTCTCCCTCACCAACGTCCCCACAACCGCCAGAACCAACCTACATGAAGGGATGAAGGACGTAGCCGAGTGGATGAGGAACAGCCGCCTGAAACTGAACTCAGATAAGACGGAAGTCCTCATCCTAGGATCATCACCCTCCGCCTGGGACGACTCCTGGTGGCCCCCTGCCCTGGGCAACGCACCCAAACCAACGGACCACGCACGCAACCTGGGCTTCATCCTGGACTCCTCCCTCTCAATGACCCGACAAGTCAACGCCGTCTCCTCGTCTTGCTTCAACATCCTACGCATGCTGCGCAAGATCTTCCGGTGGATCCCCACCGAAACCAGGATGACGGTCACCCAGGCCCTCGTCACCAGCCGACTGGACTACGGCAACTCCCTCTACGCCGGAACCACAGCCAAACTTCAAAAAAGACTCCAACGCATCCAGAACGCCTCAGCTCGACTCATCCTGGACATCCCCCGACACAGCCACATCGCCGGACACCTGAGAGACCTGCACTGGCTCCCCGTCAGCAAGAGAATCACGTTCCGACTCCTCACCCACGCACACAAAGCTCTCCACAACCAAGGCCCCAGATACCTCAACGACCGTCTGACCTTCTACACTCCCACCCGCCAGCTACGATCGACCAACCACGCCCTCGCCGCCGTCCCCCGCATCCGAAGAGCCACAACGGGAGGAAGATCCTTCTCCTACCTGGCTGCCAAGACGTGGAACTCCCTACCCATCCACCTCCGCCTTACCCAAGACCACCTCTCCTTCAGGAAGCAACTCAAGACCTGGCTGTTCGAACAGTAGCGGACCCCCCAAGCGCCTTGAGACCCTCCGGGTGAGTAGCGCGCTATACAAATGCTTGATTGATTGATTGATTGATGGCTCTACCCCAGCTGGGCCTCTCTCTCCCCGAGCCAGTACCCCAACTGGCCCCGACTGCAGCCACCTCCCAGTCATACTGCCAGCCAAGTCTGAGTGTTGGTCACCCTCACACACATGTCTCTCCCACAGTGGTACCATGGACTGCCCATTTTTGATGCCCTGAGTGTGTTGCTGACCATGGCAGGGTACTGTACCACACATTCCCAGTGCTGGATGTCATGTACTCACTCTGCACTTTTTACTGGCCCTTGGCCTTGCTGTTTGCCCCTTGCGTGTGAAGCTTCTCATGTACTTCACCTGCACTTTGGACTGGTCACTGGCCTTGCTGTTCACTGCTGTGTGCCCCTTGCCTGTGCAGCTTCTCATGTACCTCACCTGCACTTTGGACTGGCCACTGGCCTTGCTGTTCACTGCTGTTTGCCCCTTGCCTGTGCAGCTTCTCATGTACCTCACCTGCACTTTGGACTGGCCACTGGCCTTGCTGTTCACTGCTGTTTGCCCCTTGCCTGTGCAAGATCTCATGTACCTCACCTGCACTTTGGACTGGTCACTGGCCTTGCTGTTCACTGCTGTGTGCCCCTTGCCTGTGCAGCTTCTCATGTAGCTCACCTGCACTTTGGACTGGCCACTGGCCTTGCTGTTCACTGCTGTTTGCCCCTTGCCTGTGCAGCTTCTCATGTACCTCACCTGCACTTTGGACTGGCCACTGGCCTTGCTGTTCACTGCTGTTTGCCCCTTGCCTGTGCAGGATCTCATGTACCTCACCTGTACTTTGGACTGGCCACTGGCCTTGCTGTTCACTGCTGTTTTCCCCTTGCCTGTGCAGCTTCTCATGTACCTCACCTGCACTCTAGACTGGCCACTTGCCTTGCTCTTGTCTACATTTTGCTGCATAACGGTGTGAAATGTAAATAAAATTGAAATGTACTCCTGTTGTCTGCTTTATCAGTGTCCTTGCTAACTAAAGGGTTACTGTGTGGGTATGGTTTACTGTGACACATGCTCTATATGCCACTTCAACATTGCCAATGTCTTGTTTCCTCTGATCATGTTGTTTCAACTTTGGTGTCCCAGACTTGTGCATCTGTGTGTGTTGGCTTAGATGTAGGTGTGTTTGCTGTGGACTGTTTAACTTCCTGGGTGTGTTGTTGTCTGTGTGATGTTTAGATTGTTGTTGTGTGTGTTCATGGTGTGTCACTCATCTCTGTTTGTAACTGGTATGTCTGTTGTGCACACACTGCTTGGTGTGCATGCAGTGCTGTGAGTGTATGTTGCCTTGTCCTTGCCTGTTGTGCACCCCCTGATGTTTAGCTGTTGTAGCATGTTGATATCTTTGCATGTGCATGTGTTATGTCTGATGTGGCTGTGTGCAGTGTTTGTGTTGTGTTGTCTCATGCAGTTGACAGATGCTCTGTGTGTGGTGTTCTATTTGCCTGTCAGTGTGTGTGTTTTGTTGTTGTGTTTGATTCAGATGTGTGTTGCCATTGTGGTGTGCCTTACTTGTGTGTCTGTCACATGGACTGAGGTCTATTGTAGTTCCTGTGCTTGTTTTATGTGCATCCTTGGTGTTTTCTCCTCTCATATTTGATGTGTCTCTTGTCATTGTTGTGCATGTGCAGGCATGTGGTACACTATGACACCATTTTTAGTTGATGGGTGGTGTGGTATGTCTGTCTGTGTGTCATTGTAGGCCCCTTTCTCCCTGTTTGTCTCCATTATTGTTTTGTGTGGATGCACTTCTTATATGTGTTGTGGTATGTTGTCTGTGCATTTTTCCTGACTGATGAGGTTGTGTACTCCTGTTGTGTCTGTGCTCCCATTGAATTTGCACTGTTTAGCTGCACAGGTCTTGTCTGTTATTGTAGTAGTTCTGTGTGTGTGTTTAGATTGAGTTCTGTGTTTGACTGTTGTTTTTGTGCGTACAGTGGTTCTGCCATCCCTGTGTGTGTGTGATGTTTGTGGATAACCCCCAGGGGGTGTGTTTCCTTGTCAGTGTATTGACTGGACATTATTGGCAAGCTTCTGTGTGTTTGTCACTGGTGTTGTGTGCTGCAGGTGTGATGGGTGTGGGGGTTGTGTGGAGGTTCATACTTGTGTTTGACAGTCATGGAGTGTTGCAATGGGCCCTGTGTGTTGTGCTGCTGACATACTCCTGTGATGTATTTGGATGCAGATGTGTGGCTGCTCAGTGTTAGACTTACTACCCTTCCTTTCATCCCTGTGCCTATACATGGGTTGCCTTGCTGTCTCCCTGAGTTGTTGCAGTGAGGTGACTGTGGTTTGACTTCACTCACTGTGACTGCCATGTGTGATTTGTTGAGCTGGGGTTGTTGTTATATGTTCCTTCCCTTGCATGTGATGTACACTTTCTTGGTGTTCAGGTCCTTGCCATTCCATTTGTGTGCACCTCACTTTAGGTTTCCTATTTGTTGTCCTCCATTGCTGCTGGCATGTGGTCTGTGTTTGTTGCTGTGTGTCAGTGTGGGGTATGTCTGTGTGACTTGGCAGGCTGTGTGTCCATTGGAGTGTTTGTTCATTGTCTGTGTGTGTTTATTTTGTGCTTGGACTCAGTTTACTTGCCATGAGTGTGGTGTTGTTGTGGTGTGTGGGTTCCCCTGGCCCTGTGCTTCTACGCTGTGTGTTACTCTGCAGCCACACCTGATGAGGCTGTCTCCCTAGTTGTTTGTTGTGTGGTGCAGTGTGTGTGTTCACCTGGCTGGCTATTGGGCATGTGTGGGCACAGGAGGGTCACGTGGCATGTCCCTTCATGTTGTGGGTGGGCCTAGTGTGTGGAGTGTGGAGGTGTTGCCCTGTGTACTTTGAGCACTGCCCATGCCTTGCGCTGGCCCAGCCTACTACATTGTGCGCATTTGTTTACGCGGATTCACCGCTGCGGTCACGTGAGCTGGACATTATTCCGAGATTGCGGGCATGGTGACCGGGATGAGGAGGGGTGGACTAGTGGCAGGTAGGACATGTGTGGCTACACCTGTGGTTGTGGTCCTGTCCCCACCAGGGTGTCTGGTGGGGGCAGGGACCTTACATCAGCCATGGGGTTGTGGGTTGTGTTTGTGTGCAGAGTTGTGTGCTCGCGTACCTGCGGCGGCGTCCGCCACGGTCCATGGCTTGCTGGAGGTGTATCATGTACAGCGCCGGGAAGACGTGTAGTGCCGGGTCCATGGCGGTCGGCTCCGGTATTCTTTTTTGCGCTCCGCTGTGGTGCTTCCGCCTGCTCAGATTGGCCGGTTTCTCCGCTGCGGTGTGCCTGGCTTTTTGGCGCATCCTAATTTGTACGGCGGGAGGGACGTCATTCCGCACGGCGGTGGCTCTCGATTGGTTGTCTCTGCCGCGGTGGCGGGCGCGTTTTGATGGCGGTCCACGTCGTACTGCGGCGGACGGACAATGGGCTGTGTTTGACAATTGTAATATGGCGGACGGGTGCACCGCTGCTCACGGGAGGAAAACGGCATTTTATCCCACCGCCAGCATCGCGGAGGTGCATCCGCCAATCATCATAATGGACCCCTTAGTACCCCAATATGGCAACCTGAGAAAATGGCACAAAAAAGATTACTTCAAATGTACTGATTTTAAATGTACTGATTCCAAGAAATTTCAAATGCAGATTCCAAATGTTTGAAAAGAGGGGGTGAACTAGTGCCCTTGTATCACCAATGTGAGATCACAAGATGGGACCTGAAAGTAAGTTACTGGTCTCTGATTGGAAAAACTTTTAAGTAGATGTGAAGCTAGATCAGATTAGGCCTGGGCGGTGAACTTCGCTCCGTTCGCGGAGTTTTCTGCACTCCGCACTCCACGGAGCTCGCGGAGTGCAGAAAACTCCGCTTCGCGATGTGCAGCGGAGTTGTTTCCCCGCTCGCAATCACGAATGGTAAGTTCGCGATCGCAAACAGTAAGTTCGTGAGCGCGAGCTGCCGCTCGGGTAGAATTTCTACCCGAGCTGCAGGAATACCAGCACAAACTGCAGTTCGCACTGCACTCCGCCACTCGCGGAACTTCGCAGAGTTTTTTGTAACTTCGCGGAGTTCCGCGTAGCAAAACTCAGCGAACTACACCCAGGCCTAGATCAGATACGGCCATCATGCCAGAAAATATAAAAGTATGGATTGCAGACAAATGGCTATTTAATGTGGAGACGTCTTAACTCAACATAAAGCCATCGCTCAAAAAATCCGATACCATCACTGTGTCACATGACACTGCTTTTATGCCCCTTTCTTTGTAAGCTTTGAGAGTAGCAGGGTGATGAGATGTTTTAATGCAATGAGCTACCTCAACTGAACAGTCTTCACTCTGGAATGCTAACGTCCAGACCATCAGCCAGAGTCAGATCAGAAATGATCTCAGGAGAGGAGAATACCACAATTGTGGGGCTCTTATCAAGAGGATCCAATGAGAAGGTTATTTATTTATTTATTTATTGGCATTTTTATAAAGCGCCTTCCAGACCGCGGGGGAGAGGGGTGAAGTGCTGTGGAGAATACTAAAAAAGTACTCAAAGAAGTCATTCCCTGTCTCTGTTGGGTGATCAGATCAGAGACTGTATACAGAGTACTCTGTAAGGGGGCATGTGTTAAGCGTGAACAGGACCAGGTATTCAAGCGCTGTACAGTACACCAAAGGAAACATACTAAAAAATGATCTGAGATAATCAATTAGCAGAGTCAAACTTGTCCTTCAGTGACCACTTTGAAGACTGTTTACACAGTTCATTAGGGGAGCATGAACAACATGAGTTTCATTTGAGGCACAACAGTATAGGGGGATTAACCCTACAGGGATTTTTCAGTCAGTAGGGATTAGGGGCCAGATGTACTAACATTAGGAACAGCGATTTCCTAACTACGATTATCTCTGAATCGCAGTTTGGAAATCGCTATTCCTAATGATTGAAACAGTTGATTTTAAAATAGCAATTCCTTGTGGATTGCAAATCGACCTACCTCATGAATATTAATTAGGTAGGTCACAATTTGGGAACTATTAGGAATCGCATATATCACAGGGATGGTGGCATGCTGGGGTCAGCAGACCACCATGCCTATGATTGCTTTTTAATTAAGCAATGTTTTTTTTAAATGCAGCCCAATTTTCTTAAAATAAAATGGGATGTGTTTCAAAAAAGAAAATTAAGCTTTTCATTGTCATTTTTTAAGAATAGGCTATGGTCCATGGGACCAATGCCTACTGTTAAAAAATAGTTAGCTTGTCATTCTCAAAGAGGAAGGGGTTCCACGAGGACCCCTTCCCATTTGTGAATGGATTACCACTGCAAGTTTTTAGTCAGTAAAAGTTTAGTGTTTTGCATCGGAATTCAGTCGCAAAACATGAATACATGCCATTCTGTTTCAGTATTTGGAAGGGGCGCTATTTCCAAATATTTCGGAGCAAATGCAAATTGTGATTCGGTAACAAGTGACCAAATATCAATTTGCCTTTTGTACATTGGAAAAGCTTTTTGTTGCAATTGCAAACGGCCCGATTCAGCGAATTGGGATGTTTGCGACCTCAAAAAAGCTTTGTACATCTGTCCCTTAATGTTGTTGTTGAAGGCAGAGAGAGGCGTTGGTGTTTATCTCTGGCTGTAGTGAGTTCCATATGGTGGGTGAACTTCCAGAGAAGGACTGTGAGTTTTTTTTCCTTAAACCTGGGAGGTTTCAGAAATATGGAGTTGGCATTGTGGAAGGATTGGCTCCCTCAATGAGGATATTTTCTAGGGTAGGTATTTTGTGTGCCATAATGCCGAGCTTTATGGGTAATGCAAGCTACCTTGAGGATGCACCTTGTTTCGATTAGGAGCCATTTCACGAAGATAAAAACTGGACTAATGTGTTTAAACTCCTACCTCCTGATACTAACCTAGCCGCTGCATTGAGGCTAGCCTTCATTGTGGCAAAGTGTGTTTTCATGATACCAGTTAGAAGTGTATTGTGGGGTTATTGACAACGGAAGTTGTGGAAAATCACAGCTGAATTTGTCAAAAAGGAGCTATCAACAATTCCCTCACATTTCAAATTTAGGCCCAGATTTACTAAGGTTTGCCTCTGGGTTGTGCCACTTTTAAGGTGCAGCCATGACGCAAAATCCTTTTTGGAATTTACTAAGCCACACAAAGCAACTTTGCATGTCTTTGCATGGTTTAGTAAATACAAAGTACTTTGAGTCTGGGAGGCGTTCCATGGGTGGAGCATTCTGCAGCACACATAGAAAGAGGAAATTACTACTAAGGAAGAAAGAGGAAATTACTTCTGAGGATTGATTGTATGCAGGAAGGTATTCCTGCACAAAAACAATCCTGCCCGTACCACAGACACCCTTGCACCATGGTGCAAGGGTGCCTGCATTGGCGCTAGGCAGCACACAGTGCACAATAGCTAGGAGACAACAGAAATGTGCCGTATTTTACTGGATAGGGCACATGTCCGCTCTTTCCCTCTCACACAACCCAGCACAGCAACATTGCTTGCTGCCCTGCATTGCGTGAAATGTTAATAAAAAGCCCCTTAATCTTTTGGAGTACTTTGGCTATTAACCTGTAAGGGGTAAAGCATACTGGAGACCCCTGGGTGAAGTAAGAGACATAGGGGCATATTAGCAACAACAGGTGAAAATTATCGCTAACCGCGCTTAGCGCGTATTTTCTTAACGCCGCCTATCGCTGGATATTATCGCGGAGATAACATGCTATTAGCAAGGTTTATCTCCAATGCGATAAAATATCCAGCGATAGCGGCAAAATGCGTGAATATCGCTGGAAATCCAGCAATATTCACGCATGTAACGCCATGGTGGACTTAGGCTGATAATCCACCTCCTATTCTACAAACAGGTAAGTCATGTTTTTAGCAGGTGTTAAATTCTAGCGATATTCGCGCTTAGCGCAATTTTTTTATCGCTTCGCCTGCGTTGCTAATTGGGAGAAGTTGTGTTAGCGACTGTTTTCAGTCACTTTTAGTTGGGAACGCCTACCTTGCATGTCATTAGCAATATTTATCGCTGGCATGCAAGGCGATGGAAAAACGGGCTGCTATCGCCAGAAAGCTGTCGCTAACGCCTGTTAGCGACAGCTTGCTGATAGGGCGATAACAAAATCGCCGCTTTAGCGGCAAAAAGTGCCGCTAAAGCGGTGATAAGGCCCTTGCTAATATGCCCCATAGTATCCAGCCCAAGCCCTTCTGCTGAGAGTTAGGGAGCAGATGTCTGGAAGAAGAGCATTCTGGACAAAGGTAAAGCAGTCCAGCCATAGGCAACCATAGATGGCCACAATGTCCTTAAACAGATCTGGATTGAGACACATTAAGATCAATTAGAGAAAATCTGACTCTAATGAACCACATGTGACTTATTCATCCCCAATTGAATACACACATTTTTCCCACTGAACCTGCAAGAAAAATATAGAGTCCAAGAATGGTAGGGAGCTTCTCCTAACTGGAGAAATTGCTGGCCTCCTCCTTAGACCACAGCCCATGTGCTGGCAGCTGCCAGCAATTAAAACCGATAGGGCGGCAGGGGCAGAGGAGGTGAGAGGAGAGGAGAGGTTGGAGGATAAAAAAGACAAGCATTTGCATAGCCAATCGGTCTCGCCTTTGGGACCTTATAAGTGTTTAGTTATCCAGCACAATATCCTTGGTGCAACAACATCAACTGTTGCATGGCTAAACACTTATAAGGTCCCAAAGGCGAGACCTATTGGCTATGCCAATGCTTGTTTCATCTTGCAAGCACGTGGTGCATTTTGTATGCGTTTAAAAGTGCACAAACGCCTGGGAATAATTGAATACATGCTTTGTGCATAAAGTGCTTAAAAAATACAGGTTGCTCTTTCTGTTTACAGAATATTGCAGAACAGCTGGCAGAGAGACAGAAAGACATAGGAAAGACAAGCATTTACAATGCAATAGGTCTCGCATTTATGCGAGTTTAAGCTATTGCCATTGTAAATGACAAAGCCTTTTATTTATGTTTTAAATTCGAAAAGAAAAAGAAAAGGCATCGTTATTTGCAATGTCAATGTTCAAAGTAGCATAAATTTTCAAAACCAACACATAGATAAAAGGTTTGTCATTTACAATGCCAATAGCTCAAAATTTTGCAAATGCGAGACCTATTGCATTGTACCAAAGCATTTGTGAAATACTGGGCTCGCAAAGGAGTAAGGCCCACATGCATCAAAGAAAAACTTGCGACTCTAAAATAGCGAAAATTAAGGATTCGCTATTTCAGATTCGCTAAACGGAATGCACCAAATAATTCGGTAAATATTTGCGATTCCTTAAAAATCGCTAAAATATTTACCGATTACTATTACCGATTCCGTATTTGCGAATTCGCAAATACCGAGTCAGTATCTGCGATTCGCAAATACCGAGTCGGTATTTGCGAAAGCGCCAATAGTCTCATGGAGATGACATCATACCAGGAAGTGAATCCCAGATACCACACACCTGTGCAGAGTTAGAGACTGAGGAGGAGGAAGACTGTTGGTGCACAGCCTGGAAAACACATTTTCTAGCAGAATCTGAGACCAACAATTACAATGGACCCAGGAAACAAAAAGCAGAAAGGAGAAGGCAGGAAGAGGAAGATCAAATTCAGTGAGAGGGAACTGGAAATACTCACTGAGGAAGTCGTCCAAAAAAATGACCAGCTGTTTGGGAAACAATCCCTGCATGTTGCAGAGTCAGTCAAGCGGAAGATCTGGCTTGGAATACAAGCCCGGGTCAATTCTGTGGGGGTCACACACCGTGACATCAGCAACTTACAGAAGCGATGGTATGACCTTCGCAGCCGGGCAAAGAGAGAGTGGCTGAAAGGCTGGCATCTGCAAGAAAAACAGGAGGGGAACATCCACTCAGCCTGCAAACACCCCAATGGACGACTTGGTGGAATCCACTCTGCAGCCCGAGGCAGTTGTCGGGGTCACGCAGATTGACACCTCAGGACATGCGGGGACCTCCCAAGGTAAGAGCACATCCAAACATATTGCAAAATAATTGTAAGCCAAAGTGCAACAAATGCATACCCTGCGTAGTGTAGCAGGCATGAGTCCAGTCCACCTCTTACTTGCAACCCCCTAATGCATTGTGGGAGTTGTATGCAAACATATGTAATGGCAAAGCATGGAGGGAGTAGCACAGTTCAAATGCAACAGAGTACAGCAAGGCAGTGACAACAGTATACTTCCTACATCACAGAAGTTAATTTATTACACCTCTGTGAGCGCAATGTCACAAACATGTGCAAAAAATAGATATATTACATTTTACAAAACAAAATGATCTTGCACTGTTTCCCTCACAGATGCATCACAGGAGAGTGACGTGGCAGACATCCATGATTCACAGGGACATACAGACCAGCAAGATGAGGGACAAGAGATGCCGGCATCCTCGCCCCTACCTGTTCCCACTCAACGCAGGAGAAGAGTACTGCCACTGCCCGATTTGGATAGTGAGGAGGACACACAAACAGGAGCAGACCCACAGGGCACTGCCCATACACCCCCACCCCCACCACCAGAGGTAACAATACCACCACGTCACAGTCCGTTCCGCAGGCGAAGGCCAAGTCCATTTTTGAGGTCTGCTGTGGACGATGGTGAAGCTGCCTGCAGTGTGCTTGAGACCAAGATGTTGAGGGTCCAGCGCCTGCAACAGAAGAACATGCGACTCATGCAGGAGCAATTGGGAACAATGGCCACACACATGGGTGGGATTCGTGACTGCATGAAGGAGCAGACGACTGCACTCGTTGAGGGGTTCAGGGCACACGGTGACAAACTTGACCGTGTTGCAACAGCCATTGAACAGATGTGCAGTGTCATGCAGGCTGAGCATATCTCCAATACCAGGAGGCAACAACATTCTATGGGGCGCATGCGCGGATACACCAGGGCCATCAACAGGCTGAGTTCTACGACAGCTCAGCTATACAGGCGTGCAGTTGCCATGCAGGTCGAGATGACCCACTGCTGTGGGGATGTGGCCAGGGGCCTAATCCAGGTCACCACTGCTGTGGAAGGGCTGCAGACAGCAGCAGCCAGTGGGAACCTCATGCATGGAGGGGGAGAGTGAGGAGGCCTCCAGCCTTAGCAGCCTACTGGTGCCTGTGGCACATAGCAGGAGGCGCAGTAGCAGGAGTCAGGCAGTCACAGAAGACACCATGTCAGATGCAGCTGGGCCTACTACAAGGGCCACAGGGGGCGTCACAGGAAGCGTTAGACATTTGGACATACAAACAATCTGGTGATGTAACCAGATATGTGTTACCTATACACACTGCCGTTGCAGTCCCAAGGCAATGAAATGTAATTGCCTGTACATGGTATGTGTGCATTAACACATACACACAACTGTCACATTAAACCTTTAACCAAATTCTGTGTTGTCATGTGCTTACTCACCTTAGAAGTAATGTTGCGTGATTTCTGCTCTTCTACGTCTGCCCTCTGCTGCATGTGGTCCGCCTGCTGCATGGGGTGGTTGTATCGGCTGTATGTCCTGTTCTGGCTCGCTGTCAGAGTCCACCAAGGGGATGCCTCTATTGGTGGCTATGTTGTGCAACATAGCGCACGTTGCCACAATCTTACAGCATTTCTCAGGACTGTACTGTAATGCCCCACCGCTCTTGTGTATGATGCGGAATCGTGATTTGAGTACCCCAAATGTCCTTTCAATAACATTGCGTGTCGCAATGTGCGCACGATTGTAACGTCGCTCCCTTTGAGTGGCAGGATTCAGGTATGGGGTGAGGATGTAAGACCTCACAGGGTATGCGCTATCACCTACAGGATGTGAGACACCAACATACATTAGTCACTGCAATGTGTCACCATGGTGTACATTTTTAAATTACAGTATTACATTGATTTACCCAGTAGATATCCTTCTCCGAACTCCCCGCAAGTAGACGTCTGTGTATTCCACTGTGCCGGAAGATGTATGCGTCATGGGCACTGCCAGGGTAACTTGCCACAATGTCAGTGATTGGTGTTTTTGAGTTGCATGTTACCTGTATGTTCAGTGAGTGGTAAGATTTCCGGTTGCGGTAGACATACTCATTCACTGCAGGGGGACATATGGGTACATGCGTCCCATCGATACAACCAATCACATGCGGGAACTGTGCAACCTGATAGAAATCTAATTTGGTTTGCATCAAATCCTGTGGTGTGGTGGGGAACCTGATGCGGTTGTGTATCCTCTGCAACATGGCATTTAGGAAACTGTTAAAAAAACGGGATATGGCACTTTGGGAGACCCCGCCAGCTGCTGCAATTACTCCCTGGAAGGACCCTGAAGCTAGGAGATGCAGGGAACACAGGACCTGCACATGGGTGGGTATGGCATGTGTCCTGCGGGTCTGCCGCTGCAGTATGGGGTCTAACTCAGCAATTAGAGCCAAGATAGCTGCAGCATTCAGCCTATATTTATCATAGATCTCCTCCTCCGTCTGCCCTAGCAATGTGACGCGCACTCTAAAGATTCTCTCCTGGATCCTCCTTCTCCTCTGTGCTGCTGCTCTCAGCCTCATTCTCCTCACCACAACGTAGAGCGCTGCCATGGTGGGTCTGTGGGATGCATTCTGGGACTGTTTAAGTAGTTTGCTGATGATTTACACCTGTTTTTGATTATGTGTGATTTTTACCACCTGATGTGATGTCTTCTAGTTTAAGGAATGCAAATTGCGAATTTAGGCTGGTTCTGTATTAGCGAAAACTTGATGCATCGCATTTTGCGATTTCTTAATTGCGCTTCCTAAAATACAGATTCGGTATTACTGATTCTGTATTTTATGAAGCGCTAAAATTGCGAGTACTACTATTTCTTGCGGTTTCGCTTAATGCATCTGAACTAGCTAATTTGCGATCGGTAAAGGCTTTTTTTACCGATTCGCAATTTTTCCGGGCGCAAATTGGCTTGATGCATGTGGGCCTAAGTGCCTGAGACTGATTGACAGTATAATGTCCTAGTTGCACTTGCTATGCTATAAACTTTGCTTTTTAGGCTAGAGCACGGTCATGAACGATCACATCATCATCTGAGCAGCTGCAGTGCCTGCCTGCCCTCTATTACTGAGAACTGCAGCCACGCAGTCTGTCTCCGGTTAGTGCCCTTCCATTTCTAGTGTTTTGCAGCAGTTTTAATATCTTCTTAAAGTTTCTTGTTGCTCAAATGGGTGTAATTTCTGGTATTTATATGTTTCCCTCATATTCCCTCATATTCGTTGCTCGATTTTGTTCGCAAGAAAGTGTCACTTATAATTGTTGAAATGTCACTAATAATTACACTGAAATTATGAAAATGTCATACATAGCAATCTAAAACATTGGCCACTATGGTGGGGCTAGCCTGCAAGATTCCTCCTGCTCTGTTACTGTCAGGAGGTGAGATCACATCATGTTGTAATGACGGGGATGAAGACCAGGGGCATAGGAGTAATTAAGAACGTCCCAGTAGCACTGATTATTCTATTGATTTCAGGGCAGGGCTTATGTGCTGTGTCAGATACTTTGACCCAATTACTGCGGCCTGTCGCCATTAAGATAATGTGGTACAATAGCAGACTTATAGCAGTAGGTAGTAGGGATGCCAGAAATACAATAGTATACCTCCTAAATCTGATGGTTGGTAAGTATACCTTTCGACTTACTGCGGCTGAGGGTGATACCTTCCTGGACTCATCTTTACCTTACAAATAAGTGAAATGCCACCATCTGACATGAACAAGATCACACACCCAAAACATCTTATTCTTCCTAAACAATATCCATGTATTCTAATACGCTCACCCTCAAAATCCACGGAATCCCTGGAGATTCAGAAGTTTGACCAGAGTTCAGCTGGATTGGGATTAGCTTCAGATTTATGGAACCAATCACGTTACTGCTGTATTCCAACTAGTAAATTACCATGTCACTTGTAGCTTTAAGAGTGTCACTCTGTGACGTAGTATTTGTTCTATATTAGGGTGTTCTCTGTTGTGTGATATACTGGTGTTCTCTTGAAAGTCAGTTGGTAGCTGGCTGGAGAGGGAGCACCACCTACAGTAGTTTCTACATAAATAAATCCTTGTAAACCCTTTGGAAGCCTCAGAGTATTATCTACAAATTTTGGCAATGATTCCAGCCTTCAACAACTGTGCCCTGGGTGGTGTACGAACCCATGAGCAGTGCGAGGAAGTTCACGTGAAAAAAATCTGCGCTGTGAACAATAGGAGTGTTACCGGTGATCAAGAAGAAACCTGACGTTTATGTGGATACCGCTACACCAGAAAATGCTTTGTTGGTGATTTTGGTGAGAACTAGGTTTTTTTATTGACTGGGTCCATTATTATATCGGTACCACCTCGAGCGCAATACTGTAAAGTTTGTGTTGGCCCCACGCATCAGAAGCTTTATTGCGTGCTTACCGGGAAGGCTGTTCACGAGCACTCCAGGGTATTCTATGCCAGAAGTGAACTAACGTCACTCACAACGTAGTAGACTACGTTGTGTGAACAAGCGCTATTGCCTCTAGAGAATAACGTGGCAACACACGTTATTGGCGGCCATCTTGTGCGGTTGGGAGAATTTATATACAAAATTATCACAAGCAAGTCGTTTGTTTACAAGCAAGTTGTCCGTGTTGAAGTGTACGGTGACATCGTTATTGAGGAAACTGCTGTTAGTTAACACGCTCTTTCGAGATGTAAAGAACTAACGCCATCATTGAAACAAGCGGCCGCGCGGAACGAGGGAGAGGAAGGGGCCACGCCCCCAACCAGATGGCACACTGCAGGCAATTAAGTGCGAGCGGAGCGAAACTGTAGTTAGGCGCCGCTGCCTCGGGACTACACGGAAGTTACCATAGGGCCAACAGCCAACAGAAATCAAGAAAACAGCAGCAATGCCAGACTGAAACCAATCGCGAGGGGCAGGAGAAATTACACGGAGTTGAAGCCAATATACAGATTACTTTAAGTCTCGCTGAGACAGCGCATGCAGCGCATGCGCTGCCAAGGCGAGACCTAAAAAACCACTTACCTGCTGCTCCACTCTGCACCTGCTGCTGGCCGCCTTGTTCCTCCGGCTTCTCGCGTCCCGGAAGCCATGAGGGGATGGTCCCTCAGGGCACAGGCTCCCCACCCAATCCAAACGCTGCTCTCTAGCACAAGAGCAGTGCCAGGATTGGTCTGAGCAGCCTCGTATCCTGCTCAGACGGCGCCTGGGAGCCTGTGGGGTTTCTCCAACTTGGCTGTACAATACAGCCGGGTTGGAGAAACATAAGTGTGCATGTGTGTTTGGCCGGCCTAGGACAGCCGGCCAAACACACATGCACACTTATAGGTGAACAGTACTCGTCCATGCACGAGCTTGGCCCTGCCCCTCCTGTCGGACGCAATTAACTCCAACAGAGATAAAAAAAAATGATAATAACACTGTGCAATTATTGTTTTTTTATCATCTGCTGGCAGTGCTGGCAGTGGGGTGATGCTCCTCCTCCATTACGGAGGAGCCGCCCCTGGGCAGATCCCTCAATGTTGCTCCCTAACTTAATTTGCTGGCATCTTTTGTAAGTACTAGAGGGTATGGCGGAATCAACGACACACCTTTGATCAAGTTTTTCAAATCCAGCCACCACTAAAGAGGGTGTCTGATCTCAGGTTCTTCTGAACTGGACCCTCGCACTCCTCTGATTTAGGTGACTAATAATGCAGAAGAGGATGAGCCACCTGACATGATGACAGACCCAAGGCACTATTACTACGGAGGCTTCCATCAAGCCCTATATCTGCACCCACTCGCTGGACATGGCCAAAGATAGTTTCAGGAGGGCTCAAATGCGATAAGCCAACTTGATTGCTCTGGACACTGGCAAGAACACCTTTTTCACATCTGTTCGGATGTAGGCTCCAATGAACTCCAGAGTATGAGATGGGTCTGTGCTTGATTTCGTGAAATTTATCAGAAATCTGTGCTCTGGGATTGTAGTTGGTACACCTTTGATGTCCTGACATGCCTTAGGAAAAGAACATAATGTAACCAATCAGTCATCAAGATATGGGAAGACCTGGATATCTTCAGAAATCAAAATACCCACCAATGGTGCAAAGGCCTTTGTGAAGATACTCGGAGCAGAGGCCAACCCAAAACTGAAAATGCTGGCCAATATCACTAAAATAGAGAAATCCTTGTGACTCTGAGTGATTTGGGATGGGCATGCAGGTGTCCATTCAATTCAAGGATGTTAGAACATCCCTTGTGACCACGAAGAGCAGGGTTGTTTGAAGCGTCACCGTTTTAAAAGTTATCTTTGGTACAAACAAGTTTATTCTTTTCAAGTACAAAAATGGACGATAGGTTTCAGAAACCTCTTGTACCCAAAAAGTTTATTGACCAACAGCCCTGCTTCCATTCATACAAGTATAATAGCTGCCTTGTCTAGAAGTTTCTGTATTCCTTTTCCTAAGGCCTCCAGAAGCTCCAAAGAATGAGGAATTAAAGTTACCTGAAAATGGTTTGGTAGAATGTCCAAGAACTGAATCTTGTAACCCTGATGACTGATATTGAGTGCTCACTGTTCTGATACTTAGGCTTGCCAAACTCCTTGACAGTTCATTTTATAACCTCCCACCGGATAGTCATAATTTTATTGGAGGGGGAGCTGAAGCTTCAGGTCAGGACCAGGATTTTTCAGCAGAAGGCGTCCCGATGTATTGAACACTGTTGGCAATCTCAGTGCAAACTTGAGGGACGAAACCTCAACCTCTTGAAAAGGAACAGACAGGAGTCATGATAGGGATCTCCTGGTTTTTTTCCACTTATTCCTCAAGTTGTGCAGCAAACAGTTTCTTCCTGTGAAAGGAAGGTGCATCAAGAGTCTTGTTTGTGTTAAGTATGCCTTCCATGACCTCACAAAAATATTCCTTCTACCTGTAGTGGTGGCACAAGCCCCCCAGCTGCAGCACACTGGTTTTCAAATGAAATGTTTGACAGGATTCTTACTTCTTGTTTCATGTTTGAAGAATCAGATGATTAGTAAAGTCCTTAATATGTTACGTTCAGCTAGACCCATACTTGCTCTTACTAAAAACTCTTACTAAAAATTGGAAGCTGAATATACTCTTTTTACTGGCACCTCAACTTTCCTTTCCACTACGTTGGAAGAAGAGGCGTCTTCTGAAATAATAGCTCCTTGACATGACAATCCAGCCATTAATGAACATACTTTCACAAGTTCTAGAATATCCTCATTAAAGTCTTTCAAGGGATATTGTTTCACGAGGAACCTAGGAACCTAGGAAATGCCAGCAGATCTACCTGTTTTCATTCAGGACTGTGACAAGGAAGACTAGGACTCAATGTAATGAAGATTTCTGGTACGTAACCAGGTCAATGTGAATATGTCACAAGAATAACAAGCCATTTGGCAAGCAAATAGCCTGAGGGCAGCTGTTTCAATCAGTTTTTCAAGGTGTGATCTGTCACTGAACACATGTAAATGTCTAGGAAGCATGTGAACTGTTTCCCTGGGACAATAAAAGTGATACCAAACGATTTTCAAAAAGATATCTTGACTCAGTTTACTGTATGATAAGCTGTCTGCAGCAGCCATGTTACTTTATTTTGTGACAACTTTGCACATATTTCTTTACATCTTTATCTCAAATAAAATCCTTAATGCTCCGAAGGATTACATAGCATTCCTCTGCTTATTTTATGAAGCAAATAATGGATATATGGTCTGGGTAAACAAGGAGCTGCATAATCTTCATGAATGTAATTTAGGGATAGCCAAAGCATAGCAAATTCTTTTAATTAAGTAGTCCTGCTACCAGGGACGGCTCTTCCGCACTGGCAGAGGAGTGTCACTCCACTGGCTCAGAGCCAGCAGCTGAAAAATAAAACAATATTTTACTATTGTTTTATTTTCAATCAATCAATCAAGGACTTATAAAGTGTGACTACTCACCCGTGAAGGTCTAAAGGCACTGGGGGTGGGGGGGAGGAGCTGGGTCTGCAGTTCAGTCGAAGAGCCAGGTCTTGAGGTCCTTCCTGAATTATGGCAGCGATGGCGATTGCCTTAGGGGCAGAGGCAGGGAGTTCCAGGTCTTCACAGCGAGGTAGGAAAAGAATCTTCTTCCAGCCGTGGTCTTCCGGATCCGTGGGACGGTGGCCAGGGCCAGTTGGGCCAGCCAGTTGCTGGCTGAGCCAGCGTGTGCAGGGAGGGGCGGGGCCGAGCCATGGGAGGGAGGAGGAGGGATGGTAGATGTGCACTTATAAGTGCGCATGTCAGTTTGGCCAGCTGTCTTAGGCCGGCCAAACTGACATGCACATTTAGGTTTATCCAATATAGCACAGATGGAGTGTTATTTTTTTTAAAATTATTATACCCCCCGCCGTGTGCTTTCTGCTGGCCCCCTTGCCCCCTTTCCTCCTCCACCTGCCCCTTCAGTATTTATCTGTGTCAGCAGCCACTGCCTGCTACTTTCATTGCTTGGATATAAACTAGAATGACAAAATAGATAAAAATTTTAAGCGGGAAATAGCGCATCTTTTCTGGTAACATCAGTGAACATAAACATAATACTTTTTCCTCTAGTTATATTCTTAGTTGGAGTCAGTTTAAGTATTCATCTTTCATTGTAATGCAAGATCTAGCTTTTGAGAGGTGCAAATGTTTGTTGAAATGCCAAACTCTCATCCAGTTGCCAGTGATATGTTTCATCATTGGGTCCACTCCTGTGTGCGAATCTACATCCACCTGAAGTCAGTATGTAATACTGGATAGCTGTTAGTAATGTCAGTCAGTCAGGGTTTTTAGTCTTCTCTCAAGCTTTCCTAACTGTTCTACTCTATCTATGTAAGTCCCTAAGTGATGTTAGCTTTGGCTCTTAGTTCCACCATACCTATAATTCCTGGAATCTAAAACTGTGTGTAAGTGGGCAAATGTACTATATCAGGGCCCCTTGTGCAATATAGTAAGAAGTAACTATCACCCTAGCGTTGAACACTGAGACCTTTTCAACTTGCACTCTGCAAAGATAAAAAAGTTCTCCGTTACTGAAGTGCAGCACCTGGGATATTGATCAAAGCTGTGTCTAGCTTGGGATTTTCCTTGGCTGACTCAAGAATGGGATTATCCCACACACTGATGAAGTAGTGAGTTTTGTAAAGGCATAGTGTCTCAAGTCTGGAGACCATGCTCCTAAATTACATGTGCTTCCAAACACCTCTTTCTTGCTGGTGATAGAGCCTGCTGGTTGCAAAGAAGTGGTAATTGTGAGCCCACCACCTGTTTCCATTAAAAGTGAAGGTATCTAAAGAATAATTGCACACACCACGTGTGCACTATTCACTCAACACTCTTTATCAACATTCGGTGCCCAATATTCCACTTCTGCTGCTCCTGGAAGTGGCATGTCATTGTATAATTTAGATGTACTCTGTAGAGAGAAAATATAGGTGGGGGAGACAGATTTGGATTTTGTTGATTGTGTATACAATAAAACATATCATTAATAGCTTTGTTTCTGCTTGCCTCGTATGGTAAAACACAATTTTATCTTGTCTGTGCATGGCTGTTTTATGGAGTCATGTCTACTCAATAGAACAAGCTTAATCTGGTTGTAAGAAGAAGAAGAAGAAGAAGATGCAGAAAAGCAGGATGTTATAATGTTCAAAGTTCCTAAACTGGTTATGGCCAACTGATTACAGATCAGGAGCATCTCTTCATCTTTTTCCCTGTCTATGACTCATCAGCCTTTACAGCACATTTTGGGCATATTGGAAGGTCTCTGTTTATTGATATTGTGAAGAGACATCAATATGCACATCTCTCACACACTGTTATGCTGCAATTCAGAGTCCTGCTGTTTGTAAATCCAGTCTGGTTGAAACTCCAGTCTGGAATCTGTTTGTGAAGGCTGATCGCTGTGTACTAAGTTACATTGTATACTGAATTTTATAGCAGTTGTCATCAATAGTAGGTAATGTGCTGCTTTAGTGAATGCATGCCCTTTTCTAACAACTGCTCCTTTGTGATGAAGAAATAATTGTCCAGCTGACAGCTTTAAAATATTTTTGGTGCAGATATCTGGTTTCTGCAAGAAAGCATTACAAATAGTTCAAAAGTAAAAATACATTTTATCATCAAACAAACAACAAGGTGGTAGGGTCATACTGTGAGCACAAACGTCTGTTCCAAAAGTTGTGAAATTAACAAGTTCCTAAGGTGCTCCAAGGAGGAGAAGCGGCCACCTAGCGCTCCAAAATATGAAGACAAAATGCCTACAAATAAATTATAGATAGTCTCCTGAGCACTAAGAAATTTCCATAACAAAAAGTACACTTGTAAGTGTTGGTTCTTTATTTCCAATGTTCACTTTCATCCAACAATTCTGGCGAATCTTGTAACCATTAGCCTTGTAGCCATTAGCCTACATGTGGTTCATCATTAGGTATGTCTATCATCGACTTCATCAAAGCTACAAAACAAATTATATTTAACCTTAGTAATACATTCCGTTCACTTCTAGTTGGTCACCATCATCCCCGTGATAGTTTATTTTAAAAATTCCACTGATGTGATACTTAATCATTAAGATTTCTAAAAGACATGTGCAACCCCAAAGGAAAAAAGGCAAACGTAAAGGTAAAGAAAAGCTTTGATAGCCTTAAGTGGTGTAGGAGAAGTCATATAAGAACTGGAAAATATTTGTGTCATAGTATCACATCCTCGTGCCATATTAGTCACAGAAATATGAAATTCCTCCATTTCACCCGTTAGTAGAAAGCAAGATAAAAGTGAGAAAGGGAGAAGGAGAAACGGGTATAAGCCAAGAGGTCCTGTGCTGTAACTAAATAAAAGTTCACCTGACTCATGGTCGCAAGTTGTTTGAAAAGCACCCAAGAGACAACAGCAATATCCAATCAAATCCTACTGCTCACCCATTGCTAGTAAGTTGTTCAAACTCAATGACAAAGCAAACTCAAAGTGCTGTTCTCAATGTTACCTATAATTATGTAAAGAACAAAAGTATCACATAACCACATGTACATGTTTTTCTGCACTCAAGTTATAGAATTTTTTATTCGACTTATCAGCATCTCACCATATCGCAGTATGCAGCCTTATAAGTATGAATAAGGTTAAGACCCAGCTCCAAATCCTCATACGACCTGAAAAGAAAATATATCTCTCTGTGACCCCTACTCCACTGAAGATATCACATTCCAATAGGCAGCGATCCCTAAGTGTTGTCCCGCCTGTATTATTAAATCATTGCCACCATAAACCTGTTAGGAAATCCAGCCCACATGTGTTAGTATCCATAGTGAAATAGACAGTACCATGTAAAGTAAACATATCTCTTCTCTACTCGTATACTACCATCTCAAGTTCAAGTGCCGTACATCCGTATACCGTGCTGTACGTTATACCAGCATATATAATCACACCAAAGTGAAACAACTGTTCTAGCATTTATCCCGCCATCTCGAATATTGTATTGATGCAGCATATATATTCATTCTGCGCACGATCTAACGTGCCAAAGCAACACATACCTATTCCTGTAGCAAACTATGTGCCGTTACATTAAAAAACAAGATACCATATTTAACCCGTGTCTAAATAGAACCCAATATCCATCGTACAAATCCATTAGCCAAAGTAAAGTCAGTGGACCTGCACCGCTCTTACCTGAAAACGTCCTCAAAATGGAAAGTTCTCAAACCGGCAAATGTATTTCCTCACGTGTTACATTCGTGCCATATTGGTGAAGGTATTTATACAGTTCGTGGTAAGTTAAACTCAAAGACTGACATAATCAGCCCATCAAGAGTGCCATGTTAGTGTAGGTGTTTCAATTGTTTGCAACTTGATAAAAATTGAATAAAGAATTACAGACAAATCGAACTCTTCATCGCTCCTACCCTTACTTATCACAAAACCGGAAAGTACTCTGATATGCTCTTAAAATTACAGACTGACAAAAAATTTGTCTTGGACACCATATTAGTATAGGTATTAGCATTGTTTGTAACTGATCAAATTCAAATGTCAAATAAAGAAAATCCTTCAAAGCCGGCAATCCATATCATATGATAAATCACATTCACTCCAGTTGCCAAAATATCTATACGCGATCCAATTCGCCAAAACTAAAGAATCCGTACTTTGGCAATATAATGAAATGTGGGAGTTTAGCTACGCCATTGTAACGGGCATCTTTGAAATATTGCTCCCTCATTGACCGTGTGTGTCACCTTTATGTCAAAGAACTAGTGTGCCCTTAGCATTGACCAAATATATTCTGCTAATATCATTATCTTCCAAATTATTTTACCCAATGTTAATTATTCTCCAAGAGATTAACATTCAGAAATGCATTCGGAAAAAAGAGGAGTTAAAATAAAATAAAAAGACCTAGCCTGAATATATTCATCCACTGTACAACCAAAGTACCAATTAGCAGAAAATACGGCTCTGGATATCATCATGTAAGATACGCATCCATAGTAATCCTGTCCACAATAAGTGTAGTATTCTGGCACTCACATGAACGTAATATCACTGCAAGCTACAGCTATATGTGTGACTGTCCAGCTGTTCATCTTCCTGAATCTCCTGGAAAACCCTGTCTCAAAACCATCATTTAGAAAAGTAGAGGCAAATCCGATTATCTGATTCTCGTTAAATGTACCGGAGTCATCCTAATGTAAACTCCCAGGATATAAGTTGCGCACAGGGAAAGGAAAAGGTAAATATAGAAAAGATTAAATATGAAAAAAGTAAACACCATATTGAGCCTACCAACAATGCAAAGTCAACACATTTCGAACGTTCTACATCCTTAAAAAGTATTGCATATCATGGTCAATATTGAGGCCTTTTTCAACTGCATGTAATTTCATAATCCAACAGGCTTCACACTGATGCAATTTCAATTCACGGTTACCTTTCCTCACATCACTTTGTACAACATCAATCCCATGGAACCTGAAACTCAGATGTGTATTCTGAGCCTTACAATCTTTAGCATGTACGGCCTTTGGATAGCTAACATCTTGCTGCTTCAGTGCCCTAAAATGCTCTGAAATACGCTCGCTCAAGGATCTGATAGTGCTTCCTACATACACTTTTTCACACTTACAGATCAGCACAAAAACAACATAGCGAGTACTGCAATTGATATGTGTCTTGATGGCATTTTCATATGAACTTTTGAAGTTAAACTTAGTCACTCCATCCATAGCCAATCTACACATGTTACAGTGCCTACATTTAAATGAGCCCTCCATCTATTATGTAACCATGTCTCCTGCACATGTCGTGTTGGGTAACTGGGACTAATGATGTTGCATAGTGTCCTATGCTTGCGGTTAGTAATACTGGGGCATTCTGTAAGAAATGGCTGTAGAGATCGATCTGAAGTCATTAAAAACCAGTGCTTCTTTAGAATGTTGTAGACCTTGTAAGAGTGTAAGTGAAAATCAGAAATCAATCTTACTACTGCCTTCTTGTTTTTCGTATTAGGTTTGGTATCCAACAGTGTATTAGCATGACTCCGTTTATGTGATCTCGTGCTAGCCTTCAAGATCACCTGCTTTTCATACCCACATACCAAGAATCTCCGTTCTATGTCAGTAATGTTACGAACAAATTCCAAATCTTCACTACATTTTCGCCTTGCTCTTAATCTCTTTCCATAAGAGATAGAGTTAATTTGACATTTCGGATGTGAACTAGTGGCTTGAAGTAGGGGATTACAAGGTTTCTTCCTATACATCCTACTATGTATCTTATCATCTCTTATGTATGATTCCACATCTAAAAACGCAATTCGTTCCTTACTATGTTCTAATGTAAAAGATATATTATTCATATTGTTGTTCAAAAAATCAAACAATTCAATCGATTCCACTTGATCGCCCTTCCAAATCATTAAGCAATCATCAATGTACTGCCCCCAGTTATGGATATTATTATTCCATTTGGTTCCGCCTAGGCCCCAGATATTCACAGCTTCAAACCAACCCGTAAATAGGTGTGCAATGGATAGCGCAAATCTGAACCCATCGCAGTTCCATAGAACTGCCTATACCACTCCTCATTGAACAAAAACACATTGTTCTCAAGTATCATCTGTGACATTGTGATAAGCATGTCAGAATGTTCTAAAAGTTCAATGGGTCTACGATATAAAAAGTGTCATAATGCCATAATTCAATGTTCATACAAAATATTGGTATACAATAATACCATATACGTTGTGACAAGTATCATTCCAGATTCCCACGTTACGTCATTCAACAGGTTCAGAATATGCTTTGTATCCCCTATATATCACAGGAGGTTTGATACAAATGGACGAAGAAAAATATCCACAAACTCTGAAAACCTCTCTGTTGGGACCCCAAAACCCGCTATAATTGGTCTTCCAGGGGAAGGGAAGTTGTTGTTTGCTTGTTTACACAGGGTTTTGCAGCATTTTGTGTCCAAGAATAAGCCTAAACCAGTAAAGAAGATGGGTTCCAGGCAGGATCGAGACAAAATTGCTGAAGATTATTTCAGGAATTTGAGTGCAGGTGTGACAATAAATAAAGCAGTTATTCAGGGCGACCCCAGATCTAAGGAGGGAGTGAAAATAAAATTTATCAGGTTAGAGAGACTTAAAAAGTCTGAGATTTTTAATTGGTGGGATAATGCCACCCTTAACCAATACGAGAAACTGAAGAGGCTCCCATGAGGTCTTCGATCCCATATCTTTCCAACATATGAAGATCTGGATGAGGATTTACTTTTACAGTGGGAAAGAAAACTAGTTAGTGACTCTGTGAATTTAATGACTATATTAATAGAGAATGCAGAAAGAAATGACACAAAATTATTACAAGAAATTGCTGAAATGGAAAAGGAGATTTGAAACTTAAATTTGCCAGAGGCTATGAAGAAGAAGTGTGGGAATTTGGAAGAACTTCTCAACAGATACTGGGGAAGGGACATCTAACCAAGGCACAGGAAATACTTTTTGAGGAGCAGTTTTAAAGAATCAGGATGGTTGAACAAAGACATGAATTCCAGGCCACGAGTAAAAAAGTGGAACAACGAGAAGGGGAGCAAGGGGAAAGGGAGCATCAAACGAAAAGAGAGGCATGCAGACAAGGTCACGGAGCAGGAACGAGTAACAACCAGGGATCAGGTCTTGGATGTTAAGGTTGTGAATCTTTCCATATAGGTATTAACAGATGACATGGTGTCTGTACTGCAGAAAGGCATGAATTTTTGCCTGACATCACAATGTGATGTCTCTGGTATCAAGACAGATATCTACAAATTTGTAAGACAGTGGAAACTAAAGAAATTCTTTGCTATGAATCCTAAAACAAATAAATCTGGAGATTTATCCATTCAGGATGTATGAGATATGACAGTTCTTATTGTCCATAACGGAATGTGAATCTGATACAATTATTATTCATAAAGTGCTACATGATCTTGTACTGTGCACTAATTTAAGTGAAGACAGTGGTCTCAAACAGAGATCAAGATGGACACCCCAACTGTCTAGTGGGAATAATGTATATCTCTTTTATAAAGCAGTGTTGACCAAAATAGACAGATGGCTAGATGTATTATAGTATAAATGACGGGGACATCATATGAGCGATTTAACTCTCGGAGAACGAGAGGCGTTGAAACAATTACTATCGGATCAATATTTAATCATCAGAGAGGAAGACAAGGGAGGGAACATGGTTGTTATCGATAAATCCGAGTACGATATTGAGATTTATGGACAGCTGAATAATTCATCATGTTACCAGAAATTGAGTCATATTCCCATTCCTGAGATCTCTAAATTGATCAATACTTGTTTGGAACGATGGCAGGGACTGAGATTCATAAATGATGATGAATATTTTTATTTAATTACAGATCACCCAAGGTACCCCTGTATGTATACCTTACCTAAAATACATAAAAATCTCCCTTTTCCCCCTGGAAGACCAATTTACCGGGTATTAGGGGCCCAACAGAGACGCTTTTAGAGTTTGTGGATATTTTTCTTCGTCTAGTTGTATCGAACTTCCGGTCATATATACCGGATATGAAGGATATTCTGAACCTGTTGAATGACGTAAAGTGGGAAATTGGGATTATACTTGTCACCATGGATGTGGTATCATTGTATACCAATATTTTTCATGAACATGAGATTATGACACTTTTTGTATGGAAGACCCATTGAACTTTCAGAACATTCTGACATGCTTATCACAATGTCGTAGATGATACTTGAGAAAAATGTGTTTTTGTTCATAAAGGAGTGGAATAAACAGCTGTGCAGGACTGTGATGGGTTCCAGATTTGCGAGATTCTTTGCCAACCTATTTATGGGTTGGTTTGAGGGAGTGCATATCTGTGGCCCAGGCAGAACCAAATGGAATAATAATATCCATTATTGGGGGGGTACATTGATGATTGCCTAATGACTTGGATGGGTGATCAAGTGAAATTGAATGAATTGTTTGATTTCGAGTTTTAGGTTCCATGATATTGATGTACAAAGTGATGTGAGTAGAGGTAATTGTGAATTGAAATTGTGTTAGTGTGAAGCCTGTGCAATTGAAAAAAGCTTACATTATGGCCTCGAAATGGAATACTTTTTAGGAAAGTAGAACATTCGAAATGTGTTGGTTTTGCATCTTTGGTGGGCTCAATGTGGTGTTTACTTTTTCATATTTATTCTTTTCTATATTTTCCTTTTCCTGCGTGCAACTTATATACTGGGAATATACATTAGGAGGACTCCATACATTTAATGAGAATCAGCTAACAGGATTTGCCGCTGCTTTTATAAATTATGGTTTTGAAGCAGGGTTTCCGAGTAGATCGGAGAAGATGAACAGCTGGACAGTCATACATATAGCTGTAGATTGCAGTGATATTATGTACATGTGAGAACCAGGATACTACATTTATTGAGGACAGTATTACTATGGATGCATGGCTTACATAATGATATCTGGAGCCGTACTTTGTGCTAATTGGTAGTTTGGATGTACAATGGACGAATATATTCAGGATAGGTCTATTTAGTTTTATTTTAACTCCTCTTTTTTCCTAATGTGGTTCTGATGTTAAACTGTTAGAGAATAATTAACATTCTGTTAAATTATTTGCAAGTTTATGATACTAGAAGAGTACATTTGGTCAATGCCAAGGCACAATAGTTCTTTGACATAATTGTGACAAACACGGTCAATGAGGGAGTAATATTTCAAACATGCCCGTTACAAAGATGTAGCTAAACATGTACATTTCACTATGATGCCGATGTATGGATTCTTTAGTATTCGGCGAATTGGATCGCGTATAGAGCGAGATATTTAGACACCTGGAGTGAATGTAATTTACCATGCAGTATGGATTGCAGGCTTTGAGGGATTGTCTTTATTTGCCGTTTGACTTTGATCAGTTACAAACAATGAAAATACCTATACTATTATGACACCCAAGACAGATTTTTTAACAGTTTGTAATTTTAAGAGCAAATTTTATGAAAAGTTCGGGTAGAAGCGATGAAGGGTTGGATTTGTCCGTAATTCTTTATTTTATTTTTATAGAGTTATAAACAATTTAAACGCCTACACCCATGACAGGTTGATTATGTCCGTCTTTGAGTTCAACTAACCACGAACGGTATAAATACCTTCACCAATATGGCGTGGATGCTACACATGAGGAAATATATTTGCCGGTTGGAGTTTTCTCGGCTTTGAGGACGTTTCAGGTAAGAGTGATGTGGATCCGCTCACTTTACTTTGGTTAATGGATTTGTATGATGGAAATTGGGTTCTATTTAGACACACATTAAATATGGTATCTTTCTTTTTAAGGTAATGGCACATGGTAGGATACACAAATAGGTTTATGGTTTTTTTTTGGGCACATTAGATCATGTGCAGAATGAATATATATGCCGCAGCTATTCAATATTCATGATGATTGGATAAATGCTAGAACAGTTGTTTTACTTTAGTGCAATTATATATGCTGGTGTAACATACAGGGCAGTATATGGATGTACGGCACCTGACCTTCAGATGTTAGTATACGAGCAGAGGAGAGATATATTTACTTAACATTCTACCGTCTATTTCACTACGGATATTAATGCATGTGAGCCGGATTTCCTAATGGGTTTACGGCGGCAATGATTCAATAATACAGGTGGGATGACATTTAGGGATCGCTGCCTGTTGGAATGTGATATCTTCAGTGAAGTAGTGGTCACAGTGATATGTATTTTCTTTTGAGGTTGTATTAGGATTTGGAGCTGAGACTTAACCTTATTCATACTTTAAGGCTGCATACTGCGATATGGTGAGATGCTGATAAGTCGAAAAAAAACGTTTTATAATTTGAGTGTGTATACACATATACACTTGGTTACGTGATACTTTTGTTCTTTACCTAATTATAGGTTACATTGAGAACAGCACTTTGAGTTAAGTGCTTTGTGTTTGAATTTACTTACTAGCAATTGGTGAGTAGTGGGAATTGATTGGATATTGTTGTTGTCACTGGGCTGCTTTTCAAATGACTTTCACCCACAAGTCAGTTGGACTTTTGTTTAGTTACAGCACAGGATCTCTTGGCTTATATCCTTTCCTCCTTCTCCCTTTCTTAATTCTATCTTGCTTTTTACTAACGGGTGAAACAGAGGAATTTCATATTCCTGTGACTAAC
This sequence comes from Calotriton arnoldi, assembly GCA_963921515.1. NCBI lineage: Eukaryota > Metazoa > Chordata > Amphibia > Caudata > Salamandridae > Calotriton > Calotriton arnoldi. The sequence goes on from CAWUFW010005430.1 coordinate 106,445, forward strand.
ATGGCAAGAGGGTGCGATACTATGACACAAATAATTTCACGCTCTTATAGGACTTTTATTACACCACTTAAGGGTATCACAGCTTTTCTTTTCCTTACATTTGTCCTGGATTTCTTTGGGGTTGCACATGTTTTTTTAGAAATCTTAGTGACTGAGGATCACATGTTTTGAATTTTTAAAATAAAAAATCAGGGGGATGATGGTGACCAACTAGAAGTGGTTGTAATGTATTACTAAGGTTTAATAGAGTTTGTTTTTGTAGCCCTGATGAAGTCAATGGTAGACATACCTAACAACGAAACATGTGTTGGCTAATGGCTACAAGGCTAATGGTTACAAGATTCACCAGAATTGTTCGATGAAAATGAAGTTTGGAAATAAAGAACCAATACTTACAAGTGGACTTTTTGTTACGGACATTTCTTGGTACTCATAAGACTATCTAACATTTTATCCTCAGACTGAAAACATCACAATGGCCCCAGTTGTAGCAAGTAGCCATCAAGGTCTGAAAATATTTACTTACCAATTAAAGACTTTCTCAATAAACTATGAGAAAAAAATCTGTGCTTGTTATTTTAGAAAGAAGAGAGCATAGTAAAAAAAAAGTAGTAGAAAAATGGAGAGCAATCATGCTGATGAACAGAAAGAGTTACCCTAAGGAATCACAAAGACAGCTCAAAGATTAGGACATTTAACTGGAACTTCCAAATGATCCTATATGGGAATGTCTTAAATCATTAAAACTGTTTGTGAAGTAAGATGAAGAAAAATCATGTGAAGCATTAAGGGAATGGGTGATGTGTTTTTGTACATGGTACCTAACTTACACAAAGAATTAAAAACAATGCCAGGGAGGCCAATAAGTGGAGACCCCATTTTGGATCCAATAGTAAAGTTATCTTCAATATATCTTCAGGACACTGGTGATTATTTTCACCAAATAAATTCAATACAAACACCTTTAAAAAATATAAAATGATATGCTGTAGTTGTGGCAAACCTATACACTGCAATACTCCATGATGGAGGCATTGAAGATATTGAGTGAGCCGTTCTTCAGAAGGATGAACTGGGAGTAATTAAAACTTGTATTACCCTAATGTAACTCACCTTCCTTTACAACAGCTTCTTTAGATCTGAGGAATGTTATTATTTGCTGTCATTGGGAATGACAATGGGCGCAATTATATTGCCTTAATATGTCAAGATATAGACTGTACTACCTGGAGTCTACACCCCATAGAACATCTATAGAACAAAACAGTGCAACTACTAAGGTTCTGTTGGTACATAGATGATTTCTTTGTTATCTGGAAAGGTGAGTAGAAATCATTTATGGAATTCTAGAAGGAGCTTAACAAAATGGACTCTCATCTGAAATTTAATTAACCACCAATGTGTTCACAAAACCAACAGACAGAAATAACTTTCTGGATCCCCAAAATTTCCACACAGAGGTATTTATCAAAGGATACGTCCTTTCTACCTCAAATAATGACATGGTCAAAAGCCGAATTTCCAGCTTTCAATGTTAAGGAAAGTTCACCCAGTTCTACAGACCATCATTTCATTTAACTCACAAGAGCCTTAGGAGGGCATTTAGACACAGGCAGACAGTCTGTCTGTTTGCTGGGGCAGAGAAGGGGGTACTGGAGACAGTGACTTCCAACATCCTGGCAGAGGACTGTGTGACTAACTGATTTCTGCTTGCCTGATGAGGATTTCTGTGCTTTGAAGTGAGTCAACGTGGCTTCCTTCAGAACACTGAAAGTTTGCTGAGCGGGTACCAAGTATAAAGTGCTAAAGCTTTTTGCTTTGGGAAATCATGCTCACAAAGTAGAAGTTTGCTTTATCTAAACAACAAACAAATGGCCCGGAAGAGCAGAAAGTTTTTTCCGTCCATGTGGAGCCATTCAGCATTTTCCTGGACTTGTCTGCATTCCATTGTTATGTTATGCAGATTTGTAGAGTGCACTGTCACCCGGGAGGGTATCCTGGCACTGAGCAGGTGTGAGCCTAGGCACACCTAAGGCCTAGTGTGGCTACTGAAAAAGCCAGGTTTTCAGCTTCTTTCAGAAGTCAAGAAGTGAGGAGAAGGCTCTTATTTAAAGCAGCAAGTCATTCCATGATTTGGATTGATGTAGGAGAAGACTTGACCAGGAGATCTGGTTTTCTGTATGGCTGGGATTTGTGCATGCTGGAGTCTGGACAAGTGGAGATGTCTGGAAGGTTTGTGAAAGCAGATGTGATTGTTAGGTATGCTGGGGCATTGTTATGTAGTGCCTTGGAAGTATGGTTAAGGAGTTTGAATTGTGCTCATTTGTGAATGGGGAGTCAGTGGAGCTCCTTCACATGTGGTGTGATGTGAGTGCGGTGTGGAGGTGGAGAGTGATTCTGGCCACCAGTTCCTGATTGATCTGCAGCCTTCTGGTGAGTTTTTTGTTAATCCTGGTAGAGAAGGTGTGCCTACAGTCCAGCTTGCTTGTGTCATGGTTTTCTGGGTGCTGACTGGGAGCCATTTGAAAATCTTCCGCAGATTCTTTAAGGTATGTAAACATGAGGCGGTGATGGCATTGACTTGGGCGATCATGTCGAGTTTGTTGTCGATGATGAACCTGAGGTTCTTGGCATGGGTGGTGGGGTGAGTGTCGGTCTTAACTCTGTTGAATACCAGGTGGAGTGCAACGGTGTTTGTGCTTTTCCTGACAATCATGATTTTGGTCTTGTCGGTGTTCAGCTTTGGACAGTTGGTCTTCATCCAGTAGGGTATTCCATTCATGCAGGCGTTAAACTTGATCCGGGGACTGGGAGTCTTGTCAGTGAGGTAGAGAATGAGTTGCTTGTCATCGGCATTGTAGAGGACATTCATATTGTGAAAGCGGGTGATGCTGGCTAGAGGGATTATGTATGTATTGAAGAGGGTCAGGGTCAGGCTCAGAGAGGATCCTTGCGGAACTCCACAGATGAGGTTGTGGGCATCAGAGGTGTACCCTGCCAGGCTGACTGACTGGTTCCTTCCAGTCAGGAAAAAGCAGATCCATTGGAGTTGGATTCCAATGTCGTGTCGGCGTTGGAGGAGGATGGAGTGGGAGACTGTCATATGCTGTGGAGAGGTCTAGAAGAATGAGAGCCGCCGTGTCTCCTCTGTCCAGAGTCATGCAGATATCATCTGTGACTGCAAAGAGGGTACGTTCCATGCTGTGCTTGAGTCTGAAACCAGTCTGAGTGGTGTCAAGTAGTTGGTGGTCATTAAGGTGTTCAGTGAGGGGTCTGTTGATGATTTTCTCTCTGACCTTGGTCGGGAATGGTAGCAGAGAGATTGGTCTGTAGTTGCCAAGCATTGACAGGTCCATTGATGGTTTTTCAGCTTTGGAAGGACAGTTGTGTGTTTCCAAGCATCTTGTAAGGTTGCGTAAGATGTGAAGGCATATAGAATGGTTGTGAGCATGGCACTGATAGGTTGCAGTCTGCTGGAATAGGTATGGGGGGCAACGGTCCGATGGGGCCCCTGAATGGATGGACTTCATGGTGGCGGCCGATTCTTTTGGGGTGATTATGGGTCATGTGGTTAGCTTTGGTGGTTTTGATGAAACTGGGAGGAATTTTGCGAGGTCTGTCAGGTTCGGTTGTGGGCTGAAGTTGCTGTAAATGGTGGTGATTCTGAGGCTGAAGATTTGAGAAAAATTGTTGCAGAGGTTGAGAGAGGGGGTGATTCAGGTGGAGGTGACCGATGGTGAGGTTAAATCTTTCACAATGGCAACGTTTCTTTGCTTCTGTTGATGCTGGCATCGATGTGGTCTGCCAGAGCGGCACTTTTGGTGGTCCTGATCATTTGGTGGTAGCTTCTTCGGGTGGAATTGAATGTGCTCCTGTTTGCAATGTCCTGGCTAATTTTCCACTTGCACTCCAATTGTTTTCAGTGGTGTTTCATCATTCTGACTTCCTACATGCACCTACTAGCCTGGGGTCTGTATTATGTTGTATTGCTCTCTGTTTGAGTGAGGCCGGTGAGTTGGCGCAGGAGGTGATCCAATTGTTGAAATTCTTGATGGCTTTCGGGGCCTGTTGCTGTGTTCTGGTCGGTGGGTGTTGAGAGAGGTGTTCCAGTCCTTGTTAGTGATGCTGTTCCAGTTTTGGCAAGGTGGTCTGGTGGTGGTGCATGTGCATTGGACTAGGACGGGGATGGTGAACTTGATAAGGACTTGGTCTGTCCAGGGGACTGGTGTCAGCTCCTCGACTTGGATGTTGCTGATGTTGGTGAAAATTGGGTCTAGGAGGTGTCCGATGACATGGGTAGGCGTCTTTACTGGTTGGGTTAGGCCCAGGCTTCCAAGATCTTCAATGAGTGCTCTTGAGTCGGGTTCCGTGTGGTCTTCCTGTAAGCTCAGGTCTCTGAGTAGAATGTAATTGCTAGTATCGAGGGTGAGTGGTGGGATAAAGTCTGTGATGGTGTTGTGAAGTTGGTGTGTGGTCCTGGTGGTCAGTGCACGAGAATGCTACTTAGGCTGAAATTGGCTGTGATGTGGAGCTTGAACGACAGGTGTTCCATGTTTGCGGATGAAGTGTCCATGCAAGTGGTGCAGCCGATGGTGTTCTTGTGGATGATGGTGCTTCCGTGAAGTCTGTCTTGCCTCGCAATCTTGTAGCTGAGGGGGGTGCATGTAGCGATGTCAGGTGCCGATGCAGGGTTCAGTCACGTTTCTCTGAAGAAAAGCAGGTCATGGGCATTGTTGTGCATCAGGTCCCAGATCTCTGTGGTGTGTTTGGTGAGTGAGCGGGTGTTGAGGAGCATTCATGCAAGTGTGGACTGTGGTGTGTGGGTGGATTCAGGGCTGTGTGATTGTGAGAGAGTGCAGTGTTGGGTGCTGTTGGTGCGGTGATTATTGGGTGTGGGTAGGAGCAGGAAAACCTTTAGGAAGCACAAGAGAATGCTCCCTTGTGTTGTGTGGTGCAGCGAGGCAGCAGCGTGTGGAGCAGTGGCCAGGGTTGATGGTGAGAAGGGTCACAGCATGGTTGCGGCGGGAGGGTCAAGGACCAGGGTTCCTGGCGATGGGCATGGTCCAGGAACAGAAGAGGACAGATGGGCTTGTCTTTGGCGTGCCTTTTTTTTTTAGTTTTATATAGCGCGAACTAGACCCGAGGATATCAGGTATCAGAGCGCTTTACATGAGCACCAGTTTCGTTACAGATGGACACATTCATTTTTATTAGGCACGGGGAGATTAAGTGACTTGCCCAGAATCACAGGATGTTGAGCGTCGTTGCCGAGACTCAAACCTGGTTCCCCAGCTTCGAGGTCGACCGCTCTAGCCGTAAGGCTACATCCTCTCCCCACGCCTTTGGTGTGGTCCCTGCCCGTCTATGCTGTGGCAGCCATTAGGGAGAAGACAGGAATGACGTCACTTCCTCTGCAAATGGATGATAGGAAATCCAGTGATGTCACTACCTGTGCACATGATTGATGGGGAACCCAGTGATATCACTTCCTGTGCAAATGGATGATGGAAATGACTCCTCTTGTTTGGCTTCTTCTTTTAAAGACAGTTTTGACAGGAAACTAGTGATGTCACGTCCTGTGCAGATGGATGATGGGAAATCCAGCGGTGTCACTTCCTGTGCAGATGGAATAATAAAAGCTAGCACTCTGAAGTGGCAGTAATTCAACATGTTCTAGGACTATATAAAGGACTTGAAATAAATACATAAATTAAAGTGTTAGTGTAAATTCAGATACTTTGATTAAAAAGGATCATTTCGGAAGGTACAGTCTTTGAAGAACAAAAGGAACACCCATAGTCACAATTTATAAATAGAGGGTACAGTCGAAATATGTTAAACAAAGTCAAATTAAATGCACAACCGAAGTCAATATCAGTTGTCACAGAAAACCACAAAAGAAGAAACACTGCAAATTACATATAAAATTGTGTCTCAACAGTTTCAAGGACAAATATAGAAAACAGTTTTGAATTATTGGGATCCTAATAAATTAGACTTATAAAATATGTATCCAGAAAGATTACTATTTTCTTTTTGCAAATGAGGTGAGGAAATGAAACTAAAACTCATACAAGCAGAAAGGAGGATTATAAGAAGTTCACAAAAACCTCACTAAGACCGAAAATAGGACATTTCCATGCTTATCATGAGGTAACTGTAGTGACATGACAATGAGCAACAACATTTCCCATCATACATTGAAAACATTCTAAAAATAGGAGGAGTTTATACTTGTGAAAGTACATTTGGCATTAATGCTAGATGATGCCTAGATGGACTATATATAACACATGGGACAAACTAGTAGGAAAGTAAAAACCAGCTGAAAGAAGAATCTAATCTAAGTGCACAAAACATCAAATCAGCAGTTTCTATGCATTTTAAAAAATATAACCATTTTGTGCCACAAATGAATTATGAAATAATTAATTCATTAGCAAAATAAGGGGATCATTCTGATGGCGGTCGGAACTCATTCGACGGCTCATCGGATGCGGTCTGACCGCCATCTTCTGCTGGGGTCCGACCGACGCATTACAATGCGTGCGGTCGCAGGCAGCAGGCGAAGGGACAGTCAGTAATCCCTATAATAGGGGTGAAGCCTGCCTCAGGCACCGCCGTAGGGATTACAATGTCCCTTTCCTACTGCCCTTTCATGGCGGTTCGCCGGCCATGAAGAGGCAGGCGGAAAGTGACTTTGAGGGCCCCTAGTGGGGCCCCCTTCCCCCCTGACCCTCCACTGTGAGGCCTGGGGGCATCTATGGTGCCCCCTAAACATCCCTGCACCTTGTGGCAGGCACCACATGGTGCCTGCCACAAGGTGCAGGGATGTTTTTAAAGTGTACATTTTCTATTGTGGCTTGTGCTGCAGCCCGCAGCACAAGCCGCAATGGAAAATATACACTTTGCGACTGCCGTGAAGGCGGTCGCATTGTAATAATGGCGGCGTGACCGCTGACTCCTTGTGGGCGGTCAACGTTTCCGCTACTGTGTTCGACTTGCATCGTATAGATGCCCATAATATAGTAGCAAATAAAAAAACAAATATTGCTGATAAAATTGTCAACAGCAACTTAAAGGGAAATGTAATGAAAATGATCTTTAAAAATGGCAGAACCGATAGATATGAAGATATGAAAGAATGATAATATAGAATAAATTGTGTGAAAAGATTTCCATACACCGAATACAGGAAAAAGCATGTCCAGGATATCTCCCACACACAATGACAATGAAAGAAGGACTATAAAGAAAGATAGTGCTTGCACCTTGTAGGAATATTTGGTAATGTCTCAGTTATGGAAAATAGGAAACTGATGGAATCTAAGGTTAGGACATAGGTAATACATCAAATGGAATTATTTTGCAACTTTGATAATGTATAAAACTCTCTTTTCAGGCTAATGAACTTAGACAAATGGGCTAATTTTGACTTTAGTGGATGTCCCAGCAGTCTCCTGGGCCTGCGGAGGCCTTCGCTGTGACCCCCATGGTAGAGAACCGTTAAAATAATTTGAGATGCCCGTCTGCCTGGTGGAAAAACCTAAGCTATATGCCAAGCATTTGCTGTGTTTTTCGATCTTCACATTATTCTTTTTCACAAACAAACTCCCAAATCTGGAGTTTGTTCGAGTAAAGCAAAACTCAAAGGCCCTGATGCTCAAGGAGTTTTCTGCTTGCACATCAAAATCATACTGATGGGCTATGGGTTTCACAGGGCAGATTCACAAAGGGACTTATGACATGAAAAGTTACGAGTTACGAGAGATCGGTAGTAGACTCCGGCCTAGACCAGAATGGTGTGATTCATGAAAGTGGCTGGGCAGTACATGAACAGGCAGTGGGCAATGAGCAAGAGCCTACATGAGAGGACGCTTAGCACAATGGCCTCATCCAGGAAGAACTCAAATATGGTGTTCATTGGGTATAAGTAGAAGGACGTCTATAAATAGTAGTGCTTATGGAGTCTTCTCAGGAGCAGGTGTGAGTCTTGATTCTGTCAATGGCAACATTAACAATGATGTTTGAAGGAACAGGAAGATTAACCAATATTTTCAGAAATCCAGGGATTCAGTACTCTACCTTACTGGTGAAGATCTACCAGAAGCAGACAGTTAGCAGCATGGCAGCACACTGAAAGCCATATGGGGCAACATCACAAAATTCCTCAATAGTATGTAGGATACCATGGCGCTCATGGTCTTGAAAGACTTCATGCACATTCCTAAATGTTTGCAGTACACCCCTTCTGTCAGTTAAAGGTTTAGAAAATACAATATCAATCCACAGCTGGTGCACTGTGTACTTCTATGAAGACACGTTGTTTGACACTTCCAGCACGGACAGATGGGTCGGTGCAGGCTAACAGGTCCATCTTAGCCTTAACAGGCCCAACAACTTAGCTGCACCATACCAATGCTCCATCTCCTGAAGGTGACAAGCAATGTGTTTAGCAATATATGTGTTATATAAGAGCCCTTCTCACAGGCAGCAATGTCCCGGAGTGCAATCTATTTACTTTGCCTGTGTAGTGCGGCGGTATTACCCTGCTCATTAAAATGTGAAATGGATGTGAACTCAGGATCATCTACATTATGATCTACCATTGATCTTTGAGGGGTGAAAGGAGTTTGCTGTTAGCCATGTAGCATATCATGAGAAATTCACAATGCTACACCGTCGAGGTGAGATATGGAAGTGTAGAGATTTGCAACAAGTGTTTTGACAAGGAGATTGAGACTTTGCTTGCTCTGAGGTAGCCATCTATTAGATACTGCGGGCAATACTACATTAAAATCTGTGCTGGCCAGTGAATTTAGACATCTCTTTATCCACACTACCTTGTGGACCACGTTTTATACTAGGTTTCTTACTGTACTGTGAACTCTGCCAGCGACATACAACTAAATAAGCTTTGTACTCATGTGAGTCATGGCCTGTTAGGCAAATAGGTAATGTGAGGTTTGTGCGAGTGGTAATACTATGGCATCGTTGTTTGCAGCCATGCCTCTCTGGTGGATTTAGTTGCAATGAACTTTTCTCAGTGTGGAATGGAATGATGCAGGTACAATGATAACTGTTTGAAGACCCTGTGCATGAATGTCATGCTTGATGTATGCCAGCAGTACAGGAAAGGCAGCAAGAGCATATCAGTTCGGAAGGTCAATGTTAGATTTGGGGGTCTCTAGTTGGCAGAGGTAGGTACCTTTGTCCAAATAGGGACCCTTGAGTCTAGTCAGGGAAAGTAGGTACACTCCTGAAATAACCCCTGCTCACCCTCTTGGTAGCTTGGCTCGAGCAGACAGGCTTAGTTCAGAGGCAGTGTGTAAAGCATTTGTGAACACATACAGTAATCAAGTGACAACACTACAAATGGACACCACACAGGTTATATATTTATAAAAATAGGTATACTTTATATAGATTTATCACAAGACCATAAACGACAAAAATAATCCACAATACTGTCAAGAGTGCTTAGTTCTGATCAAAAAGGCTTAATTCAAGGTTCTGTGCGAGTCGGTAGCCTCCTCCGGCCACGGCGATGTCGAGAACAAACAGAGTCTAACAAATCCAGCTGACCGCGTCGAGACGGGCCAACACAGCGTAGACAGACTCGGTCACAGTACCTTTTACTTGAAGCGGCAGGCACGGGCGTGCGAGCCGGATTGCTGTTCATCGCGGTCGCGATGCAAAAATGGAAGCGTTGCAGGACGCGTTGTCCCTCGAGGCGGTGCAGGCAGCGGCTCGTTGACGTCGTCGAGACGGAGTCGGTGAGACCAGGGCCGTGCGTTGCAGGGCGAGACGGTGCTTCGATGCGGTGCTGGCAGGTTGCGGTGCGGCGACGGAGCCGGATTCAGGAGCTGGCGACGATCAGTCCGGACAGCGGTGCGAGTCGGGCGGTGCGTCGCAAAGCGTGCGAGCGGTGCCCAACTCCGGTGCGGTCACAGGACTCGAACTCAGCAACAGTGACCGTGTCGGTCGGACCAGTTCGATTTGGCGTAGCGAAGCGTTGCAGGACGCGTTGTCCCTCGATGCGGTGCAGGCAGCGGCTCGTTGACGGAGTCGGTGAGACCAGGGCCGTGCGTTGCAGGGCGAGACGGTGCTTCGATGTGGTGCTTACAGGACACCGGGTCGGTCGTGAGAGTCGGTCACAGCTCCCTACCTCTGTAGCCACTGAAACAGAGTTTCCAGCAGCAATTCACAAAGGGGTGAAGTCCAATGGTCCTGGGACTTCGGTCAGGGGGCAAGCTCTCTTCCAAGCCCTTGGAGATCCTTTACAAGTTGATGAAAGTCACAGCAAAGCAAAAGTTCCTTTCTCCTTTCTTTGGCAGTCAGGCAAACCACTGCAGGCCAATCCCCCAAGCAGCACTTCAGGCTTAGGGATAGTCTCTCCTCAGTTTCTTCTTGGTTCCGCTCCTCAGCAAAGGTTTCTTCTTGTTCCCAAAAGTGATCTAATTTCCTAGGGGTCTGGGTCCCCTTTTATACACAGTTTCTCTTTGTTCTCTGAAGGCAGAGAGGCCTCTGCCTAGCCCAAAACCAGTTCTGGTCAGTCCTGGAGCACTTTGTTTTTCTGACTCCTTCTTCCCTTTCAGAATGTGGGGCAGAGTGCTCAGCCGCCCGGCAGGAGGTGGAGCCAGCATTGTGGAAGGCAGGCACAGCCCTATTCAGACCCAGGTGCAACTCCTCCCTCCACTCTGGATGCAGATCTTTCTATTCAGCCCTGTGCTGACTCACCCTGTCCCCTGTAGCCACCCCCAGCCCCTGTCACTCAATCTCCAGACAAGGAATACACAACCTAGCAGAGGCAGGCTTGGATAGTTAGGCAAGAAAATACCCACTTTCTAAAAGTGGTATTTTCAAACACAGAATGTTAAAACCAACTTCACTAAAAGATGTATTTTATCATCCTGAGTTCAGGCATACTAAATTCGTTTTTCTACCATGTTCCCTGGGTCAGTTCTGACTATAAGGTGTAATAGTCAGTCTGCCCATTCTGGCCTATGGGGAGCAGGTAGCCTTGCAATAGTGAAAAACGAAAATGGCTGTAATTCACTATTAGGACATGCCACACACACCAGGGCATGTCCTACCTTATACTTACAATGCTCCCTGCCCTAGGGCCTACTTTAGGGGTGACCAACATGCAGTAAAGGGAAGGTTTAGGGACTGGTAAGTGGGTGCACTCACCAAGTCGACATGGCAGCCCTAGGCTGCACACAGGCTCTGCAATGGCAGGCCTGAGACACACTTTACAAGCTGCGTCTGTGGGTGGCACAACCCACCAACCCACAAGCCCACCAGCAGCATTGGATTTACAAGCCCTGGGCACACTCAGTGCACGGTACTAGGGACTGACAAGTAAACCAATCATCCAATCATGGAGTCACTAATACATACATCAATTCACGATAGGGAGCACTTGCACTTTGGCACTGATTAGCAGCGGCAAAGTGCCCATGAGCATCTAGTCCAGCAAAAACATATCGGCAACAGTGGAGGCATTACGAAAAAATGGAAGGGAGACCCACGCCAAGGACGCCAGGTCTAACACGTGTCCCCTCCAGCTGAAATGTGGGGAGAACTACCCTACCCCTAGGGAGTTCTCATCACTAAGGCGGAAAAATCTGGACAGACCATCAGCATTGGCGTGTTCTTTACCAGGGCGGTGTTCCACCGTAAAGTCCATCCCCTGTAGGGAAATGGACCACCTCAACAGCTTTGGATTCTCACCCCTCATCTGCATCAACCATCTGAGGGGCCTGTGGTCTGTCTGAACCCGGAAGTGAGTCCCAAACAGGTATGGTCTCAGCTTCTTCAGTGCCCAGACCACAGCAAATGCCTCACGCTCAATAGCACTCCATCTCTGTTCCCGGGAAGTAACCTCCTACTGATGAAGGCTACAGGTTGGTCTAGGCCCTCCTCATTGATCTGTGATAGAACAGCCCCTACACCATGCTCTGAAGCGTCGGTCTGAACAATGAACTCATTGGAGAAGTTGGGTGCCTGGAGCACAGGCGCCGTGCACATGGCAGTCTTCAAGGTGTCAAAAGCTTTTGACAGGCGTCAGTCCAAATCACTTTCCTGGGCTGCTTCTTGGAAGTCAGCTCTGTCAAGGGGGCAACAATGCTGCCATACCCCTTGACGAATCTCCGGTAATACCCGGTGAGTCCTAGGAAGGCTCTCACCTCTGTCTGGGTCTTGGGGGCTCCCAAGCCAGAATGGTATCAATTTTCGGTTGGAGGGGCGCCACCTGGTCGCTCCCAACCTGGTGTCCCAAGTACACCACAGAACCCTGCCCAATCTGGCACTTACTCGCCTTGATTGTGAGGCCTGCCCTCCGCAGCGCCATCAACACTTCCCAGAGGTGACGCAGATGTTCTTCCCAACTGGCACTGAACACTGCGATGTCATCCAGGTAGGCGGCACTGAAATCCTCCAGTCCAACCAACACCTGGTTGACCAACCTCTGAAAGGTGGCAGGGCATTCTTCATCCCAAAGGGCATCACCCGGAACTGGTAGTGCCCATCTGGTGTGGAGAATGCTGACCTCTCTTTGCCCCATCAGTCAAGGCGATCTGCCAGTACCCAGACGTTAAGTCAAACGTGCTGAGGTACCGCGCAGCCTCTAGCCGATCTATGAGCTCATCAGCTCTGGGGATGGGGTGGGCGTCAGTCCTGGTGACGGAATTGAGTCCCCTGTAGTCCACACAGAACCGGAGTTCTGGTGTGGCACCAGGCGCGGCAGCCTTTGGAACCAAGACCACTGGGCTGGCCCAAGGGCTGTTAGAGGACTCAATCACCCTTAGCGCAAACATCTTGGAGACCTCCTCCTCGATGAAGGCTCTGACCCTGTCAGTCACCCTGTAAGCCTTGTGCTTCACAGGAAGACTGTCCCCAGTGTCCACATCATGGACGCACCAATGAGTGACACTGGGAACCAGGGAGAACAGGTCAGGGAACTGTCCCAACAGTTGGCGACAGTCACCCTGCTGCTCAGGTGTCAGGGAGGTAGAGAGGTTTACTCCCTCCACTGATCCATCTTGCTCTCGGGCTGACAGGAGGTCAGGAAGAGGCTCGGTCTCCTCCTCCATTCCATCATCTGTAGCTAAGAGCATGCCCACTTGGGACCTCTCCAAGTGGGGCTTCAGGCGGTTCACATGCAGGACCCGCAAGGGGTTCCTGGGAGACTGCAAGTCCACCAAATAGGTAACTGGACTCTTGCGCTCCACCACCGTAAAAGGGCCGGTCCACCTGTCCTGGAGCGCACAAGGCTCCACAGGGGCCATGACCCACACTTTCTGACCAGGCTGAAGCTCTACCAGGGTGGCATTCTGGTCGTACCACCGCTTCATCTCCTCCTGGCTGGCTTCCAGATTTGCCTCAGCAAGTTCTCTGAAACGCCTAGTCTGGTTCCTGAAGGCCAGCATGTAACTGTAAACATCCTGGGGAGGTTTCCTGGGAGATTGCTCCCAGCCTTCCTTGACCAAACTCAGAGGTCCTCGCACCGGGTGTCCATAGAGGAGCTCAAAGGGACTGAACCCTAGAGACTTCTGTGGCACCTCACGGTATGCAAACAACAGGCATGGTAAGAGGACGTCCCATTTACGCCTCATGGGTTCTTCCAGACCCATAATCATGCCCTTGAGGGTCCGGTTGAATCTCTCAACCAGCCCATTTCCTTGAGGGTGGTAAGGAGTGGTGAACTTGTAAGTTACACCGCACTCCTGCCATAGGGTCTTCATGTACTTGGACACGAAGTTGGTACCTCTGTCAGACACCACCTCTTGAGGGAATCCCACACGTGAGAAAATTCCCATCAGTGCCCGTCCCACCACGGGGCCGTCACTGTCCTCAGAGGGATGGCTTCAGGGTACCGGGTGGCATGGTCCACCAAGACCAGGATAAACCTGTTGCCCATGGCTGTCTTGGGGTCCAGTGGCCCCCCAATGTCAATACCCACCCGTTAAAAGGGGGTGCTGACCACAGGGAATGGCTGGAGAGGAGCCTTGTGCTTCCTCCCACTCTTTCCACTTGCCTGGCAAGTCTGGCATGTCCTGCAGTGAGTGGCGGCACTCCTGCGCATCTGGGGCCAATAGAAATGGGTAACAAGCCTGTCAAAGGTCTTGTCCTGCCCCAGATGTCCCGCTAACGGTACATCATGAGCCAACCCAGTAGGAAGGCTCTGAAGCGCTGGGGTACCACCAGCACACGGGCTGACCCAGGCTCAGCAACCTTAGTCTCTGAATTCAGGAGACCATTCTCCCAGTAAATCCAATGTGATCCAGACTGATCACCTGCTGCCTGGTCTGTGGCCTGTTGCCTCAGACCCACGAGAGAGGGGCATGCGTTCTGCTCCTCGCAGAACTCTTCCCTGGAGGGTCCTCCTTCTAGCTGCCAATGGGTCAGCTCAGGTAGGTCCCCCAGTTCAGCTACCTGTTCCCCTGTAGGCTCCAGGGCATCCCCCTCAGGGTCTGCCTCCTCCTGGACCGTGGGAACTTCGGGGGCCAGTTTCCCACGCCCCCTGCCTCCTCTCTCTTCGGCAGGCACCTGGGCCTCCCTCTCAGGCTCCAGGTCCTCTTGAACACCTTTCGCTGCCATTGACCGGGTGGTCACACATGCCCAATCAGGCAAGCCCAACATTTCTAAATGCGCACTCCGCTCCACCTTAGCCCAAGGTGAGCTCTCCAAATCGTTCCCTAACAAACAGTCAACAGGCATGGCTGGCCTCACAGCTACTTGAAGAGTACCCGAGACCCCCCCCATTCAAAGGGAACCTGAGCCACCTTGCAGTGACTCTCTGTGTTGTCAGCGGCAACAACCGGATAGAATGCATCAGGGATAACCTGCTCCTTAGACACCAGCTGACACTTGACAGCTGTCACACTGGCTCCTGTGTCTCTCAGAGCCTCCACCCTATGGCCATTGATGGTCACCCACTGCCTGTATTTCTTAGTGTTCTCTAGGGACCATCTCAGAGTCTCCTAATGAGACAAGGGAAAACACTGTGGGATCCCCCCACCTTGGGCACCCAACTCCTCCCCCAGGGCTACACTAGCCAACTGCCGGGGACTGCACCAGTGGGTGCTGGTTTTCCATGCAAAGGGCAATGAGGATCGTTTGCCTTGTGGCCAGGGGCGCCACACTTGTAACATACCAGTGGTCCCTGGTGAACAGGGGGCCTGTCAGGGCCACTGGCTTCTTCTCAGGGGGAGGCTGGGAACCTTTCCCTTGGTTCCCTTGGGGTCTACTTTGGGGCCCTTTATGGAACTCCCTCTGTTTACCCTTGTCCCCCCACTCTTCTGCTGGGGACCCTGCCCACCCTTGGCGGAGTCTCCCACGTGACCCTTGTGGACCCGGGTACTCACCCAGCGGTCCGCCTCCTCAGCAAGCTGCCTAGGGTTAGTCAGCTTACTATCAATCAGGTGCTGGCGTAGCTCAGGAAAGCAATTACTGGACAAGTGCTCCCATGAAATCAAATCAAAGAGCGCCTGAAAATCAGTCGCTTTGCTACCCTTTACCCAACCATCCAAGGCTCTGCAAAAGAAGGTCACATATTCAACCCAGGTACTGCTTTCAATCTTACTACAGTTCCTGAACCTTTGCCTATAAAGCTCAGGGGTCAAACCATACCTAGTCATTAAGGCATCCTTCATGTGGCTGTACGAATTATAGACTTCAGAGGGCAAATCCAACAAGGTATCCCGCCCTTCACTGAGGAACCGTCCCCACAACCCCGCTCCCCAATCCTTCTCAGGGACCCGGTGGGAAGACATGGCTACCTCATAGGCTTTGAACCACTGCCCAATGTCATCATTTTTAAAAAACTCCTTCACCACATCTTTGGGAATATACACCCTAGCTTCAACAGGCACAGGCGGTACACTGCCACCAGAGGGAGTAATCTCTAAGCTTTTGGCCTTCAATTCCAACTCCCTCAAAACTTTCTCATGTTCAAACTGCATTTTCTTTTCCTCTAGGGCTAATTTCCTAGTTTGCATTTCGAATTCTAACTGCCCATTCAGCTTGAGCTTGGTCAGCTCCATTTCGTGCATCCTACTCTCTTTCCTGTCCTCCAACTCCTCTGGAGACAGTCCTCTGGCAGAAACACTGCTACCTACTGGGGAAGGTGGTCTTCCAGCCCCTAGACCCAATAGCCCCTCCAGCTGCCCTTCTGCATTCTCAGCCCCCTCCACAGGGGCACTCCTTGATTCGACCCAGGCCCTCAGCGCCTTTTGGAGGTCCTCCTTCCTGGAGAGCCCGGTCATGGACACTTTAAACTTTTTGCAGAATTGCCTGAGCTGCTTGAGGGTGTAGCATTCTAGCCTCTCTTCTTCCCAATCACACTCAACAGAGGCTACTGATGCTGGTTTCTCCATAGTGATTAAACTTGGCAGTTGCAAAAATAGGAAATCCCAGAAAAAATGCTATAAAAGTATGTGGTTGCATTTTGGTCTGCACTCACTAAGTAGTGTTCACCAATCACTGTACATGAGTGACAAATGCAAGTCCAGAATCCTCACCGCTGACCACCAATGTTAGATTTGGGGGTCTCTAGTTGGCAGAGGTAGGTACCTTTGTCCAAATAGGGACCCTTGAGTCTAGTCAGGGAAAGTAGGTACACTCCTGAAATAACCCCTGCTCACCCTCTTGGTAGCTTGGCTCGAGCAGACAGGCTTAGTTCAGAGGCAGTGTGTAAAGCATTTGTGAACACATACAGTAATCAAGTGACAACACTACAAATGGACACCACACAGGTTATATATTTATAAAAATAGGTATACTTTATATAGATTTATCACAAGACCATAAACGACAAAAATAATCCACAATACTGTCAAGAATGCTTAGTTCTGATCAAAAAGGCTTAATTCAAGGTTCTGTGCGAGTCGGTAGCCTCCTCCGGCTACGGCGATGTCGAGAACAAACAGAGTCTAACAAATCCAGCTGACCGCGTCGAGACGGGCCAACACAGCGTAGACAGACTCGGTCACAGTACCTTTTACTTGAAGCGGCAGGCACGGGCGTGCGAGCCGGATGGCTGTTCATCGCGGTCGCGATGCAAAAATGGAAGCGTTGCAGGACGCATTGTCCCTCGATGCGGTGCAGGCAGCGGCTCGCTGACGTCGTCGAGACGGAGTCGGTGAGACCAGGGCCGTGCGTTGCAGGGCGAGACGGTGCTTCAATGCGGTGCTGGCAGGTTGCGGTGCGGTGATGGAGCCGGATTCAGGAGCTGGCGTCGATCAGTCCGGACAGCGGTGCGAGTCGGGCGGTGCGTCGCAAAGCGTGCGAGCGGTGCCCAACTCCGGTGCGGTCACAGGACTCGAACTCAGCAACAGTGACCATGTCGGTCGGACCAGTTCGATTTGGCGTAGCGAAGCGTTGCAGGACGCGTTGTCCCTCGATGCGGTGCAGGCAGCGGCTCGTTGACGGAGTCGGTGAGACCAGGGCCGTGCGTTGCAGGGCGAGACGGTACTTCGATGCGGTGCTTACAGGACACCGGGTCGGTCGTGAGAGTCGGTCACAGCTCCCTACCTCTGTAGCCACTGAAACAGAGTTTCCAGCAGCAATTCACAAAGGGGGTGAAGTCCAATGGTCCTGGGACTTCGGTCAGGGGGCAAGCTCTCTTCCAAGCCCTTGGAGATCCTTTACAAGTTGATGAAAGTCACAGCAAAGCAAAAGTTCCTTTCTCCTTTCTTTGGCAGTCAGGCAAACCACTGCAGGCCAATCCCCCAAGCAGCACTTCAGGCTTAGGGATAGTCTCTCCTCAGTTTCTTCTTGGTTCCGCTCCTCAGCAAAGGTTTCTTCTTGTTCCCAAAAGTGATCAAATTTCCTAGGGGTCTGGGTCCCCTTTTATACACAGTTTCTCTTTGTTCTCTGAAGGCAGAGAGGCCTCTGCCTAGCCCAAAACCAGTTCTGGTCAGTCCTGGAGCACTTTGTTTTTCTGACTCCTTCTTCCCTTTCAGAATGTGGGGCAGAGTGCTCAGCCGCCCGGCAGGAGGTGGAGCCAGCATTGTGGAAGGCAGGCACAGCCCTATTCAGACCCAGGTGCAACTCCTCCCTCCACTCTGGATGCAGCTCTTTCTATTCAGCCCTGTGCTGACTCACCCTGTCTCCTGTAGCCACCCCCAGCCCCTGTCACTCAATCTCCAGACAAGGAATACACAACCTAGCAGAGGCAGGCTTGGATAGTTAGGCAAGAAAATACCCACTTTCTAAAAGTGGTATTTTCAAACACAGAATGTTAAAACCAACTTCACTAAAAGATGTACTTTATCATCCTGAGTTCAGGCATACTAAATTCGTTTTTCTACCATGTTCCCTGGGTCAGTTCTGACTATAAGGTGTAATAGTCAGTCTGCCCATTCTGGCCTATGGGGAGCAGGTAGCCTTGCAATAGTGAAAACGAAAATGGCTGTAATTCACTATTAGGACATGCCACACACACCAGGGCATGTCCTACCTTATACTTACAATGCACCCTGCCCTAGGGCCTACTTTAGGGGTGACCAACATGCAGTAAAGGGAAGGTTTAGGGACTGGTAAGTGGGTGCACTCACCAAGTCGACATGGCAGCCCTAGGCTGCACACAGGCTCTGCAATGGCAGGCCTGAGACACACTTTACAAGCTGCTTCTGTGGGTGGCACAACCCGTGCTGCAAGCCCACCAGCAGCATTGGATTTACAAGCCCTGGGCACACTCAGTGCACGGTACTAGGGACTGACAAGTAAACCAATCATCCAATCATGGAGTCACTAATACATACATCAATTCACGATAGGGAGCACTTGCACTTTGGCACTGATTAGCAGCGGCAAAGTGCCCATGAGCATCTAGTCCAGCAAAAACATATCGGCAACAGTGGAGGCATTACGAAAAAATGGAAGGGAGACCCACGCCAAGGACGCCAGGTCTAACAGTCAACTACACCTGTCCTTCAACAAATTCTTATTCATGTATGTCCCTAACTGGGCCTCGAAACCTGAATGATGACAATTTGAGTGCATGTGTGTTCCCCGGTGGTCACCACTTTTTATATTTAGCTGCTCGTGCATTCCACCAGGGGTATGGACTGCCTTCTACCCTCTGTGTGATTTTAATCAATGTCCAGGGGCATCATAGGACCATCATGATTCATCCCGTGGGCTAAGGGTGGGCGCTCACAGACCTCCTTTCCAGTGGTTCCATTCAAGGGTTCTCTGGGTGTCTATCCCAAGCTAACCCTCAATGACCTCATAGATAATCTTCTCTGCTGTTTCATTTCACTTGGCATCAGAATTAACTCATAGATGGGTGCACCCCTTTGCCCGTGTCAAATCTTCTATGCAAATTTCACCCCACTCTTTTAATGTGCACCAACACAATCATCTCTGGCAATCCCTGCTGGTAATAAGGATCAGAAAATAACATTTATTTTCTGTTGTATGTTAACTTTCTGACACATGCACCATGTAGTCATCAATTTGGAATGTATCTTCTACTGGTATATCCAGTTCCTCATCTGTGAAACATCACTTGTCTTTTCATTGGGTCATTACCAGAGACACATGACATTTTCCTCAAAAGGCAGAAGTGTTGGATTCTGCCACTATTTTACTCCACCTTTTAGTCTGATTTTGTTTTCCCTCAAGAAATGCTAATACAAGCAGACTAGAAAAAAACGTCCTCATGTAAACCTGGGGAAGCGCCAAAACCTAGCTCCTCCCCAGAGCAGGCGTAACGTATTTTTATTTCTCCTCTTTTCATGTGTGCTGCCTTCTGCAGCACACATAGAAAGAGGAAATTGCCTCTCAAAATTGGTTTTGTGTAGGAAGGTGCCCCTGCTGCACAAAAACCATCGTGAATGCAACGCAGACACCCTTGCACCATGGTGCAAAGGTGCCTGTGTTGGCGCTAGGCAGCCCATTGTGCACCAGCGCTGGGGGAAAGGACAGAAATGCACCCTATTTCATAAATACAATTCATTCCTGCCCTTTCACCTTGGCATAAGGCAGCACAGCAAAAAAGACTTGTGCGCTGCCCTACGCCAATTCCCCATAAATGAGGCCCCTACTCTCTAGGAAGATCCCTGGTAAAGAGGGGGCCCGTAATTACAATGATCTGTATGGTACATGCAAAGGGCTTTAAAAGGTATGTGCTTTTCACAGTGAGCCAATGAAGAGATGGAAGGACCTTAGATATGCTCTCACAACGCGAGAGGCCTTAAACAAGGTGCACAGTCACATTCTGAATAAGTTTAGGTTAGCCTATCATCAACTGCAGAGGCCGAATTGGAAAGCATTGCAGTAGTCCAGTCTAGTTGAGATAAGAATTACTGGTTTGCAGCAGGTCGAAGGAGGATAAAGACATATTTTTGAGCATTTTCGTGAGGAAGAGACAGGTGTAAGTGAATTTGGAGATCCGTACCTGAATCAACACATGATGATCAATAGCGATGCTTTGATTCCCGGCCGTAGTAACCAGGGTACGAGTGGGACCCATTCATGTGGGCCACTACACATCCGAGGAGAAAGACAAATAATCAGTGAATATTACCACTTTAGTCTTATCAGAGTTTTAGTTGATTTCAACCCAGCCATGTAAAAATATCGAAGAGACAGCGCTGCACACTGTCATGAAAAGTGATGTAACAGAATTTGTACGAAGGGAAAAAACTGCTGGGTGTCATTGTTACCAGGCAGACGACCAGAGCAGTTCTCATCCTATGTGGCATATTTCAAAAGCCTTATTCTCCTGCCGTGGCACTACCGGTCCCGCGACTTTATCTATCCAGCGGAGGATCCTGCTCAGGTACCACTACATTGAGTGGTGTTGATCCTGCCCACTATTGTGACTGAGCCACAATTGATTAATACCAGTTCACAGCCCTTCGTCTCTCACACGGGGTGCTCGACCGAGTCCCCGTATTGTCCCTTACCCCTTGGTCCTGAGGAGACCCCACATTGCAAGAGGGTCGAAACGTCGTCGACTCGATTGATAGCGAACCATTTCAAATAGCTCTGACTATTGTACACAGAGGCTATAATTATTATCAATTCATGTTGTGGTCGTTGTCTTTTTCAATAATTGTGGAAACCAAGTTCTGTATATATCACATGTCTGTTCACAATGTATTAGATGGTTTCATTTGCTTGGGACATATAATCACTATTGTGGTTCTTCTCGGTCGGTGTATGTATTGTTTTTGAATTATAAAAATTTGGATAAAAAAAGAATTATTATGAACACCAAGTCTGCGAGGCTCTCTTTTTCTGACATCCTTAACCCTAAATGATTGCGATTGTGCATTTTTAATTACCAGTATAGATTTATTGTATTCTTGCTAGAACCGTTGTTTTCGGATACATGTGTCATCTTCATAGCAGCAAAACCCTATGCCATGCGTCCAAAAGGATGAGCAAGAGGGCTAGGTAAAGGTTGTAGAGTTGTATTTAAAGCAAACCTCTTAGGACACCTTACGGTACCAGTCAAGGGTGGATCTATAAGCAGAAATACCTATCACTTACATGTGATCATCAAGAAAGGAGGAGAGCAAGTTCAACACACTATCTCTTCATGCCCACCCTTTAAACAAGAGTGCAAGCGAGGAAATAGTGTCAAATGCAGCAGAAAGATCTAGGAGAACCAAGGCTGCTGGCATCATGGTAAATGAAGTTCAAGGGTGTCCATAACTTACCTTTTTCCAAGTGTTGAAGTACAGCCAATTCTGTTTGCCCTTGACGCAAGTGTTCCTTTCTTCTGAACTCTTCAGAAAGGCAAATAGTGCCAAACATCTCCCAGATGCAGATTTCTGGCTCCGAAAACCGATTGCAAAAAAACCTGTAAATTATAGACTGCTTTGAATTGCATTTGCCATGATTCACTGGGGAGAACTGGGACAGACATGTGACCAGTGTGCAATTCCACTTCTTAGTAATGTATATACAAGCTCCTGCCCCTTGGGGGAGCTGAAGATCAGTTTCTGGAGCCCAGAGTCTGCACCTGGGAAATGTGTAGCCTTTATCCACAGACACTAAGCAGCAGGTCATGTTCTCCCCAAAGGACTCTTTGCACTTCTGCAGAATAAAGCACGGGTGTCAAAGGCTAACAACACTCCCTGTGCTTTAACCACTCGATCGACCACAAGAAGAATTGTAAGTTATGGACTATCTTGAACGTCATTTTCCATGGTGCACTGGGAAAGACTGGGACAAACTTGTGATGCTGTGATTCCACCCCTTAGCAAGGTCATTATCATCACCTTGTAACATAGATTTATAGTAGCTGCTAGGTCAGGAGCAGAGTGTCCTTTCAGCTACGATTCTGTAGTAAAAAGCAAATACATGATATAGTCATGAGGAACTCCTTTACTTCAGAACCATGTTTAGTGAGTAAACAGACATTCATAAATGAACAAGTAAGAGAAAGGGCACAAGAATTATTCAGGCAAGTTAATGAGTTCTTGGAGTGGACACCTGCTATCACCAGCATATTAAATGTCTGAAGATTTGTGGGAGTAGACTAAAAGAATACAGTTCCTCTGAACAGTAAGGATTATGTGGGCTAAGAGCACAAGAATGTGGTCTTTGAGAAACAGAGTTTTATTCCCCATCCACGGACAGGGTGTTAATGTGCAAGTATCCACCAAGAGTGTCTGTCTTGTGTTCAGTGTTTACCAACTCAGAGGGTTTTGAGTCCCTCCCTTGCAAAATGGCGAGTCCTTATATTCCAAAATAACTTTTTTTTCCCAATTGTCTGTGAGTGTTTCTTCCAACTCTAGTGACAGGAAAGGAATAATTTAGAACCGGCTAATTAAAAATCCTTGCATTTTTTACCCTCTTGTGTATACATGCCAAGAAGCTTGCATGAACCATTAAAGGGTTTGCCATATGGGCTTCTCTTATTATTAAGTGAGAAAATACCTTTGATATGAAATACTAATCAGGCCTTCAAATAAATGTCTTAAAGTTGGGAAGTGGGTCTGTGGACAGAAGTTGAATTTCCAAGCTTTATTTGGCATTAACTAGACTGAAAGGAAGCTATAGTATGTAGGTTTCAAAGCCAACTAAGGGGGATGACTCATTATATTAACCCAAGTATACTCTTTTCAAAATGACCTGAAAGGCAAAATCTTGTATTTATTTAAAGTGTAATCTTGTTGTAAAATTAGATCTATACTAGTCATTACTTTGGATGTCTTTGGGAGGCAGACTAGAGAATGAAGCAAGTCCAAAAGTATAGCAAATAGAGGGAAGAGATATTATTTTTAGGTTCTGACATGTTTTTCACATGTATTTGTAAAGACTGCCTTCAACTAGTGATCATCTCCTGCCCTATAAAGCAGAAAGCTCATAAAGCAATAGGAAAACACGCACAATCTATTCCATCCCACTAGAAAAGTACAAAAAGGTAACAACTGATGTTGAACAACTTTGCTAATACTTGGTGGTACAACCTCAAAATTTCCCAAGCCAATTTGTATTTCTCCTCTTTATTCCACTTATGCTGTCTTTTGACTGGAAAGTGAGCTTGCACACATTTTTGTTGCTTACTAAGATATTTATCAGTAGTTTGCAACTACTCAAGCTGCGGCAAAGCATTAACCCCTTGAGTGCACGTGTCGGCCGTCACCCGACACTGGAGAGGCATATAAAGGTCCCTTAGGGATTTCTTTATCATCTTTTAAACCCGGGTTGCTCGTGAAGAGCTTCCCGAGCTGCCTGAGTCTTTTTTTTGTGTGTGTGTAATACCAATCAGCGTGCCATGCGCCAGTATACTAAAGTGACAGTAAAACATGACAATGGGCTAATTTTACTTTCACTTCATCGGTGCTTGGGGGCATATCTCAGACCCCTGAGCACTGACTGGGGTGGGAGAGGCATCATTGGAAAGGGGAGAATCTCCCCTTTCCAATGATATCTCTGCCCAGTGGATCACTACTTGGGATTGCCACAGGAGAGCGATCCCCAAGCAGGGATCGACCCACTAGACACCAGGGATGAGAGATTGGCCCCTTAGGCAAATGCGTGTGCTCCGTCAATCGCATTCATTAGCTACAGTCTCTTTGCTCACCTGGTGGCCAGATGGAGGCAATTACCCCTGATCTGCCCCCGAAGGGGGGGGGGGCGGCAGAAAAACCACTAGTCACCAGGGCTTAAACAGAAATAGGGGAAGGGGTTGCCCATTATGGGCATGGCCATGCCCCCCCCAAGAAAATAGACTGGTAGTCTTTCTGCTGCTCCCAGGGGGCAGGGAGGGGTGATTATCCCCGATCTGCACCCCCGGGGGTAGAAACCCCACTAGATATCAGGGCTTAATTTAAAAAAAACAAATAGGGGTAGAGGCTGCCAATTAAGGGCATGCCATGCCTCACACCCAACAAAATATACTGGCTGTTTTTCTGCCCCCCTGGGGGTGCTGATGGGGATTAAATCCCCGATCCGCCCCCGGGTGACAAAAAGCCTACTAGACATGAGGGGTTAATAAAAAAAATATAGGGGTGGGCTGCCCATTATGGACATGGCCATGCCCCCATCCCCCAACAACATTTACTGGCAGTCTTTCTGCCCCAAGTGGGACAAGGTGGGGATGATTATCCCCAATCTGCCCCCACAGGAGGCAGAAAGCCCACTAGACACCAGGGACATATAAAACAAAATATAGGGGTGGGGTCTGCCCATCATGGACATGACCATGCCCCGACCCCACCAAAAAAACATGCTGGCAGTCTTTCTGCCCCCCATCGGGGAAGATGGGGTGATTACCCCAATCGACCCGCTGGGGGGGCAGAAAGCCCACTAGACACCAGCGACATATAAATAAAAATATAGGGGTCAGCTGCCTATCATGGTAATGTCCATGCCCCCAGCACCCAGCCCCCCAAAAATATGCTGATAGTCTTTCTACCCCCCCATGGGACAGATGTGGGTGATTACCTCCAATCTGCCCCCACCAGAGTAGAAAACCCACTAGACACCAGGGCTTAATTTAAAAAAAATATATGGAGTGGGGGCTGCCCATCATGGGCATGGGCATGGCCATGCCCCCACCTCCAACAAAAAGTGCTCACAGTCTTTCTGACCCCCAGCGGGAGCGGATGGGTATGATTACCTTCAATCTGCCTGACAGGTGGGCAGAAAGTCCACTAGACTCCATTTATGCAGTATTTGTTTGGGGTGGGGCGACCCCTGGGGCATGGGTCATGCTGTCCCCCACCCGCAGCCCCCTGTAGACTCTCTGCCCCCCCAGGGGGTAGACAGGGGTATTCACCCCGAATCTGTCCCCTGGAGAGGCAGAAAGTCCACTGAACTCCAGCGATTTCAAAACAGCACCAAAACAGGCAAACAGAGGAGGGGCCGGCCTACCCTGGCAACGGGGGTAGAAAATCCAGCTGAAACCAAGGATTTTGCCTTTTGGGTAGAAAAAAATGGTGTGAGTGTTGCATTTTGGCATTGGCCACACCCCACCCCAAAAAGGAAAAGTACAAACCAGTCTTTTTGTCCTCCCTGAGGGATACAGGAGGTTTGCCCCCAATTTACCCCCGGGGGCAAAAATCCCACTGTATGGCAGGAATATCTTTTTTTAAATAAAATATTGGAGTGGCTCTGGCCTATCCTAACGTCAGGCCCCACCCTCATCCCTAAAACGTCAATTTTTCTGCTCTTCTGTAGACTAAAGAATCCCATCCCAATGGTAAGCAAGAGGACATTTGATTCTTTTGGGAGTTGTTTTTACATATGTGCCAGGAGAGAGTGGCTAATTCCCAATACCATACCACTTGCAGTGGTGAATGGCTTCACAGTTGTGCTTGAGTAGGCTGCCACCTGGGAAAACCACCCAGACCCAGACAGTTCTGAAAACTAGACACCTGAGGGAGTCCAGAGTGGTGTGCTTCATGTTGATCCCACAACACTTTGTTACCCACAATGCCCTGCAAACCTCAAACACACATTTCCTCATATTCTGTGTCGCTGACTCCCATTGACCTTGGTTTCATCCGTTCCTGTTGTGGGCAGTAGTCCCAGCCACACAAGTGGTGCAGTGTTTTAATTTGCACAAGTAGGGTAACTCTGGGTGGAAAGAATTTTGTGTATTCCTGCAGATTCTAGGAGTTTACGTCACAGAAATGTAAGAGATTTGCATGATTTCATGCAAAGTCTGAGGTTTGCAGGGCATTGTGGATAAGAAAACCTTATGGAGTCCACCCAAGGCGTCAAATCCAGGAATCCCCTAGTTGTCTAGTTTTCCGTGTTGTGGGTGGCACCAAATATCGCAGCTACCCCTATTGCTTATCTCTCAATGTAGCGTTATAGGGCCTTTTGTGTCATGGTCTCGTGGCCCACACACATAAGTGGGGTACCATTCTTATTGGGGGCAATGGGAACTCAGAGTGGTAGGAAATATGTGGCTACATTCACTACTATAGTGATTACGTTCAAGAGCACACAGAAAATATTACCGAATCGATACTTGACTACAACAAACTACACCATCTACCCGTCCAAGTAAGTAAAACTTTCACAAAGAAATGCTTATATTTGCACTGCCTACTTATACATATATTCATTTTTATTTTGTAAATTTACAGATTTCGACCATAAACTTTTCAAAAGTTGACCCAACAAAACAATTCTGGGTTCGTATATTTAAAATTATTTTGCATACAATAATTTTCAGCTTGATAAAATAAAAGTCTTTCTAACTCAACTACATACTTAACTCAGGGCACTTGCTGGAAAGTAACTAAGGGGCAAAATTAATATTCTAACTCCACCAAGTACTTACCTCAAAGCAGGAGTTGGGCAAGGCCTGAAGGCCAAAATTACCATTCTATCTCCGCCAGGTAATTCCCTCTGGGCAGGTGCTAGACACTAACTATAGGAAAAATTACTTTTCTAACTCCACCAAGTACTTACCTCAGGGCAGGTGCTGGACAGTGACTAAGG
Source organism: Calotriton arnoldi (assembly GCA_963921515.1). Classification (NCBI taxonomy): domain Eukaryota; kingdom Metazoa; phylum Chordata; class Amphibia; order Caudata; family Salamandridae; genus Calotriton; species Calotriton arnoldi. The sequence goes on from CAWUFW010005430.1 coordinate 133,373, forward strand.
GGAAAAATTACTAATCCAACTCCACCAAGTTATCACCTCGGGGCATGTGCTGGACACTAACTAATGGAAAAAGAACTATTTTAACTCCACCAAGTACTTAACTCAGGGCAGGTGCTGGACAGTGACAAAGTGGCAAAATTACTATTCCAACTCCACCAAGTATTTACCTTAGGGCTGGTGCTGGACACTAACTATGGGAAAAATGACTGTTATAACTCCACTAAGTACTTACCTCCAGGCAGGTTCTGGATAGTGACTAAACGCCAAAATTACTATTCTAACTCCACCTGGTAATTACCTCAGGGCAAGTGCTGGACAATGACTTGGGAAAAATTACTATTCTAACTCCACCAAGTACTTACCTCAGGGCAGACTCTGGACAATGACTAAAAGCCAAAATTACCATTCTAATTCCACCGGTTAATTACCTCAGGGCAAGTGCTGGACACTGGCTAGGGAAAAATATTATTCGAACTCCACAAAGTACTCACCTCAGGGAAGGTGCTGGACAGTGACTAAGGGCTAAAATTACTATTCTAACTCCACCAAGAACTGCTGCTTGACAGTGACTAAAGTAAAAATGTAATAGTTTAAAAGCACCAAATATTTACTTAAAACATAATGCTCAAATTCCAATACAGATACACCTATCCACAAAACAACTAAAAATAAACTCAACTACAGGATCTATCCAAAACAATATCCAAAGCAATAAAAACAAAAATATTCATGTATTATAAATATCAACAGTAAATAATAAGAAAAGCCACCCTAAACAAAAAGGTTTATGAAAAACGAATACATTGCATTTTCCTTTTCACAACAGATACCAACAAAATTGACAAAAGAACAATTATACAACAGAATACTTCAAAAAAGATACAACTACCAATAACATATCTCAGAAACAAGCAACTCACCAATTTCAAGGTAAATAAATAATACTTTTTCAACAATAACAATAATTTTTTTCCACAGGTGAACACTAGTAACCAACAATAAATATTTTATTTTCAACAAACAATATAACCTTTATTTTTCTCACCACAGAATAAAATCACAAAATTAACTAAACTTTTTTTTTCAATTTTAGAACCAAGAAACAAAAGCAAAAACATAACAAAATAGCAAAGACATAAACTTACAATTTTTTCTATTTCTCTTTTTTAACAGAACCATCAATGGCATCCCCAGCTAATGAAGCTAACTACATCAAATCACAGAGAAGCAACAGACTACTAAAGTGTGCTGCTACCCTTATAGTAAGGGCAGATTCAGTGAGCCCATGTGTCATTGGAGCTGTGTGCGGAACTTCTCATCTCATTGCACAGGCAGAGGGGGTACTCTGGCAGACACCATAGTTAGGACAACTTAGCCTAACCACTCTGCCTCTGCAATGGAGATAAAAGTACATGAAAACATACAAAAAATGAAAGACCTTGCATCCACCTCCAATGCGCCCAGCAGCTCAATTTTAAAACAGGTATCTGAAACCACTCCATGCCCATAGCCAGCAGTATGCCCACAATTCCCAATATGAGAAGAATAGTACGAAGACAAAAACAGGCAAGTAATCCCCAACAAATAACACCACAAACTTATTCTGACATTGACATCCCCCCAAATTCAGAATCACTTTCTCAGAAGAACCCTTTTTACTGCATGACAACGAAAACCCTCAAAAAGGAATACTAATATTTAGCACAAACCATAATCTTTAAATACTTGAAAATAGTGACATTTGGATGGAGATGGTACTTTTAAATCAACTTGTAAACCTGGAATGGTATCAGTTCCTAAGTGAGTAAAAGAAAGAAAGAAGAATAGTTGGCCACCCTATTAGGGGAATAGTCAAACTTAAGGTTGTCTCCAAAAGAGAGTGAGGTGCACGTGAATGGGGAAGGTGTCTCCTTTCTGTTCTTGTGCCCTCACACACCCTTATGAGTGTAAAGCATCATCATCGGGCTATGCTCCTCGTGGGGGTGGCGCTGCAGTCCCTCACGGGCCCTACAAGAGGGCTCTCTGTTGGAGATCTTTTCAGGAGATGCCGCAATTGTGCATGTGGGTGTGTGGGAAAAAGGTGATGTGGTGAGTAAGTGGTTTAAAATTACCTGGTAGTAACCCAGAGGTTTAATGGGGAGTACTCCAGGTAAGTTAAAAATAGGGCAGGGTTGTAGAGCCTCCTCAAACAAATAAAGGGAGGGATGAGTATGTTCCCACCGCTCTCAACCCGCAGAAATAGTATGTGAAAATTAAGAGTGTGAGATGGTCGACATGTTTCGCGCAATCTGTCGGTCCCTAATGGATCCCTGTGCGCTTCTTCAGGACCGTAAGAAAAGAATTGTTTAGAGATATAGAAGGATATGGGTTTCAGGGAAAAGACGCCGTATAAACCCACCATACCTATCTTGAGATCTAGGGGACGTCACAGCGTCCGAGACACGTCTTATTCGTGTACTCTGAGCTTAGAAACCTAATGGAGACAATGAAACAAAAGGGAAGGTGACCAAGAAATTGGTGGTCAGGGTACAGTATCAGCTGGTACATGACGTTGTATACCAGATCTGTGCCTCTTAAACATGACCCCCTGTGTATTTAGAAAAACAGGTGAGACTGTACAATAAAATATCATTCAGACCGATTAGTGCATCGGTCCGGTTAGTGACCTAATGCTAATATATGATAAAAACAATGATAAACCTTAGAGGTACATGGAAACATTCTCGCCAAAAAAGGGAGCACAAATGGAATGTTATTCTCAGCTCTTATATAACACAGTCTTATGTCCGTAGTCAGTGCTCATGATTGTAAAGTGATCTAAAAAAGGAGCACCCGTCGTGAAAATGGCAGCATGACCGGTGCGCATACCTATGGTCACTTATAGTGTGCATGTGCCGGTTCTGTGAAATAATACATTATAAGGATACCCAGAGATCAAAAACTATAGTGGCACTTCCTATTATTCTAGGAGCACTCGTGGAGTCTGACAACATGAGCTGCATATGTACTGCCCCGAACACACACGTATGCAGAATTTTAAGCAAACATACCCTCCTCGTAGTAGAGTCAGGCCACATCGGCTGGTCGTGCAAATGCGGGGTGACAAAGCTGTGGGTAGACAAAAAGGAGAAGAGAAATAGACGGAGGTACCAGGTATCAGGCCGCTGGCCCTCATAACGCGGCGAAGGTTACCTTCAACTCGGTGTTAGCAGCGGTGGGAACTTACTTGATCACCCCAATCTGGCGACTGTGCTACCTAACAGTCTGCCTGCGAGCGCCGGTAAAGTATGGGGCACTCGTATCTGGTAAAAGTACGTGGAGCACTTCCTGATTGGGTCACATGACTTCTATGTCATCAGACTAGTGTAAGAGCGAGTACGTCGGGAAACTAGTGGCAAGAGTGGCGGCTATATTGGATTGTGTGATGTAAAAGTAATGATTGCAGAGAGCGAGGTATCAGAAGACCAGATGGATCTTGAGGCTTTCTCACACTTGTAACAGTTTTATTTATATTTTCTAGATCACCTCAATCTGGCGACTGTAAAGCCTCACAGTTTGCCTGCGAGCGCCGGTGAAGGGTGGGGCACTCGTATCCGGTAAAAGTACGTGGAGCACTTCCTGGTTGGGTCAAATGACTGCTATGTCATCAGACTAGTGTAAGAGCGAGTACGTCGGGAAACTGATGGTAAGAGTAGCGGCCATAATGGATTGTGTAATGTAAAGGTAACGATTGCAGAGAGCAAGGTATCAGAAGACCAGGTGGATCTTAAGGCTCTCTCACACTTGTAACATTGTTATTCACATTGCACACTTTATAACATGCAGGGTGGTAAGTCATGAGATCAATAGAGTGTAGGTGGCCATGTCCCCTATTGCTCATCTCGAGTACTGGTGGTTACTTAAGAGAGCCCCAGTGAATATTAACTAGTAATGGAGACTACAGCTCATACTGTAGGTCATGGAACTTAGGATACCAATTCTACCCACGGAATATCGTCGTTCAACCCACTCATATTACTCTGTAACCTGAACACCCAACGTTGTTCGTGTTGAAATAATACAGATGGTGGCCAGTGAGGGTTGGAGTCTATGATAGTCCACCTAAGGCTATCCGCCGCATGATCTTGTTCAATGCAATGATTCTGTAGTTTTGTGGCTGTCCTTTTGCATCTAATTGTGCTTTTATGTTCCCCAATGCGCACCTTTACTGGTCTTGTAGTCATACCCACATACTTCTTATTGCAAGGACAGGTAATTACATAAATGCAATTTTTTGTGTTGCAGTTGGTATGACGCCTCTGCTGCCATGGTTTCCTAAGGCCTAGCTCCACTTCTTTAGAGGGTTGTGTCTGGGGACATACGGTACAGGACCCACACGGGTAGTGCCCCACTACCGGGGGTAAGCCCCACAATGTGGGTTTGGTCACTGCGATGTTGGCGGGGCGGGTATGGACCAGAATGTCCTTTAGGTTCTGTGTACGTTTGAAAGCAAAGAGAGGGAGAGGGCCCGGTTTGAAGACCCCAGTATGTAAGATCCCCCAATGTTTTTTAAAAATCTTTTGGATCTTATTGGAGATTGGTGTAAATGTGGTAACACAGGTTAGGCTGTCTGTCTTGGTTTTTTCTTTCACCATCAGCAGAGTCTCTCTAGAGTTATTTTTGGCTCTTTTGTGTGCCTGCCTGATGATCTTTTCGGGATACTGTCTGGCTGCAAGATTCTCTGACAGTGCCCTGGCTTGAGTCTCAAACTCTATACGTGTGTTACAATTACGTCGCAGGCGAAGAAATTGGCCCACCGGAAGATTATCTCCAAAGCCTTAGGATGATGACTTTGATATGTGAGAAGGCTGTTCCTGTCGGTGGGTTTTTTGTAGTTAGTGGTGTATAAGACGCCATCTTTTAGCGAAATGAGGAGATCTAAAAAAGGGATGCTTTCACGTGACATAGTACCCGTGAACCTCAAGAAGGGGTCTAGAGTGTTGATCCATTCAAAAAATTGTCAGCATATTTCCTCCCCACCCTTCCAAAAGACAATGACGTCGTCGATATAACGACGCCATAGTAGAATATTAGCATGGAAGGGGTTGACATTGTTCAGAATGTGTGTGCCTTCAAAGTTGGCCATGTAAAGACACGCCAGACTTGGCGCAAAGGTGCTCCTCATGCTGGTCCCTTGTGTTTGGTGGTATAGTTTCCTCTGAAAAGCGAAGAAATTCTCTTTAAGAGCTGTGGTGGCACAATCTCTTATAAAAGTTATGGGGGTCTCATGTGGCCAGGGGTTCACATTGCGGAGAGCGCTTTCCATGACCTCAATGGTGAAGTCCTGGGGGATATTGGTATATAACGCTTCTACGTCTAATGTAACCAACAAAGTGATGGACTGTGGGTCTTGAAAATCCTTGATGAGATTGAGAACCTCTGTGGTATCTCTCAAGTAAGTGGGAGTGCTAGTGACCAGGGGGCGGAGGAAAACATCACAAAACTTGCTGAGAGGTTCCAACAGTGAATCAATCCCTGAGACTATGGGGCGGCCAGGAGGAGCATTGAGGCCCTTGTGGATTTTCGGGAGGATATAAAAATACGGGATGCGTGGATCATCTTGTATCAGAAACTTCGCCTCCTCAAGTGAAATCCAACCCTCCACTTCGGCTTCAGTCACTAGGCTCTGTATTACAGTGGTTAATCGTGCGGTGGGGTCTACCTCAATCGGTTTGTAGTAGAGGGTATCAGACAATTGTCTAAGGCATTCCGTGTCATATGTGGCGAGGTCTTGGATGACAATGGCCCCACCTTTGTCCGCTGGTTTCAGAATGATATTGGGATCTTCTGTGATGGTTTTTAGGAGTTTCCTCTCTTCTCTTGATAAATTGTCAAATGATTTTGTACTGGTGATATCTTTGACATCCTTTAGAATGGCTTGTTCGAATGTTAATACCTCGTTCGGTGTCATGGCGGCGGTGGGGGTAAACCTTGATTTTTTCCTCAGGCCCGTTCCTTTAGTGGGGAGTTTGGGTTTGTCCTCAAAAAATGCTCTTAGTCGTATCTTGCGAAAGAATTGATGGAGTTCCTGATGGAGGATGAAGTTGTCCTCTCTGGGGGTGGGGACGAAGCCCAAGCCCTTTTCCAAGAGCTTCTCTTCGCCCTCGCCCAATGTTCTTTTGGATAGGTTCACCACTAAGGTCTTCTGTTAACATTAGCCCCAAGGATATTTTTAGAAGATCTGACCTTCCGTCAAGAATGGTCTAAAATTTCTTGGAAGTGCACACGCGACTGGCTTGTGTTGATCATTAACACAGCCAGACGTTTATCGGAGGAATTACTTATCCAGATAACCTTAGCAGAGAACGGACTAAAGGCGGGGATCTCGATCTCCTCATTCAAATCGCGCCTAGCGGAGATTAACGAGGAGATGAATGATCACAAAGAGTACCTTACCAAGAAGAAGGTCACCCAACTACAAAAAGATATCAAACGTTTCGATAAAGAAAAAACGTACCCCTACATCAAGGAGAACTATGTTTTTCAAAACAGTGATGCCTCATCGGATGATGGGAGCAGTATCCACTCCACAAGATCCAATTCCATCAGCAGTGATTCCAGTACTGAGAATAGACAACAGCGTTCCAGGGGTGGATTCAGGGGTGGATATGGACAACAACCACCCCCCCTATTTCAGGGTTTCCCCCAGCACCCTTTCCAACAACCCATGTATCAAGGTCCATGGATGGGACCTCAACCGATGTGGAATGGACCACCAGGACACCATCTCCCGCTGCCCCAATTCCAACAATTTCCGAACCCTCCTTTTTACAACAGAGGGCAGGGCAAAGGAAGAGGCAGAAGGAGAGGCGTGCCCAAAACCGTCCATTGGCAAGACCAGGACCAGATGGTGCTGAGGAGCAAAATCAGAAGACCTTAGTGGTGAACCTATCCAAAAGAACATTGGGCGAGGGCGAGCAGAAGCTCTTGGAAAAGGGCTTGGGCTTCCTCCCCACCCCCAGAGAGGACAACTTCATCCTCCATCAGGAACTCCATCAATTCTTTCGCAAGATACGACTAAGAGCATTTTTTGAGGACAAACCCGAACTCCCCACTAAAGGAACGGGCCTGAGGAAAAAATCAAAGTTTACCCCCACCGCCGCCATGACACCGAACGAGGTATTAACATTCGAACAAGCCATTCTAAAGGATGTCAAAGATATCACCAGTACAAAATCATTTGACAATTTATCAAGAGAAGAGAGGAAACTCCTAAAAACCATCACAGAAGATCCCAATATCATTCTGAAACCAGCAGACAAAGGTGGGGCCATTGTCATCCAAGACCTCGCCACATATGACACGGAATGCCTTAGACAATTGTCTGATACCCGCTACTACGAACCGATTGAGGTAGACCCCACCGCACGATTAACCACTGTAATACAGAGCCTAGTGACTGAAGCCGAAGTGGAGGGTTAGATTTCACTTGAGGAGGTGAAGTTTCTGATACAAGATGATCCACGCATCCCATATTTTTATACCCTCGCGAAAATCCACAAGGGCCTCAATCCTCCTCCTGGCCGCCCCATAGTGTCAAGGATTGATTCACTGTTGGAACCTCTCAGCAAGTTTTGTGATGTTTTCCTCCGCCCCCTGGTCACTAGCACTCCCACTTACTTGAGAGATACCACAGAGGTTCTCAATCTCATCAAGGATTTTCAAGACCCACAGTCCATCACTTTGTTGGTTACATTAGACGTAGAAGCGTTATATACCAATATCCCCCAGGACTTCACCATTGAGGTCATGGAAAGCACTCTCCGCAATGTGAACCCCTGGCCACATGAGACCCCCATAACTTTTATAAGAGATTGTGCCACCATAGCTCTTAAAGAGAATTTCTTCGCTTTTCAGAGGAAACTATACCACCAAACACAAGGGACCAGCATGGGGAGCACCTTTGCGCCAAGTCTGGCGTGTCTTTACATGGCCAACTTTGAAGGCACACACATTCTGAACACTGTCAACCCCTTCCATGCTAATATTCTACTATGGCGTCGTTATATCGACGACGTCATTGTCTTTTGGAAGGGTGGGGAGGAAATATGCGGACAATTTTTTGAATGGATCAACACTCTAGACCCCTTCTTGAGGTTCACGGGTACTATGTCACGTGAAAGCATCCCTTTTTTAGATCTCCTCATTTCGCTAAAAGATGGCGTCTTATACACCACTAACTACAAAAAACTCACCGACAGGAACAGCCTTCTCACATATCAAAGTCATCATCCTAAGGCTTTGAGAGATAATCTTCCGGTGGGCCAATTTCTTCGCCTGCGACATAATTGTAACACACGTATAGAGTTTGAGACTCAAGCCAGGGCACTGTCAGAGAATCTTGCAGCCAGACAGTATCCCGAAAAGATCATCAGGCAGGCACACAAAAGAGCCAAAAAAAACTCTAGAGAGACTCCGCTGATGGTGAAAGAAAAAACCAAGACAGACAGCCTAACCTGTGTTACCACATTTACACCAAACTCCAATAAGATCCAAAAGATTATTAAAAAACTTTGGGGGATCTTACATACTGGGGACTTCAAACCGGGCCCTCTCCCTCTCTTTGCTTTCAAACGTACACAGAACCTAAAGGACATTCTGGTCCATACCCGCCCCGCCAACATCGCAGTGACCAAACCCACATTGTGGGGCTTACCCCCGGTAGTGGGGCACTACCCGTGTGGGTCCTGTACCGTATGTCCCCAGACACAACCCTCTAAAGAAGTGGAGCTAGGCCTTAGGAAACCATGGCAGCAGAGGCGTCATACCAACTGCAACACAAAAAATTGCATTTATGTAATTACCTGTCCTTGCAATAAGAAGTATGTGGGTATGACTACAAGACCAGTAAAGGTGCGCATTGGGGAACATAAAAGCACAATTAGATGCAAAAGGACAGCCACAAAACTACAGAATCATTGCATTGAGCAAGATCATGCGGCGGATAGCCTTAGGTGGACTATCATAGACTCCAACCCTCACTGGCCACCATCTGTATTATTTCAACACGAACAACGTTGGGTGTTCAGGTTACAGAGTAATATGAGTGGGTTGAACAACGATATTCCGTGGGTAGAATTGGTATCCTAAGTTCCATGACCTACAGTATGAGCTGTAGTCTCCATTACTAGTTAATATTCACTGGGGCTCTCTTAAGTAACCACCAGTACTCGAGATGAGCAATAGGGGACATGGCCACCTACACTCTATTGATCTCATGACTTACCACCCTGCATGTTATAAAGTGTGCAATGTGAATAACAATGTTACAAGTGTGAGAGAGCCTTAAGATCCACCTGGTCTTCTGATACCTTGCTCTCTGCAATCGTTACCTTTACATTACACAATCCATTATGGCCGCTACTCTTACCATCAGTTTCCCGACGTACTCACTCTTACACTAGTCTGATGACATAGCAGTCATTTGACCCAACCAGGAAGTGCTCCACATACTTTTACCGGATACGAGTGCCCCACCCTTCACCGGCGCTCGCAGGCAGACTGTGAGGCTTTACAGTCGCCAGATTGAGGTGATCTAGAAAATATGAATAAAACTGTTACAAGTGTGAGAAAGCCTCAAGATCCATCTGGTCTTCTGATACCTCGCTCTCTGCAATCTTTATTTTTAAATCACACAATCCAATATGGCCACCACTCTTGCCACTAGTTTCACGACGTACTCGCTCTTACACTAGTCTGATGACATAGAAGTCATGTGACCCAATCAGGAAGTGCTCCACGTACTTTTACCGGATACGAGTGCCCCATACTTTACCGGCGCTCGCAGGCAGACTGTTAGGTAGCACAGTCGCCAGATTGGGGTGATCAAGTAAGTTCCCACCGCTGCTAACACCGAGTTGAAGGTAACCTTCGCCGCGTTATGAGGGCCAGCGGCCTGATACCTGGTACCTCCGTCTATTTCTCTTCTCCTTTTTGTCTACCCACAGCCTTGTCACCCCACATTTGCACGACCAGCCGATGTGGCCTGACTCTACTACGAGGAGGGTATGTTTGCTTAAAATTCTGCATACGTGTGTGTTCGGGGCAGTACATATGCAGCTCATGTTGTCAGACTCCACGAGTGCTCCTAGAATAATAGGAAGTGCCACTATAGTTTTTGATCTCTGGGTATCCTTATAATGTATTATTTCACAGAACCGGCACGTGCACACTATAAGTGACCATAGGTATGCGCACCGGTTGTGCTGCCATTTTCACGACGGGTGCTCCTTTTTTGGATCACTTTACAATCATGAGCACTGACTACGGACATAAGACTGTGTTATATAAGAGCTGAGAATAACAATCCATTTGTGCTCCCTTTTTTGGCGAGAATGTTTCCATGTACCTCTAAGGTTTATCATTGTTTTTATCATATATTAGCATTAGGTCACTAACCGGACCGATGCACTAATCGGTCTGAATGATATTTTATTGTACAGTCTCACTTGTTTTTCTAAATACACAGGGGGTCATGTTTAAGAGGCACAGATCTGGTATACAACGTCATGTACCGGTTGATACTGTACCCTGACCACCAATTTCTTGTTCACCTTCCCTTTTGTTTCATTGTCTCCATTAGGTTTCTAAGCTCAGAGTACATGAATAAGACGTGTCTCGGACGCTGTGACGTCCCCTAGATCTCAAGATAGGTATGGTGGGTTTATAGGGCGTCTTTTCCCTGAAACCCATATCCTTCTATATCTCTAAACAATTCTTTTCTTACGGTCCTGAAGAAGCGCACAGGGATCCATTAGGGACCGACAAATTGCGCGAAACATGTCGACCATCTCACACTCTTAATTTTCACATACTATTTCTGCGGGTTGAGAGCGGTGGGAACATACTCATCCCTCCCTTTATTTGTTTGAGGAGGCTCTACAACCCTGCCCTATTTTTAACTTACCTCGAGTACTCCCCATTAAACCTCTGGGTTACTACCAGGTAATTTTAAACCACTTACTCACCACATCACCTTTTTCCCACACACCCACATGCACAATTGCGGCATCTCCTGAAAAGATCTCCAACAGAGAGCCCTCTTGTAGGGCCCGTGAGGGACTGCAGCGCCACCCCCACGAGGAGCATAGCCCGATGATGATGCTTTACACTCGTAAGGGTGTGTGAGGGCACAAGAACAGAAAGGAGACACCTTCCCCATTCACGTGCACCTCACTCTCTTTTGGAGACAACCTTAAGTTTGACTATTCCCCTAATAGGGTGGCCAACTATTCTTCTTTCTTTCTTTTACTCACTTAGGAACTGATACCATTCCAGGTTTACAAGTTGTTCTCGGGAGCATTGGTACAGGACCTACACTTTTTTCTAATTAGCTCCCAGTCCCTCCTCTATATTGTGTTGACTTTTAAATCAACACCACATCCATTCACACAAATTTACACTATTCACGCCAACATAAATAACACCACTGTCCCATTAGTATATAGTTTACTTCCTGATAAGCAATCCTCAGCATACACTGAATTATTAACAGTTATAAAATCCGAAACAAGGAATAAAAGTCCTAAAAAAGTAATAATTGACTTTGAATTATCAATGATTAATACAATTGCAAAAATATACCCTACTATCCAAATTCAAGGATGTTTTTTTCACTTTTCTCAGGCATATTGGCATAAAATTCAACAATCACCCTTAGTTGAGGATTACTTATCAAACAGTAACCTTCATTTTGAATTTAAAAAAAAACTACCTGACATGCTTCATCCCTCCTGACAGTGTAGACAAGTACTACACAGCAATTTCTGAATCACAATATTTTACCCAAAATGAAGCTAAATTGGCACCACTACTAAATTATTTTGAAGATAGATGGATTGGCCATCTGAGCAGGTTGGATCACAGGAGGAGACCAAGATTTCCTGTTTAATTGTGGAACTGTTACACAACCAGCTTACAGGGAGGTGCAAAGACTAACAATGCCATTGAGGGATGGCACAAGTCCTTCAGCAAACCAATTGGCAAACTTCACCCAAATCTATATAATTTTTTGTAAATGTTGAAGAAGGAACAAAGTTTCCAAGAAATGAGACTTGCACAATCACTGTCAGGTAGCTTGAACCCACGTACCTCCAAAAAGAGTAAAGAATTGTCTGAGAGACTATTGGGTCAAATTCAACAATTTTTGTTGATGGTGGCTTCAGACTCCCTGGACAGTATAGCATGCATATTACATTACTAATACTAACTAATATTCCCCTGAGTTACTTGCCTGTTTTAACAATTCTATACAATTCAATTGGCATTTTTCAAATTTGTTTACCAAATTATCCAAAATTTGAATTCCTACCTGTAGTCTTTTTTCTTCAACTCTTGGTGACTTTTTAAACAACGTGTCACCAAGAGTCAACAGTAATCCAATAATCCATATATGTACAAGTAAACATCCACAGGAAAAAAATTGAATCCCAAAAAAGCATGGTTTTAAATGGAAAACCATCACCTGCAACTCAATTTGAGAAAATATATTATTGTGAGTCTAAAAAACTCACTCTAATAACAGAATTGTTTTTTACAACTTAGTTTCTGCTACAGTAGCTTGCAAAAAATCCATTCTCCAAAAACAAAATGATTTCCTAAAAAAGTCAGTAGTAAAGAACACCCATATCGGAAACCCTGTTAATAAAAACACCACCTTAAAAAATAACACTGTTTCCAAATTGTACTATCCCAAAAATAACGCTGTAGTATTGTATTCAATACATCCTTCTTCATCCTGAAGACACGTGATCTTCGTTCCGAGAGAAGTGCAAACAGTATAAAAAACACATAGCCAAAAAAGCAAAAATGTTGCTTTTATTTCAAAGAAGTTTAAAAAAGTTTTACTAACTAATCTTATAATTTTTCTAAACTCACTTTAAAAAAAAACCAACCGTCCTCACATGAGCATATGAATACAACCTGCATGAGAATGGAAATAGAATAAAAACACATAAAAAACACCAGATATAACTATCTAACTTCTAACTATCTTCCCCATGTACCTTACAATAAATGTAGCCACCTATATACTTAGTAATGCAAAGTAAATTGTTCTTACCTGATCGCAGCTCTTCCTTGCTTCCGATCTTGATATAAACAAAAAAAAGACAATATTCTCCATTGACCTTAATGCTAAGCCCTGAGAAAATACATTATAAAATGTTTTAAAAATATGTTACCAATGACAATAAGTGTGTTTATATTATTTTTAAATATATTATTTCCTATTTTCTTGCTTATGTTATTTTTATACTATGTTTAAATAAATAATATAAATATTAAACCTTTATATTAAATTTACATGTTTTCAAAATAATGTGTTAAAATGTAATAGTGACAGATAAATGTTTGTAAATTAATAAATATTATTTTAGAAATTCAATAATATATATTTGTATATAATAAAAAGCTTTTTAACGTCAACTTTTTTACTTAAATACACTTTTTTATTATTAATATTCAACTAGTACAATTCATACCCAATTATTAATACACCTCCTTAACAAATACCCTTATATCCCTTACATCCTATCCTAAATACAATTTTTTTAAAAATATTTAAAATTTTAATATTAATATTATTTTTACTAAATTCCAAATATTGCATATTAATACTAAGGCATTAAGATTAATACTTGAGTATTTTATACACTTCCCCATCCAAAACCCCTACATCCATTGTATCCCGTTCCTAAAAATTATTTTACAATTTTATAAAATATTTTTCAACTTAAAATAATTTATATCAATTGCAATTAATAAATATCAGTACTACGGTATTAAAATGAACACCTAAGTGTTAATACACTTCCCCACCCAATACCGCTATATCACTTACATCCTATCACTAAATACTAAGGGGCCGATTATGATGGCGGGCGGACTTTGTCCGCCCGCCATCGCCCCGGTAAATGGGACCGCCCGCTATGTGTGCGGCGGTCCCGCACATGTGATTAGGATGCCACCGCCACGGTGGCGGTGGCATCCCCCATTTCCAGCATTGTGGCGGGCGGTGCTCACAACATCGCCCGCCACAGTGCTGGAAATGCATGTTGTGCATCTGCATGCACAACGTGACAGGCACCGCGTGGTGCCTGCCACCTTGTGCATGCAGATGCAGGGGGGTACCATAGGTACCCCCCATGTGCAGCCCCCACCCCCCCAACAGCAAAGACCGCAAGCCTTTCCATGGCGGCGACGCCACCATGGAAATGCTCATCTCCGCCGGCATCATAATATGGATGGCGGTGTCTTGCAGACACCGCCACCATATTAAACCCTTTTCCGCCCGGTCGACTGTTCGGCCGGGCGGAAAACATGCGGACGGTCTTACCGTCTGCCGGGCTCCCCTCCGCCATGGTAATATGGCGGGGGAATTTGTTGGCGGACGGGCGATTATGGCGGGCGGATCGCCACCGCCATGCGGGCGGTGGCGATCCGCCCGACATCGTAATCGACCCCTAAGGGCCTGATTATGATGGTGGTTGGACAAGCGTCCGACCGCCATCTCCGTGGGCAGGTGACCATCCGACAAAAAGTCAGTGGTCCCAGCTGCCCTATTATGATAGGACCGCCGTGCTGGTGGTTGAAAAGCACCTTTTTCTACTGCGGCTGGTGCTGCGGCCCAGGAAAAGGGCAACAGCACAAGCCGTAGTAGTAAAAGAAACTTAGGCCCTCATTTTAATGTTGGTCGGAAATCCTCTGATCTGTGGTCGGAGGCTTTCCGAGTGACATCTTCGATGTCACTTTCGACCGCCGTATTACAATGACTGCAGTCGGAAGTGAAGCCAGCCGGTCATTCCGGCTGGCTTCCAACGGCCAGTCAGAACCGGCACGTAATCCCTTAAGGAGGGCATTTCCGTTGTCGGGATTACGATGTTGGTTTCCAACAGGCTTTTCATGTCGGGCTTTCAGACATGAAAAGCCTGTCGGAAAGTGACTTTGGGGGCCCCTAGCAGGGCCCCCTTGCAACAGTGGCCTCTGGTTGGGGGTCAGGAGGTACATATGGTGCCCCCCTGTCAATCCCTGCCCCGAGTGGCAGGCATCATGTGGTGCCTGCCATGCGGTACAGGGATTAACAAAAACTCCCATTTCTCTATGGGAGCTTGTGCTGCGGCCGGTTTCCGACCACAGCATAAGCTCCCATAGAGAAATGGGAGTGTGCGGCCGCACCATGTGCGATCGTATCCTAATATTGCGGTGACTGGACATTGATGTGCCCTTAGTGCCTTATTACGAGTTTGGCGGACTGTTACTCCATCACAATCAATCAATCAATCAATCAATCAGGGATTTATAGAGTGCACTACTCACCCGTAAGTGTCTCAAGGCGATGGGGGGGCGGTGGTTCGGACCGCTCTGAGTTCATCCGAGGAGCCAGGTCTTGAGGTCTTTTCTGAAGGCTTGCAGTGTAGGGCATCGTCTGATGCTGAGGGGGAGTTCGTTCCAGGTATTGGCCGCGATGTAGGAGAAGGATCTGCCCCCCCGTTCTGGATGTTGACGTGATAGATATCCCGTCTGCTGTATTACGAGTTCCATTATATTCCATTGGATATAATGAAACTCGTAATACGGCGGACGGGATATCCGTCATGTTTGTGATGGAGTAACCCATCCGCCAAACTCGTAATCAGGCCCTAAGTACACATCGATGCACAATGTGCCAGGCACAATGTGCCTGCCAAACGGTGCATAGATGTGTCAGGGGTACTACATGTGCCCCCCAGTCCACGTAGCAGAGGTCCACGGGGACGGGGACCTGCTTGGAGCCCCCAAAGTCACTTTCTGTCTGCCTTGAAAAGGCAGTCGGAAAGGGACATCCTAATCCCTATGGCAGTGCCTGCGCAGGCACCGCCCTCATGATAGGGATAGGAGTCCGACCGCTGCCCCGATCAGATCCTTGAACCTTTCAGAGGCAGTGGTCTGTCCCTCAGACCACTGCGGTCTGACCCCCTGCATCGTAATGCTGCAGTCGGACTGATGGCCTGGATGTCAGTGGGACTGCCACGGACGGCCTGTCGGTGGTGGTCCCACCGACATCCAAACGAGGACCTTATTTAAAAATATTAAATATTTTAATAATAAAAATGATCATTAATTTAAAACAATTACAATTCATCAATAGAATACTAAAGTATTAAAAATAATGCCTGAGTATTAGTAAACTTACCCACCCAATACCCCTATATTTCTAGCATCCCATCCCTAAATACTAATTTGGCATCTTTATTAAATATTTTAAAATTTTCAATTATCATTAATTTAAAACAAGTAAAATTCATAACTATTAATACTAAACTATTAATATTAATACCTGAGTATTAATACTCTTCCCCACCCAATACCCCTATATCCCTGACATACTGTCCCTAAAACTTATCATTAAAAATATAAAAAAGAATTATACATTAACATTTACCACACACCTATAATATACACTTAGTTATATACTTGCCCATATACTTACATATTCATGGTAATGACATTAGTGATAAAACACATAAGTACTAATTACACTATTAGTAACAAAATTTGTGGTAATGACACTAGTTGTATAACACATAAGTGCTAACAAAACCAGTAGTAAAAAAATGTGTGGTTATGACACTAGTTGTAAAACACACAGGTAGTAATAACACTAGCGGTAATGACAAATGCATGCTAAATATCTAACTCCAAAAATAGTTGTAAAGTGACGTGTGGTAATGACACTAGTGTTAACGACGTTGTAAAGGTACATTGTGGTTTAGACTATGTTGTAAATGCTGTTCCCCCATTTATACAACCAAGAGGCAGGAGATGGAACAGACGGGTTTCTTACCCCCACAGGGACCAAATTTACCTTTAATCCACCCTCATTTGAAATGCCACCAGAGGTACCTGCATTCAAAAAGGTAGTAAATCGAGAAATTAACTCTTTGAGCAATGACCAACATACCGCTTTTAGCAACATCACTAAGGAAGAATGAAAGCTTTAACAGAGTTGGAAACAGACCAAACAATAGTAATTAAACCTGCAGATAAGGGAAGGGCAATCGGTCTTTTCTCCAAAACATTGTACAATAACGAATGTCAGAGACTCGTCAATGACACACATATTACAAAGGCCTTTCCAAAGACTCCACCCATGAAATACAGAAGGAATATTTTTTCTTGATTTCGAAAGGGCTACACAATGGCTGGATCACCAAACAAAAGGCTGAGTTCTTCACTCAACAGTAACCCCACATCCTTATTTTAATATATTCCCTAAAGTACACAAAAACATATTTCCTCCTCCTGGAAGGCCCATTGTGTCAGGAATTGGCTTGGTTCTTGGGCCTTAATCTCAATTTTGCGATTCTTTTCCTTAGACCCCTGGTGAAAGACATGACCTCTTTTCTTAAGGACACCAAGGATGTCCTAAACTTACTGAAAGGCCTTACCTTTTGATACTGAAAAGGAAATTCTGATTAGGCTGGACGCTGAGTCACATTATACAAGCATCCCACAGGAAGCCACTTTGGAGGTGATTGATAAACCCCTAGCGGATTTGAATTGGGAGTCCATCACACTATAAGAGTAATAGTATGTCTTGGAACTCGCACACTTGGCACTTAAATGCAACTATTTCAAATAAGACTGTGAATTGTTCCTCCAGGTACACGGAACTTCTACAGGGAGTACTTTTGCCCTTAGCCCATCATGCCTATAAGCACATGCTTTGAGTCTGAGTACATTCTCCACACCTCTAACCCCTTCAGAAAGAACATACAACTATGGAAGTAATATACTGATGATATTCTTTTGATCTGGCATGGGAGCAAAGAGGAAGCCCTGACCATCTCAGACTGGCTCAGCTCACTTGACCCATTTCTAACGTTTTCCATCACTATGGATAAAAGAGAACTAGCTATCCTCGACTCAAAAATCAATGCTGAGGCGGGAAGACTCAAAACAAAAGTGTTCTACAAACCTACCGATAGAAATATTCTTCTCCAGTTTGAAAGTTTCCATCCTCGGTCCCTTAGAGAGAATCTGCCCATAGGACAATTCTTACATTATAGACGGAACTGTTCGAAGGTCCAAGATTTTAAGATCAATGCTGAGAAACTCTTAAAAAATACTCTCAGAAAAAAACTACCCATCGCACCTGATTGCAAAAGCAAATAAGAAGGCATTGAATAACAAGAGGGACCAACTTCTGTCTACCTTTGTGAGAACTGAGCAAGACAGGTCCATCTGTATCACCACCTTTAGCCCCATTTTCAATATGCTACAGAAGATTATAAACCAAAATTGGAAACTTCTGCAATCAAGTGCTCTCAGCCTCAACAAACCCATGTTTTAATTCAGGAGACGCAAGAACCTTAAAGATATCCTGGTGCATATGTGCCCTTAGCAACCTGAGAAAAAGAGTACACCATCCACCCTTTGGAATCTACCTGCTCCCGTAGGTCACTCTCCCTGTGGGCGTTGCAGTGGGTGTGCTTTCACCAAGAGAATAACAAAGATTGATCTTTTTCTCAAAACCCCTTGGAGATTGAAACAGTTCACTAAATGTAACTCTAGATATGTGGTGTATGTCTTCTTATGCCCTTGCATCTTTTATATGTAGGAATGACAACATGGAATGTGTGTATCAGAATAACAGAACATTGAAGCACCATTTGATGTAACTAGCAAATACGGATCATGATGCACCTCCCTCTAACCCCCATCCTCTGAGGGTATTACTGGTTGTACCTCTGGTGGCTCCAAGGTACCGCCCTTATATAAAAATATGTCTTTTATAAATAAGTGTGAAAATCTCCCTTCATTTATATGCATAGAGAAAGTGTCTTGTGGGTATTTTGGGCACAGCCATGGCAGTCTTTAGACTTCCATATTACGACCAGGGCGGTCAGCCGCCCTGGGACCGCCGCAACTACCGCAACCGCCGGGGATCATAGATCACCGTTGGTGGGGCCGCTGCAGCCCCACAAAGCATATTGCAAGTTTCTTCAACGCCACGCTTTTCATGGCCGTGCGACCACCATGGAAAGTGTGGTAATGAGGAAACAAAGGGGGCCCTACAGGGCCCCTTGTGGCTCTGCCCCATGGGTTGCATGCAGGGGGGCACATGTTGTGCCCCCCTGTCTCCATGCTCCCCTAGTTCCTGCACTGCATGGACTTGACAGTCCATGCCCTGCAGAAACTGCCTTTGATGCTCCCATTGCGGTGCCTTTTTCAAAGGCACCGCCCAGGGACTGCAAAGAACTGCCCACCAAAGCCTTTAAAAGTCATACTCTGGCGGACATTTTTTTATAGCTTTGGGGGTCTCGGAGTGGGGCGGCGGCATGGCGTCCCCACTCAGAAACTGCCAAAGTCATAATTAGGCCCTTAGGCTTTACAAGAATCCCCTTCCTTTCAAGGCTGCCAGTGTGGAAGTTTTATTAACAACTCCAGCATTGGATGGTATTACATTTGAAAGAATTCCTTGACATACATGTGTTTCAAATGTTTTCATGTACCTTCATTTCAGCATTTGTCTCCGCAAAGGTACGTCTGACACTTCAGAAATAAAGAACTACAAATTGAAACTTCTCTTTATGGCGCGCACGACATGCCGTCTGAAACAAAACAAAAACTACAAATCCCATCATCTCTTGACGGCACACGCACCATGGGATGATGTCAGACGTGACTGGGTCTTAAGCAAATGCCAGCTCGTCAGAACAGTGGCTGGGTCACGGAGCATGAATAGGCACACAGCCTCTTGATGGGTGACCCCTGGTGACCCCTAAATGACGTCCATGGAAGTGATGGTAAGACTAAAGAGAAAGTTACAAGAAAGTGATTGGATGCACGTGCAACAGGAGGAGGATCCAGCAGTGAGCAACCACCTTCTTCTATGGAAGTATTGATAGGATCTACAAACCAGCCAAATGCAGTGATTGGAGTTACAAATATCCACACATCAGCTCCTGTACAAACAATGTCAGATAAATTCTTTAAATAAAAATATCATTAGGCTTATTGGTGGGACTCAATACCATAAAAGTAGTATATGGTTTTAAAAGATCTTTTTATACCTAAAATTTGAAATATTTTAGCACACACAGTCATATAAACTTTTAAAATATACCGTACAGTCCATGCTGCATTTTTAAAATACCAAACAAAATTATTGTGGGTAATGTAGTTAAAGTAACCTGTATAAATACCAATTGGCATTAGTTTTAAAATAATAAGAGTCAAAATTTCAAATATAATGCAATCATCCCTACAATCAACAGCAATTGCATCAGAGGTTTGCCTGTTAACTTCATGAAAATGCCACATATGAAACTTGATCTGAAAACTTTAAAATAAAAATTTCAATATAAAATTCTAAAAAAGCATTTCATTTTAAAACATTTTCTGTATTTTCACACAAAACCTCCTGCCTAGGAAAGCTAGCCACAGTCAGAGGGACACCCCTCTGGTACTGAAGATATACTATCAGCTCCAAGAACTACTGCATGTAACCCCAGTCCAGTTATAGACCCAGTACTAAGCCCTATCAAACACAGACAGCGCTAATTCTTGTAATTGTGGCTACAAGGCATCCAAACACAACAACAGAGCTTCCTAGAACAGACTCAATTACGGAGCTGCCAAACAGGGACTTCGGAAGATAACCCTCATTACCTAGACAAGGCAGAACCTTAGAAGAGTTGACTGTCAATTGCAACCAGACATGCCACTAGGCATCTGCACTGCTACTCAATTTCATAGCCATGAAAATTCTTTGTAAGCAGCACAAGGCCACATGTGAGCTTAATAAGAGGATGGAAGATGTTAGACCTGGCATTATTGGTGTGGGTTTCCCCTGCATTTTTGCCTTTCGCTCCTGTTATGTTGCTGTGTGTTGGACTTCGTTTGTGCTGGTCTAGATTCTTTGGGCACTTTGCCACTGCTGTTCAGTGCCAAAGTGCAAGTGCTCCCTTTGTAAATTGCTGTTATGGATTAGTGTTTCCATGATTGGTCTATTTGGTTTACTGTTAAGTCCCTACTCCAGTGCATTGTGTGTGCCCAGGGCCTGTAAACCAAAAGTTGCTAGTAGGCTTGCAGCACTGATTGTGCCGGCTACACAAGCAGCCTTGCAACAAGGTCTCAGGCCTACCATTGCAGTGCCTGTGTTCAGTCTGGTACTGCCATGTCGACCTGGCCAGTGCACCCACTTGCCAGGCCCTAACCTTCCCTTTTCTTACACGTAAGTCACCCCTAAGGTAGGCCCAAGGTACCCCTGTGGGCAGGGAGCAGTGTATGTGAAAGGTGGGACATGCCCTGATGTGTGTGGCATGTCCTGATAGTGAAATACTGCCAATTTCGTTTTTCACTATTGTAAGGCTATCTGTCCTCCTAGGATAGAATGGGGAGTTTGCTCATAACATCTTATGAGCATTACTGCCCATGGGAACAAGATAGGAAAATAAAGTTTGATATGCCTGAACTCAGAATGTTAAGATGCATCTTTTAGTGAGGGTGATTTTTACATTCTGGGTTTGAAAATAGCACTTTTAGAAAGTAGGTATTTTTTTGCCTAACCATCCAGGCTGCCTCTGCTAGGTTGTGTGTTGACTGTCTGGCTTTAGAGTGACAGGCGCTGGGGATTTGCATTCTGTTCAGACAGCCACTTGGGGGGGTTAGGTGTGTCCTGCCTTTCCAGGGTGAGTCAGGGCTGGGCTGAATAGACCTGGGCTGCATTCAGAGTAGGGGGAGGAGATTTCTTTCACACCTGAATGGGCCTGGTCTGCCATACACAATGCTGTCTCCACCTCCTGCCAGGAAGCTGCACCAGAGAGGACAGAACTGGTTCTGGCTGGGCAAAGAGCTTCTCTGCCACAGAGAGCAAAGGATTTTGTATTATAAAAAGAGAGGCCCAGACCCCAGACTTTTAAATCACTTCTGGGAATCAAGAGGAACCTTTGCCAAAGAGAAGAGCTGGAGAAACTGAAGAGGAATACTGCCCATGTGCTGTTTGCTGTCTGGGGTTGGCCTGCAGTAGCTACTTTCTGCTAAGGAAAGGAGAAGGACTTTGCTGTTTTCTGTGTCCCCTGCTTGAGGAAGATCTCTAAGGGCTTGAAATAGAGCTTGGCTCCTGTTCTGAAGCCTCAGGGACAAAAAGACTTCACCCCCAGTCCGTCCTGAACTCCTTTGCTGGGAGTTCTGACCTGCCGAGAGGTGCCTGCCAGTGTTCTGGGCCTCTGGAGGTTGTTTTGGGACTGGAAACTGCAAGAACTGTGAGAATCGACGCATCGCCTGTTTCCGACGCATCACAGCAGTGCGAGAAGAATTTTCCGACGCATCGCCGTCACCGAAGAATCGATGCAGCGCCTGCTCGTGGCTGAAGTGTCTGCCGTGCGATGAATCCTGTGCACCGATCTCCGACATCCGAGATCACCACACTGATTCTGATGCAGTCCCGCATTGAGGGGACATGGCTGAAATCATCGCAGCGCATCCCGGGTCTTCACGCATCACCTTGTACCAGATTGTCACACATCGCATCAAAGCACCAAGTCTGTTGCATCATTGGGGGACGCAGTAAGAAACCGACGCCTCACTTCCCCATGCAGTAAGAAACCAAAGCATCAGCTCCTCTCCGGTATGGAACCGACGCATCACCTTCCCTGCGCAGCAGTAAGGAACCAACGCATCACCTCCCCCAGAGCAAGGAACCAACGCATCACCTTCCCTGAGTGTTAGGTACCGACACATCACCTTCCCTGCGACCCTTTTTGCTTGCATTTTTCAACGCATCCAAGGTACTGTGTATAAAAGTGTTGCATCTAACATTTTCTTGGAACTGAACTGTTTCTACCTTTTAAAGAATCATATCTTTAGTACTGTATTGTGGATTTTTGTCGCTTTGGTCTTGTTTTGGTTTAGATAAAGATTACTTATTTTTCTAAACTGGTGTGGTGTCCATTTGTCGTGTTTTCACAGTATTATTGTATGTGTTCACAAATGCTTTACACACTGCCTCTGAGGTAAGTCTGTCTGCTCGTGCCAAGCTACCAAGGGGGTGTGCAGGGGTTATTTAGAAGTGTATCCCCCTTACTCTGACTAGGAAGAAGGTTCCCTACTTGGACAAAGGTGCCTACCTCTGCCAACTAGAGACCCCCATTTCTAACAGAAGATCATAGGAAGTGTATGAGGATGGAAATGTGATTATTCAATCTGGTATGTAAATCAAGGACATTTGTGAAGGCATGACAGCACACAGACATAGGCAGAGATGCACAGATAATGATATACTCGCATTAGGGCGCTCTGTTGTAGGGGTTGTTTCAGCTACTAAATCCATGTGCAGACGTCGTGAAAATATGCAGATTAAATTTGTGAGACTTAGGGGCTTATTACGATGCCCGTCGGACATGTGTCCGACTGGCATCATGTCGGAATGGAAACCGACGACTAGTAGTCGGCGGTTGCATCTGACAAATTAGGGTGCGACCACCCATGAGACGGTCAGAAACATCCATTTTTCCATTGCGGCTTGTGCTGTGGTCGCATAAGGGCCGCAGCACAAGCCACATTGGTAAAATGGATGTTTTCAAACATCCATGCACTGTGTGTCAGGCACCATGTGGTGCCTGGCATGTGGGGTATGGATTTTTGTGGGGCACCACAGGTGTCCTCCAGGCCTCATAGCGGAGGCCGCGGACGGACTTGGGCCCTGCCTGGGGCTTCCAAAGGCCGTTTCTGACAGACTTTCAAGGGCGGTCGGACCGCCGTTGAAAGGCTGTCGGAAAAGGACATCGTAATCCCTACGGCGGTGCCTGAGCAGGCACCACCCTTATTGCATGGAATTACATTCCGACCGACGGTCGGAGAGGCTCCTTCAGCCCGTTGGAACTGCCGGTCGGTCCCTCCGCCCTGCCTCTGACCGCCGCGCATCTTAATGCGGCAGTCTGACTGCGACAGCAGATGTCGGTCGGATCGCAACCGACGGCCTGCGGGTTGTGGTCTGACCGACATAGTTGTGATGTCGCTATAAGCCTGGGGCAAATAACTGCTACACTTGAGGAATAGCAGAAAGCTAATGCAAACAGCTAATGCAGCTAGCAGACCTGTTTTTACACCAGGAAGATTGAGGAGGCCTCTAGTTTCAGCAGTTCAGTGTGGTACCTTAGCCTGCCTCAGCAAGACACAGGAGGAGCCACCGTGGTGAAAGAGAGACCAGTGAAATGCAGCACCATACCAAAAAAGGACATTAAACTAGACAAAGGCACAAATATATTTTCATAGAACATAACACATTATTTTTTGTATGTTTTATTGTAATTTCGTTGTTTAATAGGTTCAGTTGTATTGTCAAATATTGCTGCTGTTTGGCTTCATTTTTTTGTTCAACTTTGTATTCTGTATCATGACCTGTGAATAAATGAACACCTGTAATTACATCGACATAAATGTAGTCACTTTGAATTATACTATACTGGTATTACCATTGACCATATCAAAAGGGAGCCTTTTCCTCTTTGCAATATTATCTTGCAACATGTCTCTGAATTTTATTCAAGCATTTCCACGTTTTTGTGCAAACATCTGAATCTGCCTTTTGGTAGCCCAAATAGTCTCTCAATGATGTACCTTTTCTGTTTATGTTCAGAAGTATACCTTTAGTCCCTTGGTGTACAAGGGATTACATATGGGGTCAGAATGTATCACCTAAAACATTTATGGTAGAATGTATGTTTCCCATAACAAAGTCACATAAAAAATATGTATTAGGTGTTATGTCTTATTCAGTTCTTAATTTGTAAACAAATAAGTGCCAGACCAAAGGTTTTGCTCAGAAGCCCATGACCAGCACTATTTTCTCTCAGGGTTAGGAATACCAAGGCTTCATAGTCTTTAGTCCATCTCATGCCTCTTTCAATCATCAACAGATACTCAGTGCCCTTTCATCTCACTCTTTCAGATTCTATTTCATAATGACTTTGTTTCTTTGTCATTGGTTTTTCAATTCTGAGTGTCGCCAGCATATGGGAGTTATCTGTGCTCCAAGTATATTGTGCTACTATGTCTGTGATTATGTACATAACATTACACACCACCTGGATATTAAGTGAGTGCTGACTTTTCCTATTTCTTTACAAATATTCACTTCTGAAGGGCAGAACAATAGGACATGGGCACCATCTATATACCCAGCAACATGTGAAAATGTGTTGTTGCATAGAAGTACAACTATAGGCCTGGTTCATAAGAGTAAACTTACACTTTTCTGTAAGTTTACTACTTTTTGGTATTCTCAAACTACATGTGGAGTTTTACAACTCTGCACTCCCTATACTTATGTGTGCGGAATTCTCTGCCCAAACTACGGCTATGTTTCCGTATTTTGAAATTATAAATCAGTTACAGTGTACAGTATTGTGACCATATACACTTTCATCTGTAGACTGCCTCAACAGTCAACATAAATATTTTGAAATATTGTTAAACATTGTCCACCCTATACAAAATTTGAAATATCTAGTATGATAAACTTTATTGTTATATACAAGATATATCTTAGAGAACTTTTCTCAGAGTTCATTAACATCCCTCATCTTCTCTCAGACTGCACATGACTTTTACATTTCAGATCTACCAAGCTCACTATAACCCCCACTGCAGGAGAGTGAATGATGGACCCATAATACAGTTTCCATGTCATTCCTTCTTGTCTTTCATAATTATTTAAAGTTACTGGCATTTATATTGCAACACAAAGGAACATTGCTGGAATTTGACTCATTAAAAGGTTTCAGTGCCACCAGGTCACTTTCCCCTTTATTTTTTAAAACCTCCTGCATACAATAAATAGCCCTTTGCATTTGTGACAGTGCCTTCTTTTAGCAGAATGACTGGGTACTCTACCTACCCATTCTCCCTTTTGCATGTATCATTGTCTCAGAGTGCTTTGGGGCTACCACAATGTTTTCTATGACACTTAACAAAACTTCAAAATAAAAATATTTGATTAGTATGTCCCCTAGAATTTAAATTCTAAGTAATTTAAATCTCAAGGTACTTGCATTGTTCTCACTTTGTTTTATATGCAAAACACTGATAACCCTCACATCATTTTCCTTTTTCTCTTACAAAAATCTTTAATAGAATACATAGAATTTTAGATTTCGACAAATTTAAGTGTACTTTATTTGTATTTCTATAGTTTTCCAATACTGTGGGAGTTTGCTGCAACCCAGTTGAGGCCAATGTGAGTACAATAAGGTCATCAGCATTCATCTTCATCTGTAATTTCAACTGAAATTTCAACGTATCCACTGAGAGTTTCTTACAGACATGCAACCTTTTAACCATGTCGCAAGCTGAAAGGTTTTGAGTAATTGATACAGCCCAATTATCATACCATCAACAATACAAATTACCAATGTCTGACTACATCTGTTGAATCCCAGTCTGCCCCACAGGGAAAATATTGTTATTTTCTACCTAATTGTGTAGAATTTTTGATAAGCATTTTGCAAAGATCTTGCCTGTGGAATCTACCAGGGCAGAGTTCTTCAAACTTTTTGATGCAGAGACACCTTTGTCAAAATATTTCAGGCGTAAGGACCCTCTCCAGACAAAAATTTCTAGAATCTGGTTCTCCTCATCATCGACAATCATAAACGTCCCCAATTCCCACAGCAAATCAATTTTATGGTGGGGAGATAATATTAAACAGTGTTTAGCCAACAAAAGGTCAGTGAATGTGGAGGGGTGGTCAAAGGTGTAGCTAAAAACAAAGGGGCATATTAGCAAGACACACGTTAAAATTATCACCGTTTTAGCGGCAGGAAACTGCCGCTAAAACGGCGATAATGGGCTTGCTAATATGCGTTATGGAATTACAATAGAAGCCCAGGTTAGATGTCCTGCACATCTAACCTGGGCTTCTATTGGAATTCTATAACGCATATTATCAAGCCCATTATCGCCGTTTTAGCGGCAGTTTCCTGCCACTAAAATGGCGATAATTTTAACGTGGGTCTTGCTAATATGCCCCAAAGGGCCTAATATATGAGGAATTGGCGTAGGGCAGTTCCACAAGTCTTCCTGCTGCGCTGCCCTACGCCAATGTGAAAGGGCAGGAATGCACCATATTTATGAAATACAGTGCATTCCTGTCCTTTCCCCTTGCGTTGGCACACAAATTGCTGCATAGCACCAACATAGGCAGGATTGTTTTTGAGCAGGAAGGGTAACCTTCCTTCACAAAAACACTCCCAAGAGGCATTTTCCTCTTACTATGTGAGCTGCAGAATGCAGCACACATGGAAAAAGGAAAAAACTAGGAAAAATTAAACATTTCTCCTCGTTACGCCTCCGCTGGGGAGGCGTACATTTTTGGAGCTGCCCCAGGTGGTGGACAGTCAAAATATCGATTTTTAAATATCGAAGCACAGTTATATCGAGTTTTAAATATCGTAGGGACAAAATATCGAAGTCAAGAATATCTACAACCAGAATATCGAAGTTACGGTAAGAAATATCGATGTTGCAAATATCGATGTTAGTAATATCGATAGTTAAATTATCGATGTTAATAATATCGATATTTATATGAGTGTTATGTATTTTAGTATGTATTTAATATGTATGTGTTCTATATTTTTTGTTAAGTATTGTACTGTTTTTTTAAATATATGTATACATTTTTTAGAAATTAGTAATTTTTTTTAAAGTAAATTTTGCGTTTTAGTACCGTAGCGGGTTGTGGGTTTATAGGGGAATAGGGTGGGAAGTAATTTAATTATAGTAAATTAAATAATAATTTTTAGGAATTATTAATTGATTTTAATTAAATTTTGTGTTTTATTTCTGTAGCGGGTTGTGGGTTTATAGGGGAATAGGGTGGGAAGTAATTTAATTTTAATTAAGTAATTATTAATTTTTTATTATTGTTATTAATAATTAATGTACTGTTAATTAATTATTAATTGGTCATTAATTATTATTAATTGATAATTATTTTATTTGCATTAATTTATTATTGGAGTGGGTTGTGTGTTTTTAGGGGAATAGGGTGGTAAGTAATGTATTTGTAATTAAGGGGCTCATTACGATGGCGGGCGGAAGCACAACCGCCGTGCTGGCGGATGCAAAAACCACCAGTTACCGCCGGCACGCAGCAGTCCACACGCCCGCCCAATTACGATGCGAAAAGTAGGCCAAACACCGCCGGCAAGCCAGCAACACCGTCCGCCATCAAAGTGCGCCCGTACACGTAGCGGCGCAGCTCAACTGACACACACCGTCCGACGAAATCACGTCCCGCCCGGCGTATAAATTACGATGCCGCAAACAAACGGCTCCCACGGCTAAGAGATACCGTACGACAAACCGAAGCGGTAACACGGACGCCGAGCACGGACAACGAAGAAGCGGCTCCCCCGAGCATGAATCCAGCACTGCAGGCCCTCCCCATGCTCCTGCTGATGCACCACCAAGGACGCAACGTACCGCGGAGACGCAGGTAGGCACACACCCAACAAGTGCACGCAAACAGCGCACACAGTGCAAGGGCGGAAAAAGCGGACAACCCCCCACCAGCGCGTGTACACTACACATCCACCATTGCATCCACATATGACACACAGGCCAAATCGTAACATCGCGTAACACATGTGTACACACCACCTGGGACTAGGAACCAACCACCCCGTCACGGCCCCAAAGCGGCGATGACGCCGCCACACATGCGCACAACGCAGAGGCCAACCGCAGCGCCATGCATGCGTCGCACACAGACACAGGGACACAACCAAGCAGCACACACATCAGCCCCACCCCGAACGCACATGACACGTGACAGGCCTGCCACAGACATGTCCCCAACGCCCAATTCACGGACAACACCCAACGCCACACAACCGACGCACACATGTCAGTGAAGTCACGCAACAGCAGGACACACCCCAGTGTAACAAACATGGCGTAGCACACAGCGGCGGCAACACCAACTAGGAGAAGCAGGGCCCCTTCGGGAAGAGGAACGCCAGTACCACACTGAAACACCCATACCACCCTGCACATATGAACAAGACATATAAAACGGAACACCAAAGAGCCCGGGGACCGACAACAGGTGGCCCAAGAATAACATTCACACACAAGGCCCAACGCAGAGCGGAAAGGCAGCCTGCCGCCCACACAAGGGAGAGCAGACAGCACTGAATGACCTTCCATTCCAACTCCGAAACCACAGCCCTACGACAGAAGCCGGTGAATACAGCCATTGTCCAAGAATAGACCAACACAGGCATGCCGAGGAGACCGACCACAGGGCAGATAGCGCATATCACAGAAGCACACAACGGACGGGGAAGAAAGAAGAAAACACTCCCCATGTCGGCCACATGCAAGTTAATTGGAAGGAGTCACACATCACTGACCTTGAACTGTCTGAGAAGCATGTGGGATGAGGGCCCGTGTCCTCCAAACAAGCCAACAGAACACAAGTCCTGTCTCCCTACGACTACACAGAGCTCACAGCAACCTCGGAGCGTGCACATTGCAGACTGCACACACAGCCGGAGCACGCCACCACAACGCACCGCTGCGAAATGGCAACCGCAACACACCTACCCAACTACGCCGAACAGCTCAAGCTGTACAAAACCAACCTGTTTCATATATTGGGATGCGATCTACTGTCCCTGCTGAACGTAAGTTACCGACTGACTTACCGCATCACATTGTTCAGCTGCGTCATGCCCGTCTTCTACTGTCGGAGGTGTCCCTACCAGCATCCCGTGGAGATATGCCTCTCCAACCCGGCATGTCTGAAGGCGGACCTGCTACCACTACTCCTCCCTCTGGACGCACACGACAGGGCCTGCTCTGCCTATGGGGGCATGGCGTATGTGGCCAACATCGCACCCGCACTGAAATGGGACCACTGTGCCTCCACACGACGGATCATCGAGAACAGCTACATCGAATGTCACCCAGCATGCCCCATCATGGTCCTCCAAGGGACAACTAACGAACAACACCTTGACAGCCACCATCCGCTACATTGGCTGGCAAACATGTACACCACCAATGACATGGAAGCCCTGCTGGACGGCATCGCATACCTGACAACCTGTAAATTCGTCGGACCACAACGCAGGTTCCCCGATTGACCCATGATGTCCAACCCCGCACCCATGCTTAGCTTCCGCACGGACTGGCCAGTCACCACCACAACAGCCATACCAAACGACCGGCAACTGTAACCACACCATCAACGACATCGCCATGACATCGGATATGACCGGGACATGCACACTGTTCCCCATCACATCCAGGAACACCGCATGCATCGTGGGAGGCAGTGGCATGGGCTCTGTGTATCGCACCCACATGGACGGAACTGCACGAACAACCAGGACACGACATGGATCCAGCGCACATGGACACACACACCGCTCAGTGGACATGAATTGGTCGCCTGGAGTCTGTGGGTGCTGCACCCCTCCCACCCCCGCCCCGGGAATCCCATACCAGGACCTTTGCATGGACGACAAGTGCATACAACAACAACACGACCCCAGTGACTGTGACATGTCCAGTAACCACCACAGTGCAACAACAAGTGGCACGCCGCTGCATGCACGCAAGCACATGCCCTGATGTCATCTCACATGCACGCGTGCATGAGGAACAACCGCAGCAAACCTGTCACATGGAACTGAGATGGACTGTGCCCATGATGCCAAGCGGTCTGGTAGGCTACATGTATACCGTCTGTGTCAAAGTCCGCAGCTCCGCAGCTATACGTAAATGTACATTAGCACAGCCTTGGCCAAGCAGATGTAACTCTGAAGCCCACATCCCACATGCAACAGCCAGTCACATGTAACCCCACACCCTATCCCATTTGAAATCATGCTCAGTATATCCTCAACATGTATTCCGCTGCCAGTAGTGTCCACTATACTGCATCACAGAGGACAGAAGACTCAATATAATGTTTGAAACCAAAACTGTCTCCGCTGACTCATTTCACAAGTACGAATGAGAGAGTATGAGAGAATGTGAAGTACACGGCAGTCGTGACATGACCATGTAGTCCACTGGTATTGGATGTCAACGCAAATGAGTAGCACAACTGTGGAAGACACACATGTGTCGTGTGAAGTCGTATGGACGCAGTGCTCAGGTGGGTGGGTGTGACGGGTAGATGCGCACATGCCAAGTTGGAGCACGCCGTGTTGGGAGGGGTCATGAACAGTACACCACCGCTTCCCTGGGCATTGTGAGAGGACACCTGTCGGGGGGAGTGAACACGTGTGTGCACAGCAGCCGGGCACACGTACAAAGCGGTACCAGGCGCACCTCAGCCCACCCTCTGTGGACAAGCTGGATCCTGTTGTGCGCCCGCCATGCCCCTTGACAAGGCACACACAGCCCCAGTCGACCAGGTGTAACCCCAACATAGTCAATCTGCACAGGCGATACAGGGCACGGGATGGCAGTGGAGCATGGTGTGTGAGAGGTCTCCTCGCGCTCCTCCTGGTCATATCACGCAGGCAATAGAACCTCAACGTCTAGCATGGCACAAGTCAAATGGAAGTGTAGGGGGGACGCACCACAGCACGAGCAGCACTGACGTCACGGGAGGTGGCTCGCACCATCCCATCCATTGCCCATTATACCAACCACGCCACATGCCATTGCGACTAAGTGCAAGCGCGTGCGCCACCACTCCCGAGCCCTCCCCAGAGAGGTCAAAGAGTGAATGTGTGGGCCATCAGTCACAGACGGATGCGGCCTGGCCGCAAGGGCAGCCACAGCCACTGGGTGTCGCAGGTGGCGGATCCGGAAGGCGAAGACTGTGATGCATAGTCCATGCAGGCCGGGTCTCCATTTGGGGCACCACGCAGGTGGACGGTGTCCCGCAACACATCATACCCTGAGACAGCCCACTCGTGCAACTGGACCCACACATACACTCCTTGCCCTCTCTGGTGCGAGCTTGGGGCTGCCTGTGCAAGCGCTAGCCTCGCAGGTGCACATGCATATTGGGGGAGCGAGGGGAGGACATGAGGGCTGGGGCGAAGATGACTGTATCACTGTCAGTGAGTACAAGGGATGACCCAGATGTGGAAAGGAAGAGACGTGTCCCGTGTGTACTGCAACTAGTCGCCAATCCAACTACCCCCCCATGTCCGGAATGTAGGCCCGCACCTAGGCCCGCCCATCCGCCACATCGAATATACCACCAGCACGACAACCTTCCCATTCGAAACACTGACTGGGGGTGGCGACCAGTGAACAATCATGTGTAGCCTACCCACGCGTACATGTGGGCCCTCCATGATCCATGTCACCTGCGGCAAAGTCATGACATGCGCAATGAGGGAAGTGAGGAGAGCTGTCCGCCCCACGCACAGTAGGTGCATCAGCTCCACAGACCCAGCAGCGAGTCCAGCAGGGGTCACATGTGCAGGGGCAGCTGTGCCTGGTGTGAGGGCACATGCATATAGACAGCACATCGACCAATGTGTAGTCTGCCCACATCTACAGTCCATCATCATGCGGACATAGGAATTGAACACAGGGCAACACATCTTAGTGGGTGCACCCACCGTGACCAACAATGCGCACTCATCGACGTACCCGCCCTGTGCATGGCCCCCCACCCAACGGAGGCACATCCAGTGCCACCATCCCACACACACAAGCCTTCCACGGAACATGCTGTGTCCAATGGTCAGTACAGAGTCAGCGCCCATCTGGTGGATCCTGAACAGGAGACACATGGACACACATGCCAGCTCCCACTATGTACGTCTGCCACCTGGCACGTGCAATGTAACCTCTCACCTGTGACGTGTGACTGCAAGCACACAGCCGTCTTGGCATGGGGCTGTCAATGTGGACACCTGTCAATGTTTCGGGAGGTGTGATCCGTACAGTGCTGTACATAGGGTGCAGTGCTGACACCTACTACTGTCTCATATCCCCTCGTGCCACCGTTCCCACTTGTTTTGGCCGCTCAGCCTGTGCCCACATCGTCGTCGTCGTGTGCCATACTCATCCAGCCTCGGAAGCAGTTCCATGCTCAGCAGACATTCATGTTGCCGTGGCGTTGCCGCTTGACGAATATGCAGTCAGTCCCCATCAGCACGCCCCGCAAGTCATTGGGGCCTAGATCCCCATGTGCATGCACATGGCAGTGGTTTGTATCACTAGCCATTGCCATTGTTGGGAGACCTGTGTAAGTGTATTGTGGCCGTGCCGTCCCAGCTTGACAGCTGGGCTGTGGCTCATGTGCTTGCTCAGTCATGTCAGTGATGTGTATGCAAAATTGCTATGTGTTGTGTTGCTTTGACATGTGTCCTCTGCCATTTTCCCTAGGCGGAGACCGAACATTGACCGCCCATACCAATTGCTGGTGGACATGGACGATACAGAGGTTATTAGGAAGTTTCGGCTGGACAGGCCAACCCTGCATCGACTGTGTGCCATGTTAGAACCCCATCTCCGTCCCCGCAGGGTGTATCCGACTGCTGTCACCCCCACGGCTAAGGTGATGGCCGCCATGCATTTCTTCGCCACTGGGTCATTCCAGCACACAGTGGGCAGTGGAGGAGGGATGTCCCAGCCCATGTTCAGCAAGGTGCTGAGGGATGTACTGGCAGCCATGATGCTGTACCGAAACAGGTAGATCCGCTTCCCCAGGGCTCGTGAATTGGCGGCAGTGAAGGGTGCATTCTATGCCCTTGGCAGAATCCCACACGTCGTTGGAGCCATTGACTGCACACATGTTGGCCTTGTTCCACCACAGGCCACTGAGCACCTGTACCGCAACAGGAAGCACACGCACTCCCTGAATGTGCAAGTGGTGTGCCTTGCGGACATGGTGATCACCCACGTGTGTGCAAAGTTCCCAGGCTCGGCCCATGACGCACACATAATGCGCAACAGCATCTTGCCACGACTGATGTCCAATCTGCAACAGGATCGTGGCTGTATTGTCGGTGAGTATGTGGAGTGGTGTAGCGTGCTGGTTGTGCGATGCTGTCCCCTGTCCAGTTGGAATAGCAACGGTTCTCTGTGTCCCTCACACCCAGGTGACTCTGCGTACCCGAATGGGGCATGGCTGCTCAGTCCATTGAGGAATCCTCGCACCCCAGCAGACGATCGCTACAATGAGGCACATGGGAGGACCAGACGTGTGGTCGAGCGTACCTTTGGCCTCCTCAAGTCCAGGTTCAGGTGACTGGACCGCACCGGGGGTGCACTGGCGTACTCCCCACAGAAGGTGTGCCAGATAGTGGTGGCGTGCTGCATGCTGCACAATCTGGCCATTCGGAAGCAGATCCCCCTCATCGTGGATGACGGAGATCAACCAGGGCCCCAGCCCGCAGACCAGGACAGCTCGAGTGAGGAGGACAGCGGAGAGGAGGAAGCTGGGAATGTGCGGCAGCAGCTCATCGCCCGCTACTTCACTTGACGGTGAGTGTCCATGTACGACGGCTGATGTGGCTGTATCTGTGCAGGTGTGTGTGTGCTGTGTCAGGATGGCCGTTTGTTCACTGCGTGCTGTGTGTCAACGCTCCATGGCCAGGGTAGTATGCCACTGTTGGTGGCTGTGGCATTGTGCCCTATTGCTCTGTGCGATGTGTGTACATTGCTTGTAGTTGTTGACATGTACTGTGTGATGGGTGTGTGACACACTCATTGAATGTGCTCCTGTTCTGTCTCCCACCCCTAGGTCCCTACAGGCCCTCCGGATTCCATTGCCATGCCACGCATCAGGTGCCTTTCCGCCCAAGGTGGCCGTTGTATTCCGTACAAATAAAACACAGGGCACAAACAGCAGTTTGTGTAAGAGGTGCATTTATTTCAAACTGTGACATGTGATTGTGTGTAAGGTGATGACAAAAGTGGTGCGTGCAGTGACAATGAGCTGTCGGTCATGGCTGCGTGATGCTCAGGGTGTACCCACTGGTTCTATGTCCATAGTCCAACACACACATGCCATCCAGATGGCTGTGTGGAGTGGGATCGTAGTCCAAGTCAATGCAGTGGGTGGTCAAGGAAGGCTGGCTGGCTGCCTCACTTGCGTTTGGAGCGTGCGAAGTCCTCCCGGGAGATCGGTTTCCACTTCGGACGGCCCCTTCCACGTTTGCGAGGGGGTGCCTGCTTGCGACATGCTGGTGGTTGAGGTGTGCTCACTGGCTGTGGACGCAGGGGAACTGGACACTGCTGCTCGACCCTGCGCCCCGGCAGGTGGTGGCGGAGGGGGAGCTGCTGTCCCTGGCTGTGACCTCACTGCCACCACCAGCTGGCCCATGAGGTCCACGAGTTGACCTATACGGGCGTCCATGGACCTCAGCACCCCCAGCACCTCCCGCGTGTCTGAAGCAGACCTGACCCATTGTTCTTGGGCCTCTTCATAGGCCCCAAGGACTCTGGCCATTTGAGGCAGGGCATGGCTCCCAGGGGAGACTTGCGTTTCCCTGACCCTGCTCCTCCTACCAGTTCTGCTGCCACCGGCCTGCCCACTAGCCACATTGCTCACCACGGTCCTCGCTGTGGCTCCCAGGGTGGATCCAGTCGGCCGGGCCACCACCTGCGCTGGGGCTGGTGCCAGCGAAGACGTGGTGGTGGTGGCGGCGGTGGTGGTCGGTGCGGCGATGGTGGCGGTTGCGGCAGTGGTAGTGGCCGCAATGACCGTGGGTGTGGCCGCAATGACCGTGGGTGTGGCCGCAACGACAGTGGCAGCAGGGGGCTGGGAATGTTCAGCAGCCCTGGATGATGGGTTGGTGGGTAGGAGGGGTCCTGGGGAGCGGCTGGGCCCTGCCACACCAGATGGGCCTGCTTGGTGGTCCGTGTCCGAAGAGGAGGTGAGATCCTCCACATCCGTGTGTCCTCGTTGGGGGCTTGTAGGCTGGCTGTGCTGGCTGCTGTCTCCATCCCCAGCATCCGGCAGTTCGTCACCTGTGGAGAGAATGAGATTTGTTATTGTGTTGCACCTGGCGAAGTATGTATTTGTCGTCTGACATTAACAGTTCGTGCAATCTCGTACATGGGTTTCCCGGAGGCGTGTGTGTGGCTGTAGCATTTGTAGTTGTGTGTGCTTGGCAATGGGACTGTGTGCTGTGCACATGTGGCATGGGACGGATTGGCCATGCCGATGGGTGTGTTGCTGTGCCCCTACTTATTGTGACTCTGGTGTATGCGGGCTCCTGGCCCATCCTGGGTCTGGTTTGTACTTTGCTTTTGGTGTTCAGATGGGACGCTTAGGAACGCATATGGCAACATGGGGGCCATGCCCCAGATTCGCATTTGGGAGGGAATATGCTTTTGGGGTTCAAATGGAACGCTTAGGAACGCATATGGCAACATGGGGGCCATGCCCCAGATTCGCATTTGGGAGGGAATATGCTTTTGGGGTTCAAATGGAACGCTTAGGAACGCATATGGCAACATGGGGGCCATGCCCCAGATTCGCATTTGGGAGGGAATATGCTTTTGGGGTTCAAATGGAACGCTTAGGAACGCATATGGCAACATGGGGGCCATGCCCCAGATTCGCATTTGGGAGGGAATATGCTTTTGGGGTTCAAATGGAACGCTTAGGAACGCATATGGCAACATGGGGGCCATGCCCCAGATTCGCATTTGGGAGGGAATATGCTTTTGGGGTTCAAATGGAACGCTTAGGAACGCATATGGCAACATGGGGGCCATGCCCCAGATTCGCATTTGGGAGGGAATATGCTTTTGGGGTTCAAATGGAACGCTTAGGAACGCATATGGCAACATGGGGGCCATGCCCCAGATTCGCATTTGGGAGGGAATATGCTTTTGGGGTTCAAATGGAACGCTTAGGAACGCATATGGCAACATGGGGGCCATGCCCCAGATTCGCATTTGGGAGGGAATATGCTTTTGGGGTACATGCTGTGAGCCATGGGTGCCGAACGTGACATGTGTTGTGGCAGCATGACAGTGCATGGTTTGAGGTGTGTGCATGCTTGACATGGCCTGCATATTTGCTGTCTGTTGTGATTACTGGACATGGCATTGGACGCATCGTTATGAGTGAGTGATGGTTGTGTGCCAGCCAACGTATTGCAGTTGTCCCATCTCCTTGGTGTGCGTGCTGCCCTGTGCCATGTGCATCACTGCAGTGCTCGGGGGGTGTGGCCCATGTTTTGTGTTGTTGCTCACAGTGTGTCGTGTGCTTCATTGACTTCTGGCACATGGTTGGTCATGGGCATGTATCTTAGCGTGACTGCTGTATGTGTGGCAGCTGTGCGGATGACATGCCTTTCATGAGACTGGGGCTGACGGATGGGATGGATGGTATGTTGTATGTGCATGGTGTGTCTGTGTGTTTGATGGGTTCAGTGGTGTTCGTGTGCATTTATGTTGTTCCGCTCTGTTGCGTCTAGTGTTGTTTGTCTTACATAGGCGTAGTTGTGGGGTGTGTGGTTGACAGGCAGTAGGGGCTACATGGACAGGACTTCAATGGTGTTTCGGTTGTGTGTGATGAGTTGAACAGTGGCTGCCGTGTGGTACTATATTCAGTGTGGCTTGTGCATGCAGACGTGGCTCCTTGGGTGTTGCTATGTCTGTGATGGGTCATGTGGGGTGTGAGTCTGTTGTTCATGTCCGTGTGCACATTGTTCACTTGTTCGTGACGGTGGGCGGTGCTGCGTGTTCGTCTGCTACGTGACATGTCCCATGTGTTGGTCGTGTTCCGGTCCTCATGCCTCCAGTAATCCAGCCCTGTCCAGTTTCCCACCTGCAGGTTGTTCGTGCGTGCACTGTACTGGATGCCACATGGCTCTAAGCGGGGGTGCTCCATGTTGCAGGTCTGTGGGGGTGGGGGGTGTTGTGGGTCGTGGGGGTGGCTGGACACCCACTGACACCGATTGCTGTGGACCGTGATGTCTGCCTTTCGGCTGTCATTGTGCACTGCGGTGGCTGACACGTGGCTGTGGGGTGTGGGGGATGCTCCTCCTTGCTGTGCTGTGGGACTAGGGGCCTGGTGTGTGTTGTACTTGGGCTGTCCACCGTCCCACCCACTGCACTTTGTGTTCCTGCCACTTACCTGTTACTTGTCGGTTAGTGCAGCTGTGGCGGACACATGGGTGTGGTGGGTGCTCGTTGTGGCGCTTCTGGCATATTTGGGGACCTGTTGGTGGTTACGTGGCTGGCTGAGTGTACACATGTCCCCACGCATCTTACAGTTGTTCTGTTTGGGCTGTGTGTGGTGGTGTCTGTTGCATGTGTGTGTTGTGTATTGTGTGCTGGACATGGGGGTGTTTGTCCCTGGGAGCTGTGGCATGGTGGTAGTGCATGTGAGTACATAGCGGTGTGAGGGTATACATTAGTTTGTACTTACCAGCCTCCACTCCCCCTGCTAATCCGGCGAGGATCTCGGGATGTATGATGACTCGCACCTTCTCCTCCCACGCTTTGAAGGTCTTGAAGAGCGCGGGATTCCTCCGCCAGTGACGGCAGCCAGCTCTCTGTTTTTGCCCTCCTTCTTCTTGACCAGGCTCTTGACGTCATTCCACCGTTTGTTTATTTCGACTCTGTTCCTGGGCAGGGTCCCGACTGCATTGACCTGGTCTACGATCCGGTTCCACATTCTGTTTCTGGTGGCTAGTGGTGTGTGCTGGACCATGTTCCCATAGATTTGTGGGTGCACCTTGATGATCTCGTCGACCATGACCGTCAGCTCAATGGGCGTGAACTTGGGCATTCTTTGTGGTGCCATGGTGTTTGTGGTGCTGGTGCGGTGTGTGTTGTGTAATGTGCAGGGGGTTTGTGGTGCCGGTGTTTGGTGGTGGTGGTGGTGGTGGTGGTGGTTGTGATGTGTGCGTTTCTGTGGTGTGCTGTTGTCCTTGCTGTGTCACTGTGTCCTCTCCTCTCCTCTCTGGTTTGCAATGTTGCAAGGGGTTGTGGTCTGTGGGAGTGCTGCTTTTGTACTTACCTATGTGGGTGTGTCCTCATGGTCTGTTGTTTTCAGGTGTGTTGTGTCTGGGGTTCTGGCCTTTGTAGTTTTTGTTTGTCCGGGGGGTGTTTTCGGGATGTGTACTGTGCTTGTGTATTTGTGCGTGCCTTGCTGTGTGGACTTGTTGGCCATGTTGTGTGCTATTGGTTTTGTGAGCGGATGGTTTCTGTGCAGGGACGTGGGCGCCATGGCTTCTGCCGTGTCGATTCTCATCGGCGTTGTTTGCGCTGGCGGGCGGTATATTTGTAGTTTTCCCGCGCTCATGGCGGTGCGATCGTAATTTCACGTGCGGTGTGTCGGCCGTGAGGGCGGGCGGTTTTGTGTTGTCGTGCGTGTTTCCGTCCGTGGCGGGCGGTTTGACTCCGACTCGGACGATGGCGGGCGGTATTTTGTGTGATTTTTCCGCCGATGGCGGTTTTAGGTTTGTGTAATCGTAATGGCGTGGTCGGTGTTCAGACGGTGTGTGCGGGCGAATTTTTGCCGCTTCCATGCCTGGCGGATTTTTTTACGCCGGGTATCGTAATGGGCCCCTAAGTAATTAATTAAGAAACATTGAGTATTGCTAATAAATTTTTTTGTTAATTAATGTTTAATTGGTTAATATTGTTTATTAAATATTATTTATTGGTATTGATAATTTTTGTTGTTAATTAACTATTAATTGGTTATTAATTTTTATTAAATATTTATTGGTATTTAAAATAATTTTTTTAATTATTTATTAATTGGTTCTTACGTTTTATTAAATATTATTTATTGGTATTGATAATTAATTATTTTGTTAATTAATTAATAATTGGTTATTAATTTTTATTACATATTATTTATTGTTATTGACATTTTTTTAAATTTAATTATTAATTGCAAATTAATTTTTATTAATTGATTAAATGAAAATTAATTTAATTGTGTGAAATTTTATGTGGAGTGTGTTGTGTGTTTATTGGGGAATAGGGTGGGAAGTATTTAATATTATTAAAGTAATTATTATTTTTGATATATTTGTAGTTTTTTTTTTTTTCTAAATTTATTAATAAATCATTATTTAATTACAATATTTATTTCATTTATATGTATATTATTTTTAACATCTACGTTGTCCAACGCTTTCCCTACTGTTGCACTCACTGGAGTGGGAATAGTAATTTTTACCCCTACGCTATCCAGCGCTTTCCCTACTGTTGCACTCTCTGGAGTGGGAATAGTAATTTTTACCCCTACGCTATCCAGCGCTTTCCCTACTGTTGCACTCTCTGGAGTGGGAATAGTAATTTTTACCCCTACGCTATCCAGCACTTTCCCTACTGTTGCACTCACTGAAGTGGGAATAGTAATTTTTACCCCTACGCTATCCAGCGCTTTCCCTACTGTTGCACTCTCTGGAGTGGGAATAGTAATTTTTACCCCTGCGCTATCCAGCGCTTTCCCTACTGTTGCACTCCCTGGAGTGGGAATAGTAATTTTTACCCCTACGCTATCCAGCGCTTTCCCTACTGTTGCACTCTCTGGAGTGGGAATAGTAATTTTTAGCCCTACGCTATCCAACCCTTTCCCTACTGTTGCACTCACTGGAGTGGGAATAGTAATTTTTACCCCTACGCTATCCAATGCTTTTTCTACTGTTGCACTATGTGGAGTAAGTATATATATTAATTTATATGTATATGTTTAATTTATTTTAACATTTAGGGGCCGATTCCGATTCGGGCCGGAAATCTCTCCGACCGAGCCGGACCCGGAGAGATTTCTGACCGAATCGGACCCGTGCAGCCCGACTGAACGAGTACGATGCGTCCGTATGCTATCGTACTCGAGTCGGTCGGACTCCCATTGAAGTCAATGGGAGCCGGTCGTACAACGCGTACGTGGGCTCCCATTGCCTCAATGGGTGCGAGGCGAACAAGGGTGCCCCCTACAGCGGGTACGCGGCGAAGCGACTCGCGCCATACACGCACAGGTGTGCGACTCGCGCGGCTACGCGTACAGGGGGGTCCGACACGGACCCCCGAAGTACGGCTCCGACTGCTCTTTCGAGCCGGACGGCGCGTGTCGGTCGGACTGCTCGCGGCACGCATCGTACTTACCCGGCCGGGGAACATCTCCATTGCGCGGTGCGAGTCGTGTCCGAGCGAGTCGGTCGGTGCGGTTCGACCCGGGAACGAGTCAGTCGGAGCGGTTGGGACGCCCGAACGAGTCGGTCGGCGAATTAGCATCGTACTCGCTCGTCCGGACGCGCGTACGAATCGGTCGGGAAATAGGGCTCCGAATCGGATCCGGTTATGCCGAATCCGATTCGGAGCCCTACCGGCCGAGATCGGAATCGGCCCCTTAATGTATTTATTATTTTTAAATATCTTTTAATATTTTTAACTATATTTCTTTTAATTATATGCATTATTTACTTAATTTTACATTATTATTAAAACATTACAAAAACGATATTTTTAACTTCGATATTTTTGACAACTATATATTTTTTTCGATATTTTTGTACTTACCTTTATGTAGATTGGACTTCGATATTTTTGACTTCTATATTTCTGTGTCGATATTTTTGCAGGTCGATTTTCTGTCCGTCGATATTCTGTCATACATTCGCCCCAGGTTTATGTGATTTATTAAATATGGGGCAGCATCAAAATCCAAGGGTGTTGCATGGGAACCCCCACACAATGCCCATAGAACACCTCCTTGACGCAGAGTAAGGCAATGCAGTGACTTGTGCAGCTTTGTCTTACTCCATATCTATGAGGCCATGCAAAGCCATGCAGAGTGACTTTGCGTTGCTTCATAGGTATGGTTGAGACACTTGCGCCGCCGGAGCGTCAAGAAAAGTGATGCTCTGGCGGCGCAATCCTCGCATAAATAAGCTCCAAAATATTCTGTAAGTTTTTGAGGTCTTTCACCATCAGGTACCTACATATAAAATAATGGGCAGCATAAATGAAAAATAAATTTTAAAAAAGTTGTTACTCAGTGGGAAATGCACTGTAGTTCATTATAAAACCTCTATTAGTTAATGCCCTGCAAAGGTCTGTGTGTAACCTGAGAGCCACACAATTAAATCGTGGTTGGTGCAGTTGAGAATAGTGACTTGTGTATTTATAGTGCTATGAGGTCACCGCCTGTGACAGAAAATACTGTGAACATGTAAGTCATTATTTTATATTTGCATTGAACATAGTATAAGATAGACTGATACAAAATGTGTAAATAGTTTTATGATAAAATGGTGCTTCCAAAATATCGATTTTAGTAATACCAGTGCGTATGTAATGCCATTTTATTTTTACATAACTGTCCCTTCAACACCTCCTTAGGGGTACTGTGCAAATACAATTAGGATTAAAAGCAAGCACTTCACAGCCCAGTTATTAACTCTTTGCACTACCACTCAAAAAAAAAAGAAATCTGTCATCACAAAGCTTGGAGTGATTCACCAGGTCCCAAGCACCCTTTACACTTACAGATTAACTAATAGGGCACATTTGCAATTCTTTCAGGCAACCAGCCACCCTGGCACAAAAGCTTTTTACAGCACAAGAGACTCAGCTGAAGCATTTTAACGAGCGAAATTAGCCATCCCAGGACGGCTGTCTTTTTCCAAAATGAAAACAAACGATTTGGATTCCAGGCACAAGTGAGGGTGGGGAATGCGCGACCCCCTTCCTAGGACTCCACGGGCCCCCCTGGGGGTTGCGGCCCACAGACTGAAGACCTCTGTACTAGGGTAATACGCCGATAACTCATTTATTCATCTTTGAGGCTCTCATTAGCTCTTGGCTAAAGACAGCTTCAGCTGTCTACAGGCAGACCTATTGTTTTCAATACACTTGACAACCTGAACAAAGGTAATTTACACCTAACTAAATCTACATGTATAACTCTACACTCTGAGGCAAATGTAAAACTTTTGAGTATTCTCATTTCCAAGTGTAAATTTACTACAAAGTCTAGACTTACATGTTTCCACTCACTGAGACGGGGGTAGAGCCAACTTTATGGAGACTATTCACCAAGGTAAACTTACACATGAGTAAATCTAGACGTGTAAGTTTGCTCTTACAATTTTGAGTAATTTTACTACTTTTGACTATTCACCGTTTATGAGTGTAAAGTTACTTAAAAGTGTAAACTTATATGTCCTCACCCCCTGACTTCAGGGGGTGGAGTCCAATCTACAAGTGTAAAGTTACTACTTGTAACGTTTCACATGCAGGCAGAGGTCTCCACCATTGCGGCAGAGATATCCCTATAGTAAAGTAAAGGGAAAAGTTTAAACGTTTATTAAATAAATTAGTACAAACATTTTAATGTTAAATATTAATGTAAATTAATTTAAACTATTTAGCTTAAATCTAGAACAAAAAACAACACCACAGTTTTATTAATATAATTTTTAGTGACCTATTTAATTATTTTTAACATATTACATTAAATTAAAATTCTTATTCTTAGGATTTAATAAAAAAGACAAAAGTGTACAATATATATATATTTATTATATGGTAAAAAATATTTAAAGTTCTGTTAATAATTAATTTAAATTAATTGTATGATTTAAAAAAAATAGTTACAATGATGTTTATATTTATAAAAATGTTATTAGCATATTTTATAAGAAAATAATATTTATGTTTTAATATATATAATTTCTTAACATTAAATTGAATGTATTTATATTTTTTTAAAGTCACCATAAGTTAATATAGTATATCATTAGTTCTTATGGGCTTTTATGTTAAGTCCCTGCCGCCATTGATTTCTATGGGAGAGCGTTGCAGTACCAGTGGTTGGCTATGTGTGATGCTGGACTTACTTCAACTGTGAACTGGAGCACATTTACTATTGTTTTGGGCCCTATATGGCTGTAGTAA
This sequence comes from Calotriton arnoldi, assembly GCA_963921515.1. NCBI lineage: Eukaryota > Metazoa > Chordata > Amphibia > Caudata > Salamandridae > Calotriton > Calotriton arnoldi. The sequence continues at coordinate 177,266 of CAWUFW010005430.1, forward strand.
CGTTAAAAGTTCCGTTTGTGGCTAGCAATGCGTTTACTCTTTTGTACGTGGGTGTCTGTCCCTCCCTATACCCCTCCTTAGCCCTTCCTAAATCCCTCCCATTTAGTACTAGGTATTCCCCATTTTCCAGCCACTCCCCCTGGTCCCCTCGACATTTACTGTTAACAAGTAAACTTACATATGTGACGATCTCCCCATAGAAAAGATAGGCGAGGTGGAGATTTCCACTCGTAGGGTTCAGAATTGCATTTTTTAATCAGTGACAAGAACTATTGTAGTACTGCTTTATATACAAGAAAATGCAGTTTTTGAATCAGGGTCAGCCCGTTGCTCATGGTATAGCTTTGCTGTGTATCTCAGCTGTGTGTTCCTGATTCGATGACTTTCGTCTCTATTCTTGTGTTTGACCTGCCCAGGAGTATTTTTGTCTCACAGTGGTCTGATTGGATGAGTTGTATCCTCCTACTCCTTACTTCAGGGGCCTCTGTTTATTTTTCAGATGATTTCTTGCTCTTTTTCCTTGTTTTTCCTGTCACTTCCCCTCACACTCTCTTCATTCCTCTCTCCTCTACTACCCAATGCTCCCTGCCAAGCTCCCTATCCCGCCACCCGTGTTGAACATACTTATTTTTTAATTATTATTATTTTGTTACAAAGGCCCAGTAGCTGCATACTGCTGTTGGGGCACTTGCTATTTTCGCAATTCTTGGGCACTTTAAAAAAATCTTTTTTAACATTTTTATTTATTGTTCGAAAATAGAATTTTGCCATGACAGAATGGTGAATTGAAATTGTCCGTCTGCGTCAAGATGCAGGCCCAGACAAGGGTTGCGACACATGCGTCATTCCCCACGCATGCTTATCAACTGGTTTTGTTTATAACAAACCTCATTTAAAGGTTGCCAGACATGAATAAGCATGTGGCTTGTGGCCTAAAGCATACGCTTACGTGTCATCAGCAAAAAATCATTGGCAAAACCAACAGCTCAGCCGGGTCGAGATCTATTGGCCTACCTGACCAGCTTCACGCAATATTATAAGAGTAAATTAGTATTAAAAACTTGCCCACAATCACAACTCATAAATCAATAGTTTACTTTATTATCATCCTAGTTATTCTATACAGGCCTTGAGCTCTAGAAGGATTAGCATTCATTCTTACTGTCTTTAATTCTTAAGTCAATCAATATTTTATATTGATCTTGCTGCCACCGTCTTATTCATAAGGTTTCGTGACTTTCCCCATCTAACCACAGCCTTGTTTCGTAGGTAATTAAAATATATTCCAAACTAGGTGGCGTTTGACCCAGAGTAATGTTATCAGTACTTCCACTAACACATCTCCAGAATAACTTCTTGCCTTTTTCTGATGCATCTTTAAATAAAAGCCATTGTTTGGACTTTTCCGTTAGCTGTAGTTTCTTAAATATATATTTATATTTCTTCTTGTTGGTTTTAATCACCATTGTTACATTCTGTCTCTGTATATTATACATAATCTTGTTTGAATTTTTCTGTAGAATTAATAAATTTTCATTATACATATTTTTCAATTGATTTATGTCATCACTTTGCTAATAAACCATGCATTTTAACTGTTGGCTAGAGAAGATTTGCTCAACTAGGGATATAATTTGATCATTATTTAGCTGAAATATTTGCTGAATACACACTTTAAGCTCATCCTCCAAAATTGTTAGCATTCTATTCAACATTATTTCTCATTGTTTATGTACCATGATAGTTGCTTTATTAACTATGATGTGATGTTGAATAACCCTGGGAATTAATTATGAATAGATTCTGTGCTTATTCTATTTCAGATGGTACTGATTTCCAAAATTCATTTTTTTGTTGACTGATAGGTTTTTCTAGCGTATACCATGTACTTCTTAGCTCTTAAGCTATGTTAGAATGGATGGTGCGGTCGAATCCAGCATGCTGGTAGACTCATCCTTTGCAATGTTCGCTTAATATTTTGGAGCAGCAACATGTCATTTTCCCATTTTTATCGCTAAGAAGAACACACACTGAAAGTTTAATGGAAATCTATTATAGCCTTATAGCCCGCCGTAGCGGGCTATACCGGCTATTAAAGGCCCTCTCCCGCGTTAAAGGCCCAGGCCGAAGGCGAGGGACTTTAACAAGGGACCGGGACTTTAATAGCCGGTATAGCCCTGCTACGAAGGGCTTTAAGGCTATTAGAACATTCTGCCACTAGAGGGCAGAATGTTCTAACAAATAAAACAAAGGCTTCTCGTAGCTCGAGGGGATTTAAATCCCTTCGAGCTCCGAGAGGCCTTTGTAAAACATTGGAATGTTGCTCTGCAGGCCTTTACCGGCCCGTAGAAGCATGGAGCACTCCATTGTCTTCAGTGGAGCTCCCAACATTCCAATGTTCTAATAACGTTTTATAGACTGTCTACTTCTCAACTTCTTCACAAAATCGATCAGCCTAATTGTGGACAGATTTGACTAATGTAATTAATTTCAAAATTCGACTCCCACTAGCATGGCAGCTCTGCTTGGCCTATTTTCTGATGGAAGTTTTGAGAGCCCTCAAGGGCTCTTGGAATTACAATGCCAGCAACCCAACTATCTTTGTATTGGAAACAAAACAAATATTAACTCACAGGTGTGCTAATCACAGCTTATGCAGGAGTGAAAATGTTGTTCCACTGCCGAACAAAAGCTGAGTATGAAATCATATATACTATCAAGCATCTCAGGGGCATATTCACAAGGAGCTATCGCCGAATTAACGGCACTTTTTCGCAGCCAAAGTCGTGATAAATTTACCTCCCCATTCACAAGCCGGTGTTAACAGCCCACAGCACCAGTTTGCCCGCGATAGCAGCCGCAAAAAACATCTCCACAGAGGACCCCTGCAAATATCGCTAATGAGATGCAGAGTAGGCGTTCCCGTGCCAAAAGTCGAGACAACATCACACCTCAACATTCACAACGAGCAGCCACATCGGCGATAAGAACACAAAACAGGCGATAAGGTGCGTTAGCACCAGGAAATTTACACCTGCTCTGACCTGGTGTAAAGTCTGACGGCAGCCAGCACCACAAAAGAGAGCACAGCCCAGGGCCACAACCTAAGGGCAACAGATGCCATGGAGCCACTCATCATGCGGCCCGGACACCCAAGAGGGCCACAACACCCACTGTCACCACCCCAGGACCCCAACCCACACCCGGAACACCCCCCCACGGACCACCACAGACGCAGCGCAGACAAAGACAGCGGACCCCCAGGAAGCTTACCAGCCTCACAGACCCAACATCTGACAATGTCACCGTCCACTACAGGCTGAAAGTGACAAACATCCTACGCATCCTGACCATCATCGCCTAACAGGCCTACGGCACCAACACAGCGGACAACCAACATCCCACCCCACACAAAGCTGCTGGCTTGGCTGCACCTGTTGGCCCCTGGGACCCCCCAACCAACACCCACCAGAGTCGGAGGAGTCTCACAGCCAACCACATCCAAGTCCCCCACACCTGTCATGGACAACACCATCACCCTGGCACCCCAGTCCCCATACGTACACAATGCGCAGGATCCGCTGGAGACCAAGCAAGGACTATACGCCCAAGCAGGATGCACGCACGTGTTGGGGGCAATACACAGCACACATGTACTACCTGTGCCCCCTGGTGACACAGCACACAATCACCGCAACAGGAAGCACATGTCTCACATCAATGTGCAGGCAACAACAGAACACCGTGGAACCCCCAACAATGTTGCCTTCAAATACACAGCCAGTGTGCATGATACCTTCATCCTCCGACAGTCCATCATCAACCAGCGTACCCAGGATGGCAACAAGGGAAATGCACAGCCCCTTGGCATCATCCAAATGAACACCCTACACACCTCAACTCCACAACCATGCAACTCACAACTCTGACAATGCACATGTCACAAAATCACATACAACAGGCACAACAACATGCCCACCCACCAAACACAAAACAATGTTCACAAGGAACTCATTTATCTTGATAGTACACCATCTGCAACTCAAGTAGTCTATCGTGACTAAGAGCAGTAAGGTGACACTAACGTGGGTCATCGCTATCAGCGTGGATTAAAACGCATGGAGCCAAGTAGTGGGTTCTACTGACATCATAATCGAGTCATCACTGATGATACATCACTAATAGCATAGAGATGCCTCGAGGCATCGCTGTGGGTTCTACCAATGGCCCGAAGTGTACCAGTTACACGTGGTTGAACATTACATGTCAGGATAACTACCGTTCCTGTACTTCGTGTCTCATCGGACATTCTGGATCCTACAACAGATACCTATCTGTGCTGTACTGTCCCCATAAATACAGTCCTGAAGAGACCCCGTATCTAGAGAGGGTCGAAACGCCGTCGACACCAGACAAAAGAGAGAGCCTAAATTAAATTATCATTACTGTATTAAGCTCGTCCTTTTGTACTTTACCAATAACCTGTTTCCCATTTTTTCCTTCATTATGTCACACAATACTCACTAAAATAGGTTATGGTCACTTCACTGGGGTTCACAATACCACTCCGAATGTGTAACGATATGTAAATATTTTTATGACTTATATATAAGGAAATACGTCTGTGATACAGACTATAACTGCATAATTAAATTACCTACTTCGGCTGAAGTTAGGTATACCTTAAATTAAATGTGTGTGGGCTTTTTCAAATACATGTGTGTGTATAGAATATTAATACGAATAATACTGAGACTCGATGGAGGGTCATGAATGAATAAGATTAATTCCGGCTATGATTTAATCAGAGCAACTACTTGAGTTGCAGATGGTGTACTATAAAGATAAATGAGTTCCTTGTGAACATTGTTTTGTGCTTTTGTACTTACCCAGCTCACAGGGACGTATGGGTTGCTCTTGTTTTTTAAAATATATACACCCACCAAACACGACAGAACAACTTACAATGTTCACATGGGCAAGCCCTGAACATGAGCCAGCAACGGCATGGCACCACAGCCACATAACAGCCGAATGTGTGGAGAGGTGGCAACCAGGCATGTGTGAAGGATGCAGTAGAATCATGATTGGGAAAGTACACAATGCCATGGGTGGCGGAGATGTGCTGGACACACCGCAGTATGCAGAACACACCCCTATCCATGGTGACATACACCGCTGGTGTATGGAGTGTAGTGGACAGTGGACGCCACCATGTCACCCCAGCCAGTGGGGGACCTCGCGGAAATGTTGCCTGTTACGCCCCCCCCTAAGCATCACCTGAGTGGGATGGCCCGGCGTACACTACGCCAGCGTAGGGGTGTGAATAAAAAGCACGTAGGCCTGGGTGTGGTCCTCGTCCGGAAAGACCCACGTCTCTGCCAGGGCGGCGCCTCCCACCCCGCCACGAGGCCGACGCCGTCCTCGTGAGCGGAGCTGCCTGCGATGCTGTGCGCCTGTCGGACCCCGGCACGCTGGACCACGAACCCGTCAGGCCCGCCCCTGAGCAGCCAGGCCACACTGATCACCTGCCAACACCGGCGAGTGTCAAGGAAGGCCCACCACGTGCCGGCGCAAGCTCCAAGCCCGAGTCCCGCGAGCTTGGCAGCCACCTCAGACCATCACGGCCTCCACGACACAGGCCGCTTTATTCCTTTCTCGTTGACGTACTCCACTGCCACCTTAGGCCTACTCTTCGGACCAGTAGGTCGCATATGTGAAACTGTGTCCTGAGTCATGAATGGCAGTGACCCCAAATCCGGGCCAGCGGCCACAGCACCAGACCCCCCCGATCAGTGAGGCATAGTTCCATATGGGCATCTTGCGACACGTGGTGCCACTAACCCTGTTCAATGCTAGCCTGCGACACGTGGTGCCACTAACCCTGTTCAACGCCAGGCTGTGACACGTGGTGCCACTAACCCTGTTCAATGCCAGCCGGCCACACGTGGTGCTACTAACCCTGTTCAACGCCAGCCGGCTACACGTGGTGCCACTGAACCTGAACTACGCAGGCTGGTGGGGCCATCCAACCTATGCCGGCGACACTCGGTGAATGGGCCGTGCTGACCACTGCCTCAGGCCTACACCACGGTCAGGTAGGTCACACATTTGGAACTGAGTCTTGATTAAACCATGGCAGTGAACATTATTTAAGGCAGAGAACAATTCACTATACACCCTTCGATGTGGTGGCAACAAGTCTGTGCATGGCATCACAACCACACGTGTCTGTGGGCTTATGCGGACTACTGCCCTCGGCCTACGCTGCGCACAAGTGGGATCACAGATTTGGAACTGAACATCGGTAATTCAAAAGGCAGAATACATTTCATCGCACGCACGGAGAGGCGTAAGAGGATGACGCGTTGCAGTCCGGAGGGAACAGGATCATCGTTACGGAGGTGATTGAACATTACCGACAACTGCCACTGTCACTAACTCTGTGCCTCGTGAGCCAATGACACGTGGCTGTGGGCCACTGCTGACCACTGCCTCCGGCCTACACTGCGGTCCAGTAGGTCCCATGTGTGAAACTGTGTCCTGAGTCATGAATGGCAGTGACCAGATGTCTACTGCAGGGGTGATATCACTAAACTCCCTGCTATCAGTGAAGCATACGAATGCATCACAAGCACACGAGACGTGTCTGTGGGCCACTGCTGACCGCTGCCTACGGCCTACACTGCGGTCCAGTAGGTCACAGAGTCTTGATTTGGCAATGTTGGAGTTCACATCTGTGTACCGGCATCATCGCAGACTGCATCCCCTCTCAGCACCTGTGCCACTAAGTGTGTTCCCCGACATTCATGGACACTCACTGGTCGTACATTGGTGGCGTTTGAGTCTATGGACTAGGGGCTAGTTTTCATCCTCATGTAGCTGATACCGAATTGTTGGTGAAAACGAGGGTTGAGCTTTCCACTCCTCCATTTGCTGCTTCCAGATGACATCAGACCTTCCGCATCATGCCCTGGAGGACACCTTCCACTGTCCCCCGCAACCCTCCGCAACATACACCTCGGACATTGATGGGGACCCGCTCAGGACGCATGGCCCATCTGACTGCACCGCAAGTCACCGTCCCGTGGCTGGGTGCCTGTGCCGGCCGCAGTGCATCCGGGGCCACTAACTCTGTGCTGCTCAGGCCTGGGACCCCTTCTTCTGAGACATTGAATGGCCTCTGTAGCGATGGTCTTGGGGTCATCAACGCCATGTGTCTGTGGCCCTGCGCTGTCCGCATCCTCCGGCCTCAACTGCGGGCCACCAGGGCCCACACATGGCATTGAGTCTTGACCGGCCCGGATGTCCCATCACCGCAGGAGGCACACGCCACCACCGCAAGGACCACCTCCAACCGCCATCTGCCAGAGTCGAACTGGTGGTCCTGACAGACCTACGGAGTTGCTCAGACCTGTCGTGGATGCCATCATCGGCCTGATACCCTGCTCAGCACTCCAGGTGCCAGTGACTCAGTGCACCGCAAGCCATTGTCCGTTACTGATTGAGTATTGTGCTGTTGTGAGGTTGCGCAGCAATGTCACCTCATGCAGTGGGGAAGACCTGGGACCATGATGAGGAAGATGTGTCAAGTGTGCGGATGGGAGAAGGCACAGACAATGGGAGGGCAGGAGGCAACAGCCTCAAGGCAGGAATGCAGACTGGTGGTGGTAGTCAAGATACACACCCGGATCTAATACTGGGTATTGCGCTGTGGACTGCGGATGCAACTGTCACCTCAGGCAGTGTGGGAGACCTGGGACGTTGATGAGGAAGTTGATGCAGGTGTAACTCACCCCAGTGCATCTGCATCAGGACTAATCCGAAGGGACACAATCCTAGCAATTTCTTCACATTAGCGCTCTCTTCTCTAGTGCCCCTACCTCAGTGCACTGCAACTCACGGAACCTCCTGACTGAATATTGGGTGACCTCTGTCCTTACTCCAGATCCCTCTATGTTGCTCTGCAGTTGACTCTGTTATGCTGGTGTTTTCTGTTTCCATTACACTGGTGTCCACTGTTCAGGTTGTTGCCAGCACCAAGCACTCCGTGCGGGCTGGCTTATATTCCCCCCACACACATCCAGCACAGGCGTCACTGTACATGTGGCCCTGCCAATAAAGGGGCCGGGCGCACGTGCCCGTAGCCAGTTCAACGTGATATGTGCATGTGTCCCTGTGGTCTTGTTGTATGCATGGGGGCCCTGGGCCCTACGACATTACATTGTGCTGTTGTACAGCGGACGCAGACATGTCACCGCAGGCAGCGGGCTAGAACCTGGACATGTGGCTTTGTCGTCACCCACTCAATTCGTAAGGGGAGTGGACTGTGCCGTTGTACGCAAAGCCAACGTGGGTGTGTGACTGATATGTGCGTGGCCCTGGACGTGGTTCTGTACTGGGTATGTGCATCTGCATGTATCTCTATGGCAGTGTGGGTCTTCTTTGTGGGGTGTAGGTGGTCCCTGAAGGGTATTGGACACCCACGTATGTGTTCTAGTTCGCATTCCATGGGTTCGGCAACACCCGCACGTGTTGGGCCACCTCCTTTTGGCGTTCTGGCACCTGGCATTGGGGTGCCATGTGTGGGTCGGTGAAGTGTTGTGAGCCAGCCGTGCTTGCGTGTGCTTCATGCTGTGTGGTCTGTTGCAGGGGCTGGGTTCTCATCTGAGTAGCTTGTCTGCCCTGGTCCTGGTGGTGGGTTGTGTGGGATGTCCATGGGCTGTTGTAGGGTGTCGGTGTCGAAGGTGTGGTGTTCGTCTCCGGCATCACTGATGGGTTGTCTGTTCTGACCTGCTGGAGGTGTTGTTTGTCCCTCTGCATTGTGAAGGGGAGGTGCATGTTGGCATTGTGTTGGCGCCTTGTTCTTGTCGACATGCAGACTGTGTGACAATGTACATTGTGACTGTTTGGGGGGTGGTGGCTATTTGAGTTGGGACAGTGTACATTTGGCCTACATGGCTGATGTGGGGTTGTAGCCGTAGATATGCATCTCACAGTTCCCTGCTCTGTCCAATGTGATTGTTCTGTTTCTGCGCCTGGGCAGACCCAGTTGTTTCCCCTGTTCTGCACTTTGTGCCACATTGTCATGGTATGTGCTGTGATTGCTATGTGTGTGTGCTGCAGTGTGCCACGGGGATGGGGGACATGTCCCTTGGTAATTGTGGGTGTGCAGTGTGCTACACCTCATTGTGCATGTGTGCCATTGTGCCCATCACCCCCCGTCACCCCAGTCCCTGTTGGATCCTCGCCCTGTTGTTGTTGTGTCAGGTCCTCTCGAGCTGTGCCCATACTCCCTACTCCTTGCACCTTCTATACACTGATGACTGTGGCCCTGGTTTCCTCCGGCTCCTCCTGTGGCGCAGGACTGCCACCTCCTGTCGCCGTTTCTGCCTTCCTGTTGGCAGCGGGTTTGTACCTGGTTTAGGTTGTCACGTCCTGCCGGCGCCTCTTGGCCTCCTGGATTGGCCTCCTGGGCACTCCGACTGCATTCCAGGTGGTCTGCTTGTGGGTCAGTTGCTGGTAGTGTTCTGTCACCTCCGTGATGCTGGTCTTGTTTTCCTGAGGTCTGCACTCCGTCTTCCTCTCCCTTTTCTCCTTGGCCTTCCCCGACCCACTTGTTCCTTGCTGGTGGTCTGTGGGGGTTGTGGGGTTCGCGTTGACCTGTGCGCTGGGTCAGGGTGCATCCATGTTGCTACGTGTTTTGGCTTGATTCTGGTGTGTTGTTTCTGTGGTTTTTATGGTGCAATTTCCCGCCAGACGAGTGGGATTTGCAGGCCTGTGGCTTCTTTTCGCTACTTTTTGTACCGCGATTGGCCTCATCGCATGATTTCTCGCCTTCGGGGTTTCGCGTTTTTGTCGGCGTGGCGTTGATTTTCACGCTGACATTTGACACGTTATCTGGTGACTATCGCATGCTACCGCCTTGTTGTGAATTCCACGTTCACACTGGGTTATTTTCCCGAGATAGGCTGCGATATTGAAAGTTGCGTTACGCTACTCTTGCGGTAGTTATCACATGTTCTTGTGACTATACCCCTCAGTGTTTGCTATCTCTGTGTCTAGCAGGACAGAAGATGTCCCCTCCTCACTCAAAGGGGACTGGGATGGTCTATGCTCTTTACATAGGACTTAAAAAATAGGTGTACACATCAACTAAAAAAACTTTCGCAACATAATTTCACTATGCTCATAAAAAGGCCAGCTAAACCCAACCTAATATGTTACATTCATTATATGCAATTAATGCTCCACCGAATTTGCCAATTCAGCTAATGTGTCTAATATGGGTGCACAGAATCTTTTTTTTAGTTCAAGAGTTCTATCATTTTATTATAAAGGTAAAAGCATTGGAGTGTACAGTGCTAAACCTTCAGATGGAGGGTCATGTTTTGTCATCAGAAAAAATGAAAATCTGAGATACAGGAAAATGCATTGGCCCCTTAACACCTTTAACAAGATGCAGTTGCCATCAATAAAAAGAAAACAATGACTGGATCAGACAAGATTACAATAGTGACCACCGAATTCAGCATTGTCTGTAGCAACCGCCCCAGCGTATCAGACTTGGTTAGTAACATAACTCAAAAACCCTTTAACAGTTTGAGCTACAGGGAGCATGAAACAATAGCGAAGGCATGAAAGAAGCAAGGCCACCAGTGTCTCACCGAACTCAGTATAAGTTATCATTCAAATACCAACATAAATTATATTTTGGAAATGCAATAATTTTGTCTTCAAACATAAGTTGGTCAGTTACTGAAAATACACAATTTTTGGAATTAAAGGGTTTTTGGGTAAACAGAAACCAGGGTCCAAAACAAAAGCTTGCAATTTCTACAAAAACAGGTTGTGCCTTGAAATGCCAATTTTAATTTTTCAGCACATACATGTTTGGTCCACAAACATCAACTTGTCATTTTTTATATGGAAACATTCTGCCTTTTAAGCATGTTTATTATCACCGCATGTCAGAAATAGCTATCACAAGGCCAAGGATGCCCTCGATATGTCTAGAATTACCACCATTATGGCAGTCTATATGCCAAAGTAGGCTGGGTAATGCCAAGAATGTGCACCAGACAACTGTTCAGAGGGGCACTGATAGGACACACGTGGTTACACGAACGTTTGACTACAGGAGAGACCCACCATGAACAGACCATGCAGCAAGTAGCGCTAAAAGATTAGGGGCCATATGTATCAAGCCCATTTCCCATTCGCAAACGGGCCGATTCTCAGAATCGGCCCGTTTGCGAACGGGAACAAGCCTTTTGGGATGTATCATCCCAAAAGGCATTCACAAAATAGAGAATCGCAAAAATTGCGATTCTCTATTTTACAAATGCATTTAAGGAATTGCAAATTGCGATTCCTTAAATGAAATGTATGAAGCACCTAAGTTGTGCGATTATGGCTTAAGGAATCGCAAATTACCACCAACTACAGGTTGGTGGTAACTTGCGATTTCTTTGAGAAATGCATTTTTTGCATTTTTCAAAGTGGCATGTGGCGCACATACATGCCCTTAGGGCATGTATGTGTGCCACATGTGCACCCATGCTCATTTCAGGGGTGCAACAGGGTGTCCTTTGGACACCCTTGCAACCTTGAAATTGCATTCTCAATTTGCGATTCTCTAATTGCTAATCGCAAATTGAGAATGTCCTCCCATTCATTCCTATGGGCCTCTAGGCCCTTAGGAATGAATGGGGAGGGTTTCCTTAACTGCGATTCGCAATTTGCGAATCGCAATTAAGAATATGTAGGATTCGCAAATTTTCTTGCGAATCCTACATACATCTCGTTTGCGATTCTCAAATAGCGATTCTCAAAAATTCGCTATTTGAGAATCGCAAACACAAACTATGATACATATGGCCCTAGGTTATTCTAATTACGAAAAAACCTTATGTGAGAGGTAGTTCCTCGCACTTCACACAATTTTCTCTATGGACACTCTGCACTGACTATTTGCAGTATAGGGACTTACAGAGACAGCCCTGACGAATGCCATGGCGAATAGGCCAACCACAGGCAGAAACATGTTGGCAAAAAAAATGTATCCATAGTATAGAGGTATAAATACGTTAGCAGATACAGAGACGCACAGTGGGCATTATACCCACACATGCCTCCTAGAGTTACCCCTTTAGTAACCTTTTAATATACCTCGGATACCACCTGAATAAAAGGACACTTTTGTGGTCTATCCTAAGGTATTTTTAACCTGTCAACTGGATTAGAATACTATCCAGAATAAATAATTAATATCTAAGAACTCCCTCACGTAAGCCCCAGCCTGAGGTTGAGTCCCCCTGGTAGTACTACCTTACCAGGGTGGGATGAGGTGGCAAATGATGAAGCATGTCATATTACGTGAGTGAGCCATCCTCTTCCAATTCTTGGAATTGTCAAAAAACTGGGAGAAAAATAGATTACGCTAGCTTGGAGATTAATACGTCTCTCTCATATTTCACGAAATAGCGTACTGAGTGAAACACTGGGGTGTCACACCGATTTTGTGGTTTTATCAATGCCAAGATTGCACATGCTAAGCTACGAATGGCTATGATGTGCCAAGAATGAGCACCATGTTTCTAAAAAGTCTCACAATATAGCAAGGGTGGCATCTGTTACACCATGAGTGGTCATGGATGTCAACAATATGTCAAAGATGGCCACTACTCAGCTAGTATTGACCGTCACTATGTGTGGGGTGATTCTGATTGGGCTGAAGCTGCCCACAACATGCCAAGAATATACACTATTATGTTATGCTAGAGCAACCATTAGGCACCATAATACTAAGGATAAACACAATATGTTAAAGAAAGCCATCATTATCCCAGGGATAACCGCCATTATGCCATCTGTGACCATAATTAGGCCAAGGATACCCAAAAGATTTCAAAAGGGATCACCACTATTTCAGAACCATCATTATGCCAGGTGGTGTGGTCATTATTGGACCAGGAATCAGTATTGTGAGAAAGGACCTGATATCTAAGGGACACTATGTTCAAATGCTAATCCCAAGTGTTAGGCACTGCTGTTAGGGAGGGGTACTGTCTGCTAGGGAATAACAGCAGACCAGATGCAAGCTCGATATGTCTGTCTGTATGTATGTCTGTCTGTCTGTCTGTCTCTCTCTCGCTGACACACATACAAATTAATGTGCACACACACATTTATGCAAACTTGAGCACGTGTGCATGTATGCCCAGCCTGCACTCATCACCCAATAGCAAGTGAAGCACTTACCTTTCTCCTCTCCTGCTTTTTTCCATTCTCCACTTGGTCCTTACCCTGCTCCTACACTAGGCTGTGGCACTTCAACTCTGACTCCTGAAGTCCAGTACTTGAGCCTTGTGGCTACCATTGGCGTTCTATATTTCCAAAGCTGTATTCAGACACAGTATGATAGGTGGTCTTCCACATGTCTATCCATCATGCAGCTTGCCACTTGGTAACTGGGAAAGTTGTAGGCTCTTTGGTGTCCATGCCAGAGAAAGAGGGTGAGAGAGAGAGAGAGAGAGAGAGAGTGTGTGTGTGTGTGTGTGTGTGTGTGTATATGTATGAGCCCCTGTCGTTGGTTCAGCTGGCTCCAATTTCTGAAGGTCTTGAGCTATGTGGCAGTTTTTCGTCTAATTAACAGGAGGTTGTGCTTCTTGGCTTCACACCCTTTGGATGACATACTTGAGTGGACTCAGCATCCATTAGGTACTTACTGTCAGCTGGGGAGCTACTTTAGCTGTAATGCTACACACTGCAGACCCCTGTCCTAAAGCCAGTATCTCACTATTTCTGGCCGCTGACTTAAAGATTTGTCAGATTTCTGAACATGGATTTCTGTTGGTTTCCATGTTTTTTCCTGCTGTTGTTATTCTTTGCCCCATTGCCTTATTAATATTATGCACTTACGATTTCTCTTAACTGAATTTAGTATCATAATAACTTGTTTACACTCTTCTTATGAGATTGACTAACATGTATTTTTCAGCTCTGTATAGTTGCTCTTTCTGTTGTTTTTTGTGTTTCTACAACATGATTCAATCTTTCCTTAACAGTATACGGCAGTATGTGGTAATCCTGTAGCTTTGCACATTTTTCAAAATTGTGGTCCTTTTCATCACTTGTCTTTTTTTCTTAGGAAACTAGGAGTTATGGTGCGACAGTATTGTAAACAAAATATTGTCTGACTTACACCAAATGTCTAAGTTTACGACTTTGGGAATTCAGAAAGGGGATTTACGAGTACAATTTTTGTGTCCGCACTCGGGGCGGAGATAAAGATAATACTCGTAAATGTCCTTTCTGAATTCTTAAAGTCGTAAACTTAGACGTTTGGTTTAAGTTTAGACCAAACATCTAAGTTTACCTCTGTGAATCAGGCCAATTTTGTGTACTGAATATAGTTCTCAAGAACTTCATCCCACTGAAGGTAATAAGAGAAAATCTGTGCCAATGGGATGATCCTTTTGTAAACTATGTTTAGGACACAATATATTTGTGAGAAGATATTTTTGTTAAGAATATTCTGCCATACAACCATCAAGGATATCCATGCAGTTAGGTAGAATCTTAAATATAAAGAATCAGCCATAAAGAGCAAATGTCAATATAAGGAATCACCACTTTGTGCATGATCACCGTCAATGTTTTTTAGACTGATGCTGCTAGTTTTTCAACTCTGAGAGTGCATGGAGGCCTGCTAAGCAGACCTCACTGCCAGTGCTCTGACCCTTAGAACATGTATGTCTGATTGGCTCACCCCCAATTGACATAAGTTAGCTTACTTATAAGTTCCTGGTATATGTTACCAGGGATACCCAGGGCCTGTAAGTTAAGTGTGCCTCGTGGACTGCAGCACTTATTGTACCACCACAAGTGTGGCAAAGCAAAGCAAGACTCCCAGCCTGCCACTGCTGGCTGGCAGAGCATTTTTCAAACTGCTAATTCGACTTTGCTATTTAAACTAAGTCCAGACCTTCCATTTCAATATATACAGCTCACCCCTAAGGTAGGCCTATCAAGCCGTAAGGCAGCATGCTGTATATTACAAAGTAGGACGTGTTGTTATATATCCTAACAGTAAAAACCCCATCTTGTCATCTTTGCTGTAGAAAGGCTAGTAGCCCTATTGGTGAGTACAGGGTTACACGCTGACAACTCAGCACTGCTAACTTCTAAATGGGACCACTAAAGTTGGTGCTTCAAAGCATCTAAATGGTTACATTAAACCTGATTTGATGCCCAAGTCGAATTTTATGTAACTTTTAAGTAAAAGGCAACATCAGATAGCTGCCACTCTGTTGCCCAATTTTTCCAGTGATCGCTTACAGTTGCTGGCCCCAAGACAGCCTTCTGCCCTCCTGGGGGGAGGTATGAATTACTCTCAGAAAGAAACACAAAAGGTTTGCCATTAGAAGAGGTGTTACCTCTCCCTGGCAGAAAGGCCAAACAGGGTGAGAGCTTCGAAGGGGAAGCCACCTTTGAAGGTCAAATGTTGGACACACACGAGAAGGGCTGCTCTGCACACCGAGACAAGGTTCTGCCATCTTGCGAGTGGGCAGAATATTGCACTCTATGATAGCTAGATGCCACTCTATGCAGGAAATTGTCAGCAGGCAGGAGGGGATCTGGTGGCCCATTAGCTAGTAGTCACCGCATACCCAAGTGCTAGTTATGGGCATAAAGTTGGCACCCCTGGCACCCAGACCTCAGATCACCTCTGCACTGAAGAGAGGACCAAAGAAGAACTGCCTTGCTGCTTCCTGGACCTGGAAAAGAAAGGCTGCACCAAAAATTTGGACTGCACCTGCTGACCCTTGGGCTAGGAAAGAGAGAACTGTGCCTGTGGTGCCCTGCACAAGGAAAAGTCATCCCAAGCCCCAGACAGAAAAGGTGAACTCCAAGAGTCAGTTGGCTAACTTCCTGGTCAACTCTGACAATGACACAAAGTTCCATTCCATGGCAATGGTGGATTTTGAGTGGGGAGGGGATACTAATCTAAAGAAGGTGGCAGTGTCCCCTTCCATCCCAGTGGAGTGTCTGCTGGGAAATGACTTAGAAACGTCTGCCTGGGCAGGTGTAAAAATAAGGGCTCATGCAGCAATGCCAAGCCACCTGAGTAGGTGTGTATGCGTGTCAACTAGAACACAAGCACCATACAGGGAAGTCAAGGGACTCTGGATCTGGAAGAAGACCTAGGTCCCTAGCAGCATGAGAAAGGCCAGGAAGTCTGGTCAGCCAGCTTCCCAGAGTCCTCAGGCCTAGAGGGAGCCTAACCCTGAGGGGAAGGGTCTGGTGCCTGAAGATGAGGGTGTTCCCTTGACAAACATGCCAGAACTGATAAAGCTTCAGGGAGCAGTAGGTCTTTCAAGAGGGGAGTTGAGCCATGGGCAGAAGACTTGTCCCACTCTTGAAGGTCTGAGGTGGATAGCTGAAAGGCAAGAACAAGGGGATGTCAGTGATATCCATAAGGTATAGTGGGAGGAGTGAGTCCTATAGAGTGAGGCAAGGCACCCCAAACCAGGGGCAACCAGAAGAGTGGTGGTCCCCCAGCAGTACAGAAAATTCCTCATTAACCTAGCCCATGACATTCACTTAGCTGGCCAGCGTGGGCAGACCAAAATCTGGGAGAGGTTGGCCAATCATTTTATTGGCACCAGATGTCTGAGAAAGTCAAGGAGTTCTGTCGCTCTTATGTCTGTCAAGCCAGTGGCAAGGCTGGGAGCAAGTCAAAGGCCCCTATGATTCCACTTCATGTGGTGGGGACTCCCTTTTAGAGGGTAGGGATTGACATTGTTGGCCCCCTTGATCCACAAACTGCATCTGGAAATAGGTTCATCTTAGTGGCAGAGGACCATGCAACCATGTATACAGAAGCAATTCCACTCCGGACAGTCAATGCTCCTGCTCTGGCTAAAGCCCTTGGTGTATTCACCAGAATAGATTTCCCTAACATAGTCATTTCAGATGGAGGCACTAACTTTATATCTGGTTATCTGAAAGCAATGTGGGATGAGTATGGTGTTACTTCATCATCCCCTATTACCCAAAGATAATGGTCTGGTTGAGAGATTTAACAAGACCTTGAAATGGGTTTGCCAGAAAAACTCAGAAGGAGATGGGATGTCTTCTGTATGCCTACAGGGAGGTACCCCAAAAAGGAGTTGGCTTCAGCCCTTTTGAGCTCCTCTTTGGTCACCCTGTAAGAGGTCCACTGAGTTTAATGAGAAAGGGATGGGAGAGGCCCATCAAGGAACCTAAGCAAGATATTGTGGACTATGTACTAGGCATTTGTTCCAGGATGGCAGAGTTCAGGAAGAAGGCAAACAGGAATTTGGAGGCCAACCAGGCAATTGTCAAGCGCTGGTATGACCACAAGACCTCACTTGTAGATTACCAACCAGGAGAGTTAGTGTGAGTTTTAGAGCATGTAGTTCATAGAGCCCTTCAGGACAATTGGACATGGCCCTATATAATGTTGGAAAAGAAGTGGGAGTCACCTATCTAGAAGACCTAGACACCCCAAGAAACTCTCCCAGGGCTATTCATATCAACAGGCTAAAAGACCACCATGACAGAGCAGACATTACCATGCTCAGGGTGACAGATGTAGGGGAAGAATAAGAAAGTGAACCTCTCCTTGACCTGCTGTTAAGAAACAGCAAGTATGGCTCAGTGGGTGGAATAGTCCTCTCCTCCACTTTAACGGACCAACAGCAAAAGGACTGTTGCAACTTGTTGAAAGAGTTTTCGGATATGTTTCCCTTGAACCCGGGTCTAACATCTTGGTGTACCCATGATGTGGACACAGGTAACAATTTGCCTGTGTAAAGCAAGATTTATAGTTTGTCAAATAAAGTCAAAGCTAGCATCAAAGTTGAGGTTGCCAAGAGGATGAAGCTTGTGGTAATTGAGCCCTCTAACAGTCCATGGGCCAGCCCAGTGGTGCTGGTGCCCAAGTCAAACCCAAAAGGGGGGTAAACCTGAGATGAGGTTCTGTGTGGACTAAAGAGGCCTAAATGCAGTCACCAAGACCGATTCCCACCCCATACCCAGAGCTGATGACAAGTTCTGGGCTGCCAAGTACCTAAGCACATTTGATCTGACTTCAGATTATTGGCAAATAGCCCTCACAGAAGGAGCTCAGGAGAGGACTGCCTTTTCAACTCTAGAAGGCCACTTTCACTTTAAAGTGATGTCCTTTGGGTTGAAAAATGCATCTGCCACCTTCCAAAGGTTGGTGAACAGAATTACTATAGGCTTGGAAAGTTTCAGTGCACCATATCTGGAAGGTATTGCTGTATTTAGTTCCACCTGATAGTAGCACAGGTCTACCTATCGGAAGTCCTACGGGCTCTGCAGCAGACAGGCCTGACTAAAAAGGCAAGTAAGTGCAAGATAGGGCATTGATTTGTTGTATACTTGGGCTACCAAGTAGGTGGAGACCATGTATAACCTCTCCAGCCCAAGATCCAGACCATTCTGGCCTAGGAGGCACCTAAGACACAGGCCCAGGTCACAGCCTTTCTAGGCCTGACTGGGTACTATAGAAGATTTGTGAAGCGGTATGGCACCATAGTGGCACCATTGAAAGAACACACTTCAAAGAAAAAGCCCAGAAATGCTATCTGGACTGAGCAGTGTCAGAAGGCCTTTAACACCCTAAAGGAAGCTTTGTGCTTAGCACCTGTCCTAAAGGCACCTGATTTCAGTAAAGAGTTTATTGTTCAGTCAGATGCTTCAGAATATGGGATTGGGGCAGTGTTGGCACAGGTAATTGATACGTTTAACCAATTGCCTTTATTAGTAGCAGTCTCCTCCCCTGAGAGCAGTCTTGGAGTGCCATTGAGAGGGAGGCCCTTGCTGTGGTTTGGTTCCTGAAAAAGCTGAGACCCTACTTGTTTGGGACTCACATCAGAGTTCAAACTGACCACAGACCTCTCAGGTGGCTGATGCGGATGAGAGGAGAGAACCCAAGACTGTTGAGGTGGTCCATTTACCTATAGGAAATTGACATTACAGTGGAACACAGACCTAGGACTGACCATGCCAATACAGATGGCATTGACATGTTCTTCCACTCTGGTTTATGACAGCTACCAGGGTGTAGGTTAGTTTCTTATCACCTTTCATCTGGCAAGGGCCATGTAAGGAAATGCATCTTTTTGCATGATCACTCCTAAAGTATTGGACAGATGCTGCTGTTTTTTAGCACATGTATGTCTGATTGGCTCACCCACAATTAGCATGAATTAACTTACTTATAAGTCCCAGGTATATGGTACCAGGGGTGCACAGGGCCAGTAAGTTAAAGTATATCTCATGGACTGCAGCACTTATAGTGCTACCATGAGTGTGGCAAAGTAAAGCATTGCTGGATGGGACAGCATTTTATAAACTGCTAACTCGACTTTGCCATTTAAATTAATGACAAAGTCCAGACCTAAGGTAGACCGATCAAGCCCTAAGGCATGGTACTGTATATTAGAAAATAGGACATGCGTTGTACTATGTCCTAACAGTAAAACCCTAAAATTGCCGTTGTTGCTGTGGAAAAGCTAGTAGCTCCATTGGCTAGTAAAGGGTTACATGCTGGGTTACACATTGACAACTCAGCTGTGCTAACCTCTGAATTGGAATTCTAAAGTTGGTGCTTCAAGATATCAATGAATTATAACATTAAACCTGACTTGATGCCCAAGTCGAATTTAATGTAACTTTTAAGTAAATGGCAACTTTAGAAAGTTGCCACTCTGTTGCTCAAGTATTCCAGTGACCGTTTATGGTTGCTGACCACGAGACAGACTCCTGTCCCCCTGAAGGGGTAGGCGGGGGAGATGTGAACAACTCTGAAGAAGATATATAAAAGGCTGGCCTTTGGAAGAGGTGTTAACTCTCCCTGGATGGAATGCAAAACAGAGTGTGAGCTTGAAAGGGGAACCACCTTTTAAGGGCAAATGGTGGACACACACAAGAAGGGATGTTCTTTTGTTCTGGAAGACAGGTTGGTGTCGGGGACAGAGGGAGGGAGAAACAGTGGCCAAACCAGTTTTCTTGTGGGCATGTAGCCCTAAGGTAGCCACACCTCTAGGGAGGGCTACCAAGCTCCACACACCAAGAGAGGGGTTCTGCCATCTTGGGAGTGGACAGAATATTGCACTCTGGGATAGCTAAAGGCCGCCCTTTGCAGGAAGTCATTATCAAGCAAGATGGGACCTGGTAAACCATTGGCTAGTAGTCACCGCATCTCTTGAGGGCTAGTTATAGGCATGAACGCGGCAAACCTGGCACCGACACCTCAGATCACATCTGCACTCAAAAGATGACAGAGGAAGGACAGCCCTGCTGTTCCCTTGACCCAGCAAAGAGAGGCTGCACCAAAGACTGGACTGCAACTGCTGATCCTTGTGCTAACAAAGACATGACTGTGACTGTGACTGTGACTGTGCCAGTGGTGCCCTGCTCGAGGAAAAGTCATCCTGAGCCCCAAGCAGAAGAGGTGAACTTCATGAGTCAGTTGGGTGACTTCCTGTTACAGCGCCAGGGCCACAAAAGCTGAAGAAGTCTGCCTTGGTGAGTTGCCACAGGTGCTTGACAAACACTGACCTATGTAGCACAGCCTGGGAGATGGAGACTTGAAGCTCAAAAGTTGCATCCAAGTCTGCTGGACCAGGAGAGTTATCAGAGTGTAGTTTGGTCACCCAAGATGGACACTAGCCTCAGTTAAAAGGAACCACTGGTTTTGCTGTAACTGGAGATCAGTAGACCAATAGCAACTGTTTTTGGCTGGACTTTGCCCGGACATTTAGGGTCATCGATTCCAGTAGCCAAAGTCACCCTACTGTGTTTATGGACCAAGGGTAACCCCAGGAAGATCCCTGTCACTGGATCAGCATACTCAGCATATTTTAGCATCTTCAGTGTCCTGTATCCCTTGCAGCTGGACTACTCCATTGATGGCTATAGCGGTTCACCCATAGAGCCTGGAACTGAACTGGATACTGCTTTGCCTGCAAGGTAACTGTCCAGTCAAGCCTCATCGGCCCCTGTGTCTTCCTCCATGCTGGAGTTGGTCGCCCAAAGCGGGCTGGAGTAGCCGAACACAACTTTGCAAAAGTGTTTATAAGTTTTCCAAGTATAGATGCCTTAAAAATGTATATCTCCAGAACCCTCTGGTGGTTTGTGTTCATTTTGGTGTCTAACAATTAATCTAAATAAGAGCTGTATTTATAAATTGCTGTCAGATTTTCTTTGTGTCATGTTTCTTTCATATTCATCTGTTTTGGTACTTCTAAAGGCTTTGCACTTGTTCCTTTGACAAAGCCTGACTGGTCAAAGCCACAGCTACCCAGAGTTGAGCTAAGGTCTTGCAAACGAACCTGACTGGACCCAAGATGGGTATGTGAGGTTATTACACTGTGAGGGCACACAAACACATCATAAAATAAACTGCTTTTCTCAGTCAGATATTTAATCGCAGGCATATCTACCAACGATATTAAACTGTACCTATTGTTTCTCAATTTCGTTTCTAAAACTGAACAATACAGATATCATATTATGTCCTTTAGTGTCATCCTACTACAACCTCCTACATGTACATGATTAATTCTGTTAACAAATAATTATACATAAAATCCACTCATTAAGCTATAACAATGCACTGTAATTGTACCCGGAGCAAATGAACGCAGATGTTTCAATGCATAATGGTGCACTAGGAATTCAATACAAAAGCCGCTACAATTTGGCTGTGAAACAAAGGTCTATCTATAGACAGCACTCTCACTAATTAGCAGTAAAATACTTTCAGCATAAGGCTTATGAGCAACCAAATTTGCATTGAATAATTTTCTCCGTGGTTTAATAAAATAAGAAAAGGCAAAAATAACTGCAGGGAGTCTTTATGGAGATAATGATCATGATGGCTTTATGTTGTTATTGTTGTATAATAGGAATTGGAAACCTGAAGGAAATTCCTGTTTTCCAGTTGCAAATAGCTTTTATTGGATTGAGTTGTTGGATGTGGCCTTTTGGACAAAGTAATACATTTGCTAATATTGAACTCACGTGTATAACATGTGCAAACCACTTTAGAATAATTCAAAAATGTGCAAAAATTCTCTACACAAACTCTATAATGTTGATTCACAAACGGCATTTTGTAGTACACAAGTAGTAGTATATAGTGCTACTCACATACTACAGAATGCTACTCGCTAACTTTCGAGCAGCAGCTCTCCTGTGTTTTCTGTGCAGAGCTCTCCACCTTAGTAGCTGGGATCTCCGCACTTATAAACTTCCGTTTTAGTAGTATATGTGGTAGGGACAAAGGGGAATTGCTGGAAAATGGGGAATACTTATAACAAAATGGGAGGGGTTTTAGAAAAAAAGTAAGGAGAGGTTTAGGGAAGGGCTGGCTACTACAAGCACCCACCCACAAAAGAGTGAGCCCATTCCTATCTACAAACTACTTTTATAAAGTTTCTACAGCAATGTGGTGACAATATAGTAGTAAATGTACATCAACTCAGCCCTGGAGTACGTCAAGTAACACATATGGCCACTCACAGGTATTGCAACACAATCCTGTGGAAAACAACGAAGGCAGGAGCTTAACATAAAACCCATAGGAAATAATGTTAAATAAATGCATTTATTTAAACTTTTAAAATATGTGCATATTTTTTGTTTAATGTTTAAAAATGATAGATAATTATTGCAGTTATTTTATTTTAAAATGTAATAATGAACTTAGTATTAAAATAGATGGAATTGAATGATAATTTTTTACTGTTGTTAAAAATTTCAAAAAAATTTAATAAAACAACATATGTTTAGTAAAATTTAATGCATATTAAAGAAAAAGAAAACTGCTACTCTGGAAGGGACGTCTTAGATTATTCTTTTAGAAATAGTATTTAAAAATTAAATAAATATATTTTTTAAGTATTTATTTAATGCAGATGTAATTGAATGAGTTAGTGTCCTGTAACATGTAATGTTAATAGTTCAAGGTTAATAATGAATAGTTTACATAACTTTACTTTGAAATGTTATATAAAAATATTTAAACAATATTTTTAAAGAATAATAACATTTAATATTTTTTCCCTGTGGTTTCCCATTGGGACAGCTCTGCCACAGTAACAACAGACATCTCCACTTTATGTGAAAGTTTCCGAGTAGTCACTTTACACTTGCAGAAGACTCCACCAGGGGACTGTAAATCTACACTTATAAAGTGTCATGGCAAACAAATATAGATGTACACTTAGATGCAGTAGTAGATGAACATATGACTAAATCTACATGTTTACATTTACCTTTGTGAATCAACTCTTCGTTGTTTATGATTTCCTATCAAGGAGGGTCATTACAATGGCGGGCGGAAAAAAATCCAACCACCATGGTAGCGGAAAATTACCGTCCGCAGGTACCGCAGAAACACCGCCGACCCTCTTAGGATCAACTGCCAAAATATTCGAACCATGGCGGTAGGAGGCATCGAAAAACCGCCCGTAGACGGCGGAGATGGGAAAAATCCAACCGCGACGGTCGGTTTCACACAAAACCGCCGCCAGGCACGCAGAGTGACCGCCAATGATATTATGATATCCCCGATGTCACAGCGGTACGTTCCACTGTATCCGACCGCCGCGGTCGCTAACAGTAATGAATGTGAGTTACGGCGGAAGGCCTGCAGCATAGCCATCACTGCGGATGCTCCATCAACAAAATGGCGGCCAAGGAAAGAAACAAACAATAAGGCCACCAAATGCACACAGGCAACTAGCCCTGCCCCCAAAATAACCTGAAACATGCCAATGACACACCCCCATGGCAAATTCAAACATACAAATCACAGGACAACCCACACAGCACACCTGACAGCATTACACCATCTTGACACACCCACATAGCTGAGCATAAAACCAGCCCCTTCCCTGACCACAATCCTTTGCAAAATGACTCAACAGAAGGAAACAACACCAGAGCACTAAGGAGAGCCAAACCTGCACACATCACACCACCACCACAACACACACACACCACCTACACCACCCACACCACCCTCACAACTGCACCCCAAAATATCAGCACAGCACACACCATGGCACCACAGAAAATGCCAAAATTCACAGACACTGAGTTGACAGTAATGGTAGATGAGATAATTAGAGTAGAACCACAACTCTTTGGGAGCATGTTCCAACAGACACCATTAGCCACAAGAACAAACATGTGGGTAAGGATAGTGGACAAGGTCAATGCAGTAGGGAACGTGCCCCGCAACAAGCAGGAAATCCAGAGGCGGTGGCATGACCTGAAGAGTGTTGTCAAGAAGAAGAGGGCCAAGAACCGTGAGCTGGCTGAGGCGACTGGTGGAGGCCCTCCCATTCCACCAAAGACATTCACTGCATGGGAGGAGAAGGTGCTTGCCATACTGCATCCAGAGAGTCTTGAAGGAATAGCCGGGGGAGTGGAGGCTGGTAAGCACCAACTAATGTATACCATGAAACTGCCATGTACTGTCTTGCACAACTACAAAGCTACATCACTGAGGCACAAGTACATTCATCTGCACTCCAATACCAGACACAGGTCTCACTGATTTAACATTCACCCCATCTGAATCATCACAAAGGTACACAACATCAACTGTGTTGTATGTGTCCAGGCAAGCAGCACTATAACTCCCACCAGCCACCCCTGTCCCACCTCTCAGAAGGAGGAACACTCCCCCCCTCCCAGAAGCATGTGTCAGCCATTGTGTGTTTCACCCTCTCCTAACAGGTAGGTAGCCATCTTTCCAGGGAGGTGTGTTTGGAATAGGGAGGCCTGCACTACAACTCCCACCAGGCCCCCTTGTCCCACAGCTGAGCAGGATGGACTACTCCCCCCACCCAGAACCATGTGGCAGCCATTGTGTGCTTCACCCTCACCTAACAGGTAGGTAGCCATCTTTCCAGGGAGGTGTGTTTGGAATAGGGAGACCTGCACTACAACTCCCACCAGGCACACCCTGCCCCATCCCTCAGCAGAATGGAGCACTCCCTCCCACCCAGAAGCATGTGGTAGACATTGAATCACCACAAACAAACTGACAGGTAGGTATCCATCTTCCCAGGGAGGGCTGTTTGGGGGTGGGAGGCCTGTACCACAACTCCCACCAGCCACCCATGTCCCACCTCTCAGAAGGAGGAGCACCGCCCCCACCCAGAAGCATGTCTCAGCCATTGTGTGCTTCACCCTCACCTAACATGTAGGTATCCATCTTCCCAGGGAGGGCTGTTTGGGGGTGGGAGGCCTGCACCACAACTCCCACCAGCCACCCCTGTCCCACCTCTCAGAAGGAGGAGCACTGCCCCCCACCCAGAAGCATGTCTCAGCCATTGTGTGCTTCACCCTCACCTAACAGGTAGGTAGCCATCTTTCCAGGGAGGTGTGTTTGGAATAGGGAGGCCTGCACTACAACTCCCACCAGGCACACCCTGCCCCATCCCTCAGCAGGATGGAGCACTCCCTCCCACCCAGAAGCATGTGGTAGACATTGTATCACTACAAACAAACTGACAGGTAGGTATCCATCTTCCCAGGGAGGGCTGTTTGGGGGGTGGAGGCCTGCACTACAACTCCCACCAGCCACCCCTGTCACACCTCTCAGAAGGAGGAGCACTCCCCCCACCCAGAAGCATGTGTCAGAAAGTCTACCTAAAAATGACAACTGGACAGGTAAGCAGACAGTGCATGCACCCCACCATTCCTCAACAAAAGCATTGAGCTATATGACAACACAAGGCCTCACATCACAACAAAATACACCCCAATAAAATAGCAATTGATAGTATGCAGACAGCTAAGCGTATGTAACTGTGACAGAAACAGAACTGTGACTCAACTAAACCCATGTGTAAGCAAATCAGGGACCATATATGCACTGCACCGAATGCTATCTATAAATTCCATGGGTGCTGAGCATGAAGGACCATAGTAACAATAAACAGGCATGGTCTGTTGAACAATGAAATCCAAGCACAGAACATTACAAAGGTATGCATGAGATAACAATGGTACAATGGCTAGTACATGTGCATATGTAACATCTGCCAGGAAGAGTAATCAGCAAAGATGCATCACATCAAGTTGTATAGCAGCCAGTTGTCAGATGACAACCTTTCAGTTTAATACTAAGAGCTTCACATGGGGCATGGTATCCAATGACTTGTCACACCATGGAAAAAGATGTATGTACCTCCACATCATGTCATGACGCACATCACTGTGCAGACATACAATTTATGAAATACATAACTGTGTGTTGCATAACATGTAAATAAGAGACATCAAACACAGCAAGCCTGATGGGTGTAAGTCAATGACTATGTACCCTCTGTTCCACAGGTGACCAACAACTGACTGCAGAGGACGACAACCTCAACCTGCAGAGCCAGTCTCCTCCCCCGGAACATGGACACTCTGATACGGAGTCCCTGGATTCTTTGGATGAGGAGCTCCAAGCCGGCCCATCTGGTGTGCCAGGGCGCAACCGGTCACATGACCTCACTGCCCCCCCACCCTCAGCAACAACATCAACGCTGACCCCTGCTGGAATGACCTGTGCCGCCACCACCACCTCCACCACCACTACCACTGCTGCCTGCAACACTCGCCCTGCCCCAGAGGATGCCCAGCCCACACCAACAACTGCGGAGGGCATGGAGAGTAGGCGTGTGCCTAGAGTGGTGAGACAACAGGTCAGTGATAGCAGGGCAGGTGGGAGGACAAGTGGGACTCCAACACCACAGGACACTGTGACCGAAGCCCTGGCTAACATCACCAGAGTTGTTGGTGCCTATGAACACACACAGGCACAAATTGGCCAGGCCCACGAAGATGCCCTGGAGCTCCAACGTCTGCTGAGGTCCATGGACAACCGTATGGGACAAATCGTGGACCTCATGGGCCAGTTAGTGGTGGTACTGAGGGACAGGCCAGTGCCACATACCACACCTCCACCTCCCCCGTTGCCACGCAGGATGACAGTTCATCATCCACCCCTGCGGGCACGGAGAGGGGTGACTCCTCAGACCCCACTGGCCCAGCAGACGATGCCCCCCCTGCCAAAAGAAGAAGGGGCCGTCCAAAGAAAAACTTGGGACTCACCCGTGGCAAAGCACCTGCCAAACGCCAGTCAAAGAGCCAGCCATGATGACAACACTCTTCGCCCTGCCATTGACTTTGTACACTGTCCTTACCCACACTGCCATGGTAATGGCATCCGTCTGTTCGGCTGTGTCACCACATCAATGTGGTGCCTACTCGATTGTCTCATCTACCATCACTGCCAACTCATTGATTCACCATTCACATTTATGTAAATATCCACTTCCCTCTCACATATACCTATTGAAAATAAACAACAATAACGCACAAATGTAGTTGTGTCTGCTCCATGTTTATCACAGTTTGTGCAATGTTTACCATGGTTACAATGTCACAGGAGCATGGATTCTCTGTAGGCAAGGAGAGGCAGAAGGGACCTAGCAAAACACAACAGAACAAAAGTCACTAGTCAGGTTGTGGCACCACAGTCATCACACAACACGTCATCAACGTACTCCAATATGCACACATTACAATGTGCAACAGTACCAACATAGACATCCTGTAGCTGTGCCAAACTACCCTGTACCCAACACATAGGCAGCCTGCACTGAGTCAACAACAGGATGCAGTCACAAAGATCACATAGACCTTTACGCAAACAACTACATCAACAGACAATGGACCAGTTGTACATTGTCACTCACCTTCAAGTGAAGTAGCGGTTGATGAGCTGCTGACGCTGGTCGACACCTTCCTCCTCTCCACTATCCTCGTCACTGGACATTTATGGGATCGCAGGTGGGGGCCTCGGCTGGTCATCATCGTCCAGGATCAGGGGATTTGTTTCCGTAAGGCCAGGTTGTGCAGCATGCAGCATGCTACCACTATCTGACACACCTTTTTGGGTGAGTACATCAGTGCCCCTCCGGTCCTGTCCAGGCAGCAAAATCTCGATTTTAGGAGACCAAAGGTTCGCTCCACCACCCGACGTGTTCTCCCATGGGCATTGTTGTAGCGGACTTCAGACGGTGTCCTAGGATTGCGTAGTGGGCTCAGCAACCAAGGTCTGTTGGGATATGCAGAGTCACCTAGGTGTGAAAAACACATACAGATTAAGTGATACAACTGTGGCAGAGGACAGCATGGCACACACAGCACACAACTTGACTCTGCCCACTCACCCACAATCCATGCCCGCTCCAGAAGTAGATTGGCCATCAGCTAGGGGCACAATGCTGTTGCACATGATGTAGGAATCATGTGCAGAGCCAGGAAACTTGGCACAGACATGCGATATGATCATATCGGTCTGGCACACCACCTGCACATTGATGGAATGTGAATGTTTACGATTCCTATATATGTGTTCCCGTGCCTGTGGTGGAACCAGGCCAACATGTGTGCAGTCAATAGCACCTAAAACATTAGGGATGTGACCAAGGGCATAAAAATCCACCTTCACAGCCGCCAAAGCCGCCCTCCTTGGAAAACTTATGTATCGGTCTTTGTATTGCATCATGGCCGACAGGAAATCACGTAGCATCATGCTGAAGGT
This sequence comes from Calotriton arnoldi, assembly GCA_963921515.1. Lineage (NCBI taxonomy): Eukaryota > Metazoa > Chordata > Amphibia > Caudata > Salamandridae > Calotriton > Calotriton arnoldi. The sequence goes on from CAWUFW010005430.1 coordinate 205,944, forward strand.
GGGCTAAGACATCCCCCCTGCAATGCCCACCGTCTCCTGGAATGACCCACTAGCCAGGAAATGCAGTGCCGCCATCACCTTCGATTCAGTTGTTAATGCTGTTGGGTATGTCCTGCCAGCCCGCAGGTGTGACTCCAACATGGCACACAGGTCTTGGATGTTTGTGCAGTCCAGACGGAATCTGCGTATTACGTCATCATCCTCAATGTTAGCCAGCAGGGTGAATGGACGATACACATTAGGTCGCCTCCTAGGTGAGATGAAAGGGGACACGTCATTGCAACAGAACATGAGATGTGCACAAATCCGTAGTTTTTGATTGATACAGCGCAAACATTGACTGGCATCACAATGCAGCATACAGTGCAAGTCAAATGTTGTGACACCTTGAGAAAACATTGTTGTACACTTGTTCAGTATTCGCACAGTGAGAACAACCAACATGGAAACTTTCTCTGTGAATGCTAATAGTCACATTTCAAACTCTTGTGTAAACAGCCCTGACAGTATATGATACAGGACATGTGTGAAACAGAAACACTGCTGGCTTCCAAGTGGCTGCTGTACCTTCCACACATTCTTGTGCAATCATGACAGGGGACACATTAACGACAGAATTTGTCTAGTTCTGAAGGACCCATTATGGAATTTGAGCCACTTTAAATCCACACAAGTTTAGAGACATTCACATACATATTCACAAGCCTGTGCTAATATCCACTGTCATCAGTAGACATGCCATACATGCTGGTAATCACAATTCCAAGTCAGTCAATGACTAATAATGAAAAGCATTCGCAGATTCTGTGTCGCCGTGGATCAAGACACAATGACACCACTGCACAATATCATCAACAAGCAGACAGATTGTCAATGTGGCACACAAAAAGTGGATAAGGTACTTGATCCAAAAGGACTGTAGACAAACGTTAATCTGCACTTTAGTTGCACTATGACATGCAGTATGAAGGTAGCACTGCCCAAACACACAACTGAAGTACAACAGATGCCATGGAGCTAATCATCCAGCTGCTTGGAGACACAACAGTGCCACAAAAACAACCTACAACACCACCAGGACAAACCCACACCAGTATACCTACAAGTCAGTGCATGAATATACTGAGTACATAACAAAAACACAACAGCCTCATACACATAACACCAGCGGATGTCATTGCACAACACAGGTACTAAAGGACAAACATCAAAAGCATCCTGAGCCACATTCCCCACAGGCTGTCAGGACCAACACAGCGGACTATCAACATCCCTCCGCAGACAAAGATGCTGGCTGTGCATCACTTGTTGGCCTCTGGTACCTTCAAAACAACAAAAGTTAGAGTTGGATGAGTGTCACAGCCAGCCCTATCAAGGTATATCTCACCTGTCTTGGATGCCATCATTAGCTGATTCATCAGCACCTTCAGTTCACCCACACTGCGCAGGAACAGCTTGTGCCCCAGAAAGGCTACTACACCATAGCAGGCTTATCCACTCGTGTTGGTTGAAAATCACTGCACACGTGTCCTACTTGTGCACCCTGCCAACACTGCACACAATTACTGCAAATGAAAGCACACGCATTACATCAATGTGCAGCCAATTGTGGCACACCGTCTACTGTTCACAGATGCCATATCAAAGTTCCCAGTCAGTGAGCACCATCACCACTTTTGGCTACAATCCATCATCCAAGCAACAATCTTTATGTGAACAAGGTCAATGCACCTGCCCTTGGTGAGTACCAACGTAACACACCACACACATCAAATCCACTATCAACATACTCACAACTGTGGAAATATACATGTAACAAAATCACATATGACAGGCCGAACAACATGAGCACATACCAGACACAATGACACAAGTAATGGTGATAACATTTGGCAGATATGGAGACAAAACATACCCAAAGGCCTAGCTACAAGTGACAAATAATAAGGATGTACAGAATGCCAAGTGTGCCGGTGATGTAATTAACATCCTTGAGTATGTAGAGCACACACATGTCCATGTGGACATATACTGTTGGATTTGCTACTGTGAACAATAACATTACATGAAGGCTGTAATAGGTGTTACCAAATAGACAACAGTGTGACATATGTGGTGAGTAATGAAAATAATGCTGAAATGTTTGTAAAATCATGTAATGTATTGTGACATATTGTGTGAGATAAGAATATGTGTGTAAATTTTGGGATCAGATATGAAATTGGGGGTAAGCTTTTGGTGTCAGATATGAAATTGGGGCTAAAATGTGGTGAAATATGAAATTGGGGATACATTTGGGGGTCAGAAATGAAATTGGGGCTAAAATGTGGTGACATATATGAAATTGGGGATACATTTTGGGGTCAGATATGAAATTGGGGCTAAATGTTGGTGACAAATATGAAATTGGGGCTAAATTTTGTTGACAGATATGAAAATGTGTGTAAATGTGGGCTCAGATATGAAATTGTGTAGAAGTAATGTGCCCCATTAGTTCTTTCAGTGTGGCATTTGGTGTTAGATATGAAGTTAAGGCTGTCATTACTAACTATAGCCCATTTAAATTACATCCAGTGCCATGATATTTTGTAAGTGACCACTGTTCGAAGTACAGATATGACCCATTACATTGACACAGCACGATGTGTCCATTGGTGCCTTAAACGTGCTCAAACAACACTATCACGCTCATAGTCAACAATGTCATGCTGCACCCTCGCCGTAGCGAGCGCCTGGCACCAGCGGTGTCACCGCCAATGGCCCAAGACACACTCACCGGAGTGATAGGCATATACACATGATCAAATGGCGGTTGGCATGTCCCGCCACACAAATCACGGTCACTATTATCAATGTATGCCACCCATATCGCGGAAACTACCGCCTGGCACCAGCGGTGTGCCACCGCCATGGCCCATGCATTGACAGCTAATGGGAAGCGCAATCGCGGTAGCCTGATGCAATTTTGAAAATCGCGGTAGGCGTGCTCCGCCACCGCGGGCCGGTCATTGGATGCACTTGAAAGATGCACCACCGCGGTACCGCACGCCTGTCCCCTGCGGTGTGTCACCGCCATGGACCATGCCCTTCCAGCCAATGGGAAGCGCAATCGCGGTAGCCTGATGCAAGTTTGAAAATCGAGGTAGGCGTGCTCCGCCACCGCGGAGGCGGTCATTGGATGTATTTGAATAAGGCAGACCTGGAACACCAATTGCAGCAGCTTAGAACCACAGAAACGAGCCCTGGGGGCTATATATGTGTGTGAGAGAGCCACACATTTCCACAGCTCACTGAGCCTGCTGCCTGAGACCCCTCACCTGCTGCTGCCTCCAGGGACTGCTGCCCGAGACCCCTCACCTGCTGCTGCCTCCAGGGACTGCTGCCTGAGACCCCTCACCTGCTGCTGCCTCCAGGGACTGCTGCCTGAGACCCCTCACCTGCTGCTGCCTCCAGGGACTGCTGCCTGAGACCCCTCACCACCAACTGCCGCTGCTGCTGTCTCCTGCCCACAGTGATGGCGAGGACTGAGAAGATCCGTGCCACTCCCTTCACCACCGAGGAGCTGGAGGTCCTGGTGGACGAGGTGCTCACCCAGTATCCAAGGCTATATGGTGCGCCAAATGTCGTGGTAAGTATCTCAGAGTGTGAGTGAGAGTGCAAGGGGGCACACATGAAGTTGATCTGCTGCAGTATGTGCGTGAGAGTGTGGGGTTGGGTCATGCACTGCCTAGCATGCTGTTTCCAGGGGGAAGGTGTGTTTAGCCTATTCAACACGTACCCCTGCCTGCACATCCAGATGTGAGGGAAATGTAATGTCTTGTCAGACATACAGTGAGGCTGCAACTTTTCAATTTAGGAGTCAGGACAGTGATTGCCAGTCTGAATGTCTGTGTGTGTCCCTGATGTCCTTCACAGGCCCATCTGTGGCCTTAGCTAGGGTTGTTGTCCAGAGGGTAATGAGGGAATTGTTTCTGACTCAATATGTGCCTCATCTCTAGATCTGCACTATGCTCAGGACCTCAATCCCCCAGGATGACACTCTTGTTGGTCATTCGACTATGACACTGTACATTTCAACATTATTGTGCCCAGACCCTTCCATCACCACCAGCATGTGCACATACTCGCATGTGTTGGCACTGTTTGTGTTTCCAAATAGTCCCTCCATTTAAAATATCAGATGCCCCATGTTGGACCTCTGTGTGACCCCAACTGGCCTGCACATTCACCGCCCAATCTGACAGTGACACAACACTGAAAGTACAGAGTGTCAAATCTGTGCTTTTCCTCTTGACTCTCCATCAATGAGCCATTACAGACATGTAGATTGCACACGATAGGCCTTGTGATGAGGGTTTGCGTTTGTGAGGTCATGTCCCTCAATGTGACCTCCATGACACAGTGTGGCAGTTTAAGGGCAAGTGCTTTGAGGGCTGCGCAGTGTTGGGCACAGTGAGTATTCACAGTAACATATGTAGTAATGTCCTGCATGTCTTGGTATTCCCAAAAATTTGCAGTAGATGTGGTCAGCATACACATTTTGCTCTCTGCTGGCATCCTGCATGGCTATGAGATGGGCATGTACTGTGTCCACCCTCATACCTGCACGCATTAATGTGTGTTTCCTACATGATGATGTTTGAATGTCGCAGATTTATTGTCTCTGCTAAAGTTATGGCTGAAGTTGGGATGAGTCAGTGTCATGCTCCTGGGAAATGGTGGTAGGTTACACTGATTATTGCACCCTCTTGTCTCCCATGTCTGCAGCTCAAAGTCAACCAGCGCAAGGCCGTGTGGAGGGCCATTAAATGCAAGGTGCGTGCTCTGGGTGTCTCCAACCGACGGCGCTCCCACTGTCACAAGAGGTGGGATGACATCTGCCGGCTGAGCAGGAACGTGGCCGAGATGACACTGGGGCTGATCCCTCGGGCCGGCAGGTTGGCGTGGCGCAGCATGACACCACTAATGGCACGCATTTTAGCTGTGACGCAGCCTGAACTGGATGCACGTCTGAAGGGGCATCATTAGCAAGCTGGTGGTGAGTATTCTGTGAGTGTGACTTTGGGTGTTGTTTGGCTGCATGTGCTCCAAGCCTGGGCCAGTGCAGGGCTGTGATGTTGCTAGTGTGATGCAATGGCGTGGAAGTGGCCGCGTGTTGGGTGCAGTTGTCATGCATTCCCCCTACATGTACCTTCCCATGTCATTGGTGTAATGGCCCTTGACTTCACATTTGTAGTTGTGGCCTTCTGGTATCATCTTCATTGGGGTGGGGTAGACACGGACATACCATGTCAGGGTCCAGCAGAGTGCATAATCTGAGTGTGCCATCATCAATGTGTGCATTGCCTGGCGTCAGATTTGTGCTGACTACACATCTAACACCAATGTGCAACTGTAGTGGTGCCCCAAGATACGACATGGTGGATGGCATGTGCTCATGGCCATTGTGGGCGTATATGTTGGAGTCTGTCTCTGTGTTGGACACTTCTGCTGGCTCAAGATGTGACAGTGGCAACATGTTGTGAGTAGAATATTTTACCCCCTCAGGGCCCTAGGTGTGCACAGAGGGATGTATGTCTGGTTAGACGGAGCCACCAACAGGCTAATTGGCTGTGTGTTCAGCACATGGGTGAATTATGCCAAGTTTGCATTATGCCATGGTAATTTCGATGTTTGGATTGAGGTTCCACAATGTTACTGCCCATGGTGTTGTCAAACATGGATGATTGTTCATCATTAGTGATGCTTTCCTTGCAGATATTTGTAATCTTGATGCCAATGTACTGATCCTACCTCTCTCTCTCTCTCTCTCTCTCTCTCTCTCATGCAGCATCTCACATGGGCACGGAAGGACAGGGGACGGACACCAGTGGTGAGGCATCAAGCACAACGGCTGCACACCAGCATAGTGACATGGATGTCACAAGTGCATCAGAGGGGGACCGTAGCCTTCTAGAGGACTCACAGCCAGAGACACAGACCTCTACGTCATCTAACGATGGTGGTGACGCATCTATGTTTTCGGCCACAGGAAACGGGGACTCTGCCTCCTCGTCCACCACACAGCGTTCAGTGCCCACCCTCCCTGCTACTCCCACTGTTGCTGCCCGTGTTCGCACCACAAAAAAGGGAAGAGTGTCCTTCATCCCAGGCACCGCTGCCCCTGTCCCCCCTGCTGCCATCAGTGCTGAGTCTGTGGACCTTTTGCGCCAGCTGTGTGTGGGTCAGACAGCTCTCCTCCAATGCCTTCCTGGACCATGACAAAAAATTGGCACAGGTGGTGGCTTACATGGAGGGCGTTCATTCCGACGTGGGTGGGCTACACCGGACTGTACAGTCTCTGTCCTCTGCAGTGACAGCAGCCATTCAACTTGCCCAATCCCATAGTCCTGCTCCAGTCCCTAGGCCCACCACCCTGCCAGTGGCCACATCTGATGATAGTGACCACACACCCCAGACATCAAGGGAAAGATACAGCACACGCAGCACACAGCAGCAGCAGCCCAAGCAGTCCAGGGCGCAGACACCATCCCCACAGAAAGGTAAACCCACACCAGAGCGCAGAGGCAAAAGCCCTTCAGGCCACACCCAGGGCAAGGATGGCAAGAAGCAGGCCTCAGGCTCACATGCCTCAGAGGCATCCCCAGCCAAGGACTCACCTGTCCCAAAAGTGTCTCGCATAGACAAGCACACAGTTTCCGTGCCCAGTGACAAACAGGTGCCTGCTAAGAGTACACGTAAGAAGAGCTCCAAGGCAAGTTCACCCACAACATCAACTCCCATCCAGAGCCCTGTGAAGCAGGGAAAGGAGGCCACTGTAGGGGGACACCTGGTAAACAAGTGATGCAGGGGCAGAGGCAATCCGGGGCCAAGCGTCCCGCAGAATCCAGCACGTCCCCAGAGGGAGGACCAGCATCTGCACATGATCCTGCTTTTGTGATGAGTGTGCCTGTTGTATACACCCCACTTGGCATTAATCCCAGGACAGGGAAGCCATATCAAATCCCCAAGAAGCGGAAGGGCACCCCTCCAGATTCTCCCACACACACTGGGTCTCTTGCAAGCATGAGTCCACCTCCACGTGCCACCACCCCACCTGGTCCTAGCAGCCCTCAGGCTTCCCAAACCACTGATGGCTCTTGGCTCTACCACACCTGGTCCTAGCAGCACTCAGGCTTCCCAAACCACTGATGGCTCTACCACACCTGGTCCTAGCAGCCCTCAGGCTTCACAAACCACTGATAGCTCTACCACACCTGGTCCTAGCAGCACTCAGGCTTCACAAACCACTGATGGCTCTACCTCACCTGGTCCTAGCAGCCCTCAGGCTTCCCAGACCACTGATAGCTCTACCCCAGCTGGGCCTCTCTCTCCCAGAGCCAGTATCCCAACTGGCCCCGACAGACAGCCTCCTCCCAGTCATACTGCCAGCCAGGTCTGAGTGTTAGTCCCCCTCACACACATGTATCTCCCACAGTGGTGCCATGGACTGCCCATTTTTGACACCCTGAGTGTGTTGCTGACCATGGCAGGGTACAGTACCACCCATTCCCAGTGCTGGATATCATGTACTCACTCCGCACTTTTTACTGGCCCTTGGCCTTGTTGTTGACTGTTGTACTAGACTTGCATGTGCAGCTTCTCATGTACCTCACCTGCACTGTGTCCTGGCCACTGGCCTTGTTGTTGACTGATGTTCTAGACTTGCCTGTGCAGGATCTCATGTACCTCATCTGCACTTTGGACTGGTCACTGGCCTTGCTGTTCACTGCTGTTTGCCCCTTGCCTGTGCAGGATGTCATGTACCTCACCTGCACTTTGGACTGGTCATTGGCCTTGCTGTTCACTGCTGTTTGCCCCTTGCCTGTGCAGGATCTCATTTACCTCATCTGCACTTTGGACTGGTCACTGGCCTTGCTGTTCACTGCTGTTTGCCCCTTGCCTGTGCAGGATCTCATGTTCCTCATCTGCACTTTGGACTGGTCACTGGCCTTGCTGATCACTGCTGTTTGCCCCTTGCCTGTGCAGGATCTCATGTACCTCATCTACACTTTGGACTGGTCACTGGCCTTGCTGTTCACTGCTGTTTGCCCCTTGCCTGTGCAGGATCTCATGTACCTCATCTGCACTTTGGACTGGCCACTGGCCTTGCTGTTCACTGCTGTTTGCCCCTTGCCTGCGTAGGATCTCATGTACCTCATCCGCACTTTGGACTGGTCACTGGCCTTGCTGTTCACTGCTGTTTGCCCCTTGCCTGTGCAGGATCTCATGTACCTCATCCGCACTTTGGACTGGTCACTGGCCTTGCTGTTCACTGCTGTTTGCCCCTGGCCTTGCTGTTCACTGCTGTTTGCCCCTTGCCTGTGCAGGATCTCATGTACCTCATCTGCACTTTGGACTGGCCACTGGCCTTGCTGTTCACTGCTGTTTACCCCTTGCCTGTGCAGGACCTCATGTGCCTCATCTGCACTTTGGACTGGTCACTGGCCTTGCTGTTCACTGCTGTTTGCCCCTTGCCTGTGCAGGATCTCATGTACCTCATCTGCACTTTGGACTGGCCATTGGCCTTGCTCTTGTCTAAATGTTGCTGCATAACTGTGTAAAATGTAAATAAAAAAAAATTACTCCTGTTGTCTGCCTTGTCAGTGTCCTTGCTAAATAAAGGGTTACTGTGTGGGTATGGTTTACTGTGACACATGCTCTATTTGCCACTTCAACATTGCCAATGTCTTGTTTCCTCTGATCATGTTGTTTCAACTTTGGTGTCCCAGAATTGTGCATCTGTGTGTGTTGGCTTAGATGTAGGTGTGTTTGCTGTGGACTGTTTAACTTCCTGGGTGTGTTGTTGTCTGTGTGATGTTTAGATTGTTGTTGTGTGTGTTCATGGTGTGTCACTCATCTCTGTTTGTAACTGGTATGTCTGTTGTGCACACACTGCTTGGTGTGCATGCAGTGCTGTGAGTGTATGTTGCCTTGTCCTTGCCTGGTGTGCACCCCCTGATGTTTAGCTGTTGTAGCATATTGATATCTTTGCATGTGTTGTGTCTGATGTGGCTGTGTGCAGTGTTTGTGTTGTGTTGTCTCATGCAGTTGACAGATGCTCTGTGTGTGGTGTTCTATTTGCCTGTCAGTGTGTGTGTTTTGTTGTTGTGTTTGATTCAGATGTGTGTTGCCATTGTGGTGTGCCTTACTTGTGTGTCTGTCACATGAACTGAGGTCTATTGTAGTTCCTGTTCTTGTTTTAGGTGCATCCTTGGTGTTTTCTCCTCTCATATTTGATGTGTCTCTTGTCATTCTTGTGCATGTGCAGGCATGGGGTACACTATGACACCATTTTGAGTTGATGGGTGGTGTGGTATGTCTGTCTGTGTGTCATTGTAGGCCCATTTCTCCCAGTTTGTCTCCATTATTGTTTTGTGTGGATGCACTTCTTATATGTGTTGTGGTATGTTGTCTGTGCATTTTTCCTGACTAATGAGGTTGTGTACTCCTGTTGTGTCTGTGCTCCCATTGAATTTCCACTGTTTAACTGCACAGGTCTTGTCTGTTATCGTAGTAGTTCTGTGTGTGTGTTTTGATTGTGTTCTGTGTTTGACTGTTGTTTTTGTGTGTACAGTGGTTCTGCCATCCCTGTGTGTGTGTGATGTTTGTGGATACCCCCCAGGGGGTGTGTTTGCTTGTCAGTGTATTGACTGGACATTATTGGCAAGCTTCTGTGTGTTTGTCACTGGTGTTGTGTGCTGCAGGTGTGATGGGTGTGGGGGTTGTGTGAAGGTTCATACTTGTGTTTGACAGTCATGGAGTGTTGCAATGGGCCCTGTGTGTTGTGCTGCTGACATACTCCTGTGATGTATTTGGATACAGATGTGTGGCTGATCAGTGTTAGACTTCATACCCGTCCTTTCATCCCTGTGCCTATACATGAGTTGCCTTGCTGTCTCCCTGAGTTGTTGCAGTGAGGTGACTGTGGTTTGACTTCACTCACTGTGACTGCCATGTGTGATTTGTTGGGCTGGGGTTGTTGTTATATGTTGCTTCCCTTGCATGTGATGTACACATGCTTGGTGTTCAGCTACTTGCCATTCCATTTGTGTGCACCTCACTTTAGGTTTCCTATTTGTTGTCATCCATTGCTGCTGGCATGTGGTCTGTGTTTGTTGCTGTGTGTCAGTGTGGGGTATGTCTGTGTGACTTGGCAGGCTGTGTGTCCATTAGAGTGTTTGTTCATTATATGTGTGTGTTTATTTTGTGCTTGGACTCAGTTTACTTGACATGAGTGTGGTGTTGTTGTGGTGTGTGGGTTCCCCTGGCCCTGTGCTTCTACGCTGTGTGTTACTCTGCAGCCACACCTGATGAGGCTGTCTCCTTAGTTGTTTGTTGTGTGGTGCAGTGTGTGTGTTCACCTGGCTGGTTATTGGGCATGTGGAAGCACAGGAGGGTCACATGGCATGTCCCTTCATGTTGTGGGTGGGCCTAGTGTGTGGAGTGTGGAGATGTTGCCCTGTGTACTTTGTGCACTGCCCATGCCTTGCGCTGGCCCTGCCTACTACATTGGGCGCATTTTTTAACGTGGATTCACCGCTGCGGTCACGTGACCTGAACATTATTTCAAGATCGCGGACATGATGACCTGGATGAGGAGGGGTGAACTAGTGGCAGGTAGGACATGTGTGGCTACACCTGTGGTTGTGTTCCTGTCCCCACCAGGGTGTCTGGTGGGGACAGGAACCTTACATCAGCCATGGAGTTGTGGGTTGTGTTTGTGTGCAGAGTTGTGTGATCGCGTACTTGCGGCGGCGTCCGCCACGGTCCATGGCTTGCTGGAGGAGTATCATGTACAGCGACGGGAAGACGTGTAGTGCCGGGTCCATGGCGGTCGGCTCCGGTATTCACTTTTGCGCCCCGCTGTGGTGCTTCCGCCTGCTCAGATTGGCCTGTTTCTCCGCTGCGGTGTGCCTGGCTGTTTGGGGCATCCTAATTTGTACGGCAGGAGGGACGTCATTCCACAAGGTGGTGGCTCTCCATTGCTTAACTCCACCGCGGTGGCGGGCGCGTTTTGATGGCGGTTCACGTCGCACCGCGGCAGTCGGAAAATGGGCTGTGTTTGACCATTGTAATATGGCGGGCGTGTGCACCGCTGCTCGCGGGCGGAAAACAGCGTTTTTTCCCACCGCCAGCATCGCGGAGGTGCATCCGCCAGTCATCGTAATGGGCCCCTAAGTCATTTTCATCAATGAAAATTTCATTTTGTATGATTTTTTTGTGAAACTAAAATGAATCAAAATATAATTATTTAACTGGTGTAAAAGAAAAAAAACATACCGTGCTTTAACACCTACACTTCCCACTCATCACAGACTCTTACGCTTCGCTTATTAGAAGGGTTTCTCCCCAAAATATTAAGGATAATCAAAGGTGTAGCTGTGTACCTACATGTTCATTGTGAAATGCCCACATTTTAACTTAAATTCAAGGAGGTGCTCTGAATAGCAACAATATCTAAAGTCAATGATTTGGCCTTCAATGCCAAAACATTTGGTCAGGATATATCTTGGTTGGAGGTTCATGTGAGGTGAGTTAGTAATGGATCGGGTGGCCACAGCCTCGCTTAGGCTGGCTGGGCGGGGCTAATTAGACTGCTGATGCCAGGCATTCTGAATGGGAGGGGGAGTGGGGCAGCATGGAGTAGAGCCCCAGCTTGTGAGAGTGAGCCACGGTTAGACCCTGTCGAGGTCTTGTCATGATCAACAGCTGAACAGTCCCTTTTACTTGCTGCTCTTGTTCCTGTGCCACAGGCTGGGTATTAAGGGTACAGCTGGGGCTTGGCACTATACAGAGTAACAGTTTTCTAGGGCCATTTGCCATTTCTAGCATTTAGGGTCTCTGAGTATTTTTTTTGTTTTGTGACTCTTGATCGATGTACATCTTACTACTACATTGACTGCTCCCTGGCATGTCAACCAGCATATCAAACGTTTTTGGCAAGACTGACTGGACAGGTCCCATTTCTCATGACAACATTGCACATGACATTCTGTAAGGCACCCTTACACAGGTTGCATTTTGCATGGCACCCTTACCCAATTTGTAGTATTGTTGCTCATTTTGCTGGTGTCTATAAAGGATTTACACAGTATTAACCAATCTTTCCTTAGTGTCTCCATGCTTTCTTTTATCCATGGAACTTTGCCTACGTAAATATACAGCCCTGGTTTCAAAAGAGGATGCATCTCAAACTTTCTGACAAGACCTATCTTTAGAAAGCATAAACGTACTACATTTCAAAGTCCCGCATATTTTTGTAAAATAAGTGCTTCAATGCAGACACCCTCCATTAGGCCTGTAAAGTTGCACCTATGTTTTGTTGTTATATTTTATTCTGATTTATAGAGCTCGCTTTCATCCAAAGGTCTCATGGCTCCGAAGCTTGAACACTACCATTAATGGAAAAGCTCATACCCTGTCATGAAGAGGAAAAAGTACAGTTTTTAGCCAATTCTTAATAAAGAGAATGAAGAAATTATTCTAAGAGAAAGTGGTAGCTGATTCCATTCCTTACCAGCAATCACAGAAAAGGTATTCCACCATAGTCTAGTTCTTTTAAAATGAGGAATGTGTAAGGTACTTGTGTTAGAAAAGCCCAGTCATTGTTGAGTTGCATGAAATGTAAAGCGCTTTTTCAAAAAGGCAAGGGATGATCCATGTATACACTTTTGATTGCAGTGGCGTAACATAGGCCTCCACAGTCCCCACGGTCTGAGGGTGCCCCTGAACTCCAGCAGCTTCCTCAGCACAGTACTCTGGCCTGAGAACTCTTGATTGAGTCCGGAGGGGGGCCTCCATGTACCTTGCAGGAGGGCCCAGTCAAGTTTTGTTAAGCCACTGTATGAATGATGCACAACATTTTGAAGGGGATCCTTTTGCTAAATGGGAGCCAGTGGAGTCTAGCAAGCAGTGGAGAGGCATTAGAAAATCTTGTAGACTTCATTATAGTCCGTTCTGCTTGATTCAGAACATTCGGTAGTCTCTGTGTTTGCTATTTGGATATACCTAAATATAAAGCTTTACAATAACCTAGTTGTGATTCTATGGTGGCTGCAATCACAGTTCTTCTGGCATCCTTTGACAGCAATTGAGATTTAAGAATGTAAAAGCAAACGGATATCACTGAGGAAACCAGAGGTTTCAGTTTGAGAGATGAATCAAGTCTGAAACCGAGACTCTTAACTGCAGATTGAAGTTTTGAATGTGAACGTAAGCTTGAAGGCCATGGCACATGAGATCAGATTGATGGCCCTCTGAAATATTATTTTCAGCAGTATTTAAAAAACAATGTTATTAATGTTGTATAATCTGTATCCTTCCCACATAAAGAAACTGCTGTTTGTGTACATTTAATGTTTACCTGTATAAAGGCTTTTGAAGTTAAGGCAAACTAGCAGCAGCTTTATTGCTGAGGTACAAGCCATAAGAGTTGTTGTCCTGAGGCTGTTTGTTTCTTTGTTGGCTGAATAACAGGCTCTACTGTGGGAATGTTGAACACGTGAGTATGTAACGTTGCAGAGGATAGTACTGTATTGTAAGCTGTGTGTGACAAGTGTAGACATCATCTGCATATTTGGCCTTGTATGAGTCCAGACATTTCTTCTTTTTGAATAGCAAGGCATGTAAACACTCTTGGCACTAGGCATATTTATTAGACATTTCAGCTAAATGTAAATTGTATTGTTTACTTATACATTCTATATAGTGGGTAACAATTTCATACGATGCACACAATACAAGCCAAACTCTACTGTTTATCCAGTTACTGTCTCACCAGTTCACAATGGCTTCATGTCATTTGCAGCAGTATAGATGTAAGGGCTTTGGTTGGGCTTTTGAACTGTATTTAATTTGGTTTAAATTTTGCTTATACCCTTGCTTTATTATTTTGGGTTGGTTCTGTTTCAAGTGTCCTTCTCAGACTGCACTTGAGACACAGCCTTTGTGCGAAGTAATACTTCTCACAGAAGGTTGCAATGGGGCTAGCTCCAAGCAGGAGTACTCAAAACATGGCCACAATGAAGTGTGCGATCTCAGCACCTGGTTGTCATCAGCCTTCTTGAAGTAGCAATGAGGGACAGACAAAATGGCAAGACTGGCTTACAAAAGTCTTCAACTTGACCAACAGAAACTGCAGTCCCACCCCTCACCCCTACCATCCACCAAATTGCGGTGATCAGGAAGAACTATTCAGCAGTCCTTCCTTATAAACTTTTTATGCAATTTCTAAATGTAGTCCTGTCTCCATCCTCCTCACTTTAGTAACTGTGTCTCCACCCTTCAGCCACATGAATGCAGGGAATGCTCTTCCAGTGTCTGCGCAACTATCCTCACCCTTCATCTTGTACCTTGCTAAACCAGGATACCACTGGCTTCGTTACTCTCTTTCTCTTTCTCTCTCTCTCTCTCTCTCTCTCTCACACACACACACACACACACACATGCACACACACGCACACACACACAGACCCCTACAACAATACATGTGTCATATGCTCAATGTGCATGTACATGCACCTGGCATGCACTCAGGATGTCAGTGTCGAATTATGGGTTTCACATAACAGAGCATCATTACATGAGAGGGATTACTACAATCTCTTTCTGAGATGTTATTCTGTTATCTAATGCCAATGGTCGAGACGTAGCCTAGCAACAGACAGACCTGTTGCCAGTTTCTTGTGCCTTTCAAAAGTACCTAATATAGCACTATCTCACATACACATAAAGTAGTTCTTTCTACAGTTTTGCATCCTCATATTACATTCTATCTCAAAACCCCTCCTCTATGTTCCTAAAACCCTGCAGGAAAATGTCCACAACTTCTTGTTTAGCCTTGATTTTAGTGTAAACACCTTGATGCTCACACTGCAACCTCTCCTGGATTTTAAACACAGTGACATTACAACATCACACTAAGAAGGATTAACTTGGAGCATTAGAGCAATTCAAACAACTGAGCTTACTTTTTAATGTCTCTACATTTTTCTTACAAATAAAAATGTTTTCTTAGTCATATCTAATAGCATTCACAAGCAGTAATGGTCACTACTTCACTTCACACCAAGCCAATCAACACCACATTGCACAGCCCAATTTCACGCCTGAAGTAGCCACAGCCAAACCCACCATACCACCATAATTAATAACACACATTACCACTATGTCACTCTTCCTCATCATGGTCCTTAATTTATGACTACTAGTCACGCCTAGAAAATAGGTAACTACGCATGCCTGTTAAATTTAACAAACATTTTAGCCCCTTTCCTTGCTCTAACAACATAAATATCTGATGCCTGCTGGGGTAAGAAGGCCATCATGTCTGTGATTGCTTTTAAATAAAGCAATATATTGTTTTTAAATGCAGCACGTTTTCCAAAAAGGAAATCAGGACGTGTTAAAAAAATAGAAAAGTTAAACAAACCTTTTTTAGGAGTAGGCAGTCGTCCTAAGGACCACTGCTTGATCCTAAAAATGTTTTAGACAACATTCTCTAAAGAGGAAAGGGCCCTTTGGGGACCCCTTCCAATTATTAAATGGCTTACCATCAGTTTTGAATTGGGGGTAAAATATTTATTAATGTTTTGCAACTGGACTTCAGTCGCAAAACATTAATACATACCTTAAGGAATTGGTATTTGGAAGGGACACCCTTAGCATTCCCCTTCCAAAGAGCAATTCTTGAATGTTTACTTAACCCATTTCAAGATTCAGAAAACCTTTTTTGAACCATTGATTGGGTTTAGTACATTACAAAGGGGGGCATATTTACTACAAAGTGGAGGAGAGCGGCGTGAGCCTCCTTGGCTTAACGCAGCGCTCCGCCACTTCTGAAATGAAGGGCTGCACCGTATTTACAAAAATATGGTGCCACCCTGCATTTCCCCCTGTGTTGGCACTAAATTTAGCAGCCTAGGGACAACGCAGGCACCCTTGCACCATAGTGCAAGGGTGTCTGGTTATGGGGAAGATTGTTTATGTGCAGGAAGGTGTCCCTTCCTGCACATAAACAATCTTTAAATGGCGTTTTGTAACGTCTATGTGTGCTGCTTAATGCAGCACACAGCAGTTGCAAAACATCATTTTTTTAATTGATTGGTTATGTGCAGGAAATGTCACCTTCCTGCACATAAACAATCAATGGCCTTTTGCTGTTTCTATGTGTGCTGCACAACACAGCACACATAGAAGCAGCAAAAACGAGGAGAAATGAAACATTTTTCCTCATTGCGCCTGATTAAGACCAGGTTTTCCCTGGTCTTAATTGTGCCGCTGCCCCATATTTATGCTGCCCCTGTAAATATGGGGCAGCGTCAAAATCAATGGGTGTTGCAGTGGAACACCCCTGCCACACCCATTGCCTAAACCTTTCACGCTAAGTATCGCGTGAAAGGGGGCCTTATTTACAAGGCAGCGTTAAGCCACGTTAAGTGGCTTAACGCTTCCTTGTAAATAAGGCAAAGCCCATATCGCCACAGGAACGTCACTAAAAGTGACGTTCCTGTGGCGATAGGGGCTTGTAAATAATGCCCCAGAGTGTTTTAATGCCCGCAAACCCTCAGATTTACCGGAACTGAGGGTTTGTGATTGTTAAACACTTTCTACATCAGGTTCTTAGATACATAAGATCCTTTTCTTTTTGTTCTTTGCTTTATATTTTTGAATGCCCTGTGGAGAGGTCCTCCCCATGCCACTTACCTGTGGATGCATCTAGAAACTGTTTGGTGTCCCTGTTCTTACTTTAATAGAATGAGCTACGCCTTGTTGACTTCTCTCCTGAGTTTCTGCCATTACATGTAGTGATTACTGTGACACTAAATACTGCCTGAGTATCCTCTACTTTTGTTTTACTGTTTGGAGGTTGTATATGAGTCCTAGGACCTCTGATAAAACTCCTTTTAAACTTTGTGTCAGTAGTCACAAAGGTCCTGTCCTGTGGTGTGTTTGCCCTATATTTCCCTTCCCTCCAAACCTTATCATGGAGATTATCCTTGCTTCATGGTAGTGAGGAAGGATGCAGCTGATAAAATTAATCATGCCAAATACTTGGCACAGTGTACAACTTGAGAAATTCTTGCCTTTACTTTCAGTTTCACAAAATGGGATCTGAGATTATGTCTCAATTCAATCCTCCATTCCCTCCTTCATGTCTATTGCAGCGCTCTCATTTGTACTGGGAATGACTGAATGAATTAATAAGGCATTTGTAGCAGGCACTGTCATGCACAAGAGAGCATCCTGGTGCTAATTTGGATGACAACTTAAATCTGTACTTAATACAACAAGGAAGATAACCTGGGGCCCCAACTAGATTAAAGAGTAACAGAGAGTGTCAGGTGGAAGGAAGAGCCATGTCTTCAGTCTCTTTTTAATACTGGCTTCATTGTCTATAAATCGAAGTGGGCCTGGAAGTTGGTTCCAGGCTTGGGCACCTAGAACCATGAAAGACTTCCCACCTCGGGATTTAAGTCTCAAAGGTTTTAGAAGATTGGCATTAGAAGACCTTAGCATCCTCTGAGTGCTGTGGCAGCAGAACTGAGCAAAGAGGAATTTTGGACCAGTGGAATTAAAGGCTTTGAAAACCAGAACGAGGATCTTGAATAAGACCCTCTCATGAATAGGTAGCCAGTGCAGTCTTCTAAGTGCATCAGATGCCAAACTCTGTTTGGGGAGTTTAAGCACCAATCTGGCCGCCGCATGTTGTACCATCTGAAGTTTGTGAAGCTTTCGCTTTGAACTTCCTGCATAATGCTGTTACAATAGTCGAGTCTGGAATTTATTAAGGTAAAGGCAACTGTTTTTCTTGTGGCTATAGGAAGGACGTTGAGAATTTGTTTTAGAGATTTGATCAGAGTGAAACACATACCAGCCTCTGCAAGGGCTTGCAGGCAGAAAGAAAGAGCAGTATGGAATTTGACTCCCAGATTTTTTTGCCACTTCAACTGTAGCAGGGTGCGGGGCAGGGTTAGACCACCACTGTGTGGGAGAGAACAGGTTTGTCTTTCTGAACAAGAGAATTTCTGTTTTATCCATATTGCATTTTAGATG
Organism: Calotriton arnoldi; assembly: GCA_963921515.1. Lineage (NCBI taxonomy): Eukaryota > Metazoa > Chordata > Amphibia > Caudata > Salamandridae > Calotriton > Calotriton arnoldi. The sequence continues at coordinate 224,040 of CAWUFW010005430.1, forward strand.
GTTCTTTTCCATCCAATGGATAATATGGTGTGGCAGTTCTTGTTTTCCAGCTCAAACCCAAAGCAGACCTTATCAAGGGATAAGCTCAATTGTGTGTCGTACGCATAAGATGTGGTAGCAATTCCATAGGAGGCTTACAAGGCAGAGGCACCATAAAGACATCAAATAATGGAGGGCTGCGTGACAAGCCCTGCGGAACGCCAAACGCCACTGATTTCTAGGCCAAAGAAAATTGTCCCATGGCTACCAGTTGTGTCGTATCTGTCAGGAAAGATCTAAACCAGGCCAGTGCCTTGTTAAAAATGCTGATCTTGAGAAGACGCTGAAGAAGAATAGTGTGGTAGATGGCATCAAATGCTGCTGAGAGATCCAATAGGAGTCCAGGGTCATCTTGATGGTTTCAGAGACTTCCAGTAGGGCAGACTCCGTGGAGGTCTTGGGTCTAAAGCCTGATTGGTAGACATATAATGAGTTGGAACTCTCAAGGAAGAAAATGAGTTGGCTATTCACAATCTTTTCCAGTGTTTTAGTGAGCGTGGAACGCCAAACACCACTGATGTCTTGGCCCAAGAAAATTGTCCCAAGGCTACCAGTTGTATTCTATCTGTCAGGAAAGATCTAAACCAGGCCAGTGCCTTGTGAAAAATGCAGATCTTGAGAAGACGCTGAAGAAGAATAGTGTGGGAGATGGTATCAAATGCTGCTGAGAGATCCAATAGGAGTCCAGGGTCATCTTGATGGCTTTAGAGACTTCGAGAAGGGAAGACTCTGTGGAATGCTTGGGTCTAAAGCATGGTTGGTCAACACTTACTGAGTTGGAACTCTAAAGGAAGGTAGTGAGTTGGCCATTCACAATCTTTTCCAGTATTTCGGCCAGCACTGAAAGCTGCTCGATGGGTTTTAAATTGGCCAGAATCGAACGGCCTGCTAGGAGCTTTTTAAGCAGAGGTTTAACCACGGCCAATTTCCAGGCTTTTGAAACTTCAGCCATGGAGAGGGAGGTGTTAATATCTGATTAATTACTGGGTTTACTGTGTCAATGGCCTTATGTAAGATGGCCGTTGGGCAAGGGTCTCGGAGAGAGCCTGACTTGCATGAAAAAATGGCTTGGTGGGATTGAGATAAAATATCTCCTTGAAGAAGACTAACGTGGGATTGGCCAGCTTATCCTGTTGCTGGCTGAGTTCGGGGGGTGGGTTGTAAAGCAGCATTCTAAGGTTAATATCTTATCTTCAAAGAAGGCGAAGATCTGATCATAGACGGCTTGTGAGGGGTGGCTGTCTCTTGATGTGGCTTTGGCCTGTAGAAAAGATTTGGATATTTCGAAGATCTTCTTGGGGTCAATGTTAGCCTTCTCAACTTAGCTGGTGAAGTAGGCTTTCTTGGTCTCCCTAATCAGCTTATGATACGATTTCTGGACCAGCCTAAAACTGGTCAGGTCCTCAGGTTTGTAGGCCTGGCTCCATTTACACTCGAGCTGCTTGCAGCAGAGCTTTCCTTTGGCTGTGGTAGGGTAGTATCAGGGTGCAGATGGGTTTGGGTGGCGTTTGCCAGGGCAGACTAGAGCACTAGTTCATTGGCAGTATTCAAGATCCAAAGCCTTCTTGCAAGTGGAGGGGAGGTCATGGACAGCTGGCTGGTGAGATCAAGTTTCATCATTTTACCCCATTTACAACCCATTTACGAAGGGTAGGGGGACTGAGGTTGGCTTGGGGGTTGGATAGGCTGCTAACAATCATCAGTCTGAAAGGGAGCAGTCGATGATCCGACTATGACTTCATTACCAGTTCCTCCAAGACCACTAGAGGATAACTGGTACAGATCCCATCTAGGGTATGCCCAGCTGAATGGGTAGGTGCTCCCTCTAGTTGGGGGAGGCCTTGGACTGTTAGAACCTCTGTGAGGCTAATTGTGTTGGAGTTACCAGTATCATCAAAGTGGTAGTTAAGATCGCCTAATAAGGTGAAATTGGCATATGGGAACAGTACTGGCAATAGGGCCTCTCCAAGAGTGGCAGAAAGTTGGAAACCTAGCTTTAAACACCCGGCAAAGGACTGAGAGGGGCTAATTTTAAGATAGATTCCTAGACTTTCAGCCCCCTTCAAGCTGCCCACCTCAAAGGAACTAAATTGAAAATAGTCGCGGAAAATAATGGCTATGTCTCCTCCATGTCCATCAGCCCTGTCACATCTGAGGAAGGCATTGACTGGGGAAAGAGAGCAATAGTGATGTCGGGGTTCGACCAAAGTTTGAGCCAGGACTCGGTGGTAAACAGAAAATCAAGGTGTAGTTCATTACCAGATTGTGTACTTCTTGCGCATGTTTGGGGAGGGAACATGCATTAATCAGTCCACCCACAATGAATTTGTTAAAAGAAGGCGGCTGATAGAAGTAGCTTAGACCAAACTCGCCTTTACAATATATACAAGACACCAAGCCCTATAAGCGGGTGGGCTAAAGTGTTTGACCACAGTGGGGTAATTTGTTATTGAAACTTTTAAGAAATTCAGCAGATAGTGAAATACCTGGCAGAAAACAATCAGGGAGATGCTGATAGCAGTGAAATGGATGTGGACGGACGCAGACGGGCTTGCTTTTAGTGCCCCTGCTGCGCCCGCCCGCTGGGTGGGCTGTACATATTCTGATTAGTTCGAAGCCCTGGCTCCCAAGTGCCTCCTGGGTGCTCAACTAGACTGGTAACCTCTCCGAAGATGGCGGCTTCGCAAGGTTACAGGGTAGGTGATTATAGCCCCAGTGAAGAAACAGTAAAAACACTTAAAATGTTTTAAGCTCATGACAAAATTCAGATCAAGCCCCAAGCAATTCAATTTTTAAAAAACGATGTCAGTTTCAGCTTTTAAAAACAGATTCTTATCAGCACCATCGAAAATTAAAAGTTGCAATTTTTTGTGCGGTTATAAAACAATTGTGGAGTAAAGTGCAGAGTGCAACGAGCGTGTGCAGGAGCAAGCAAAGTTAAAGTGCGGTATCAAGTATCCAACGGTCTTGTCCGCGTGCCTGCACATAGCCTGATTAGTTCCAAGCCCGCCTTCCGAGCACCTCCCAAGCGCTCAACTGGACTGATAACTTCACCAAAGATGGTCGCTTTGTGAGGTTACAGGGAGGTGATTATAGCCCCAGTGAGGAAACAGTAAAAACACAAAACATTTTTTAGACAATTGACAAAATTCAGATCAAGTCCCAAGCATTTAAATTTTTTTAAACAATGTCAGTTTAATTGTTAAAAACAGATTCTTATCAGCACAATATTAAATTAAAAGTTGCAATCCTTTGTGCAATTTTAAAACAAATGTGGAGTAAAGTTCAGAATGCGACAAGCGTGTGCAAGAGCAAGCAAAGTTAAAGTGCGGAGACCTAGTTGTACAAGTTCACCTCGCCCACTCTTCTGAGGATGAAGAGGCTTCAGTCACTTTTACAATCATTTCGAAGCAACTGTTGAAAGTACGTCCCTGATGCAAGCTGCCTGTCTCCATCTGTAACAGGGAGGTAGTCTTTTTTGGGGAGGGGTCGTGAAATCTAAATTGTTAATTGTTTTTCAACCCATTTAACTTGTTGTTAGATGTCTGTGCCTTCCTGAGAGTAGGATTTCTGTCACTCCCCTTCTTTCAGGTTCTGTGCCTTATTAAGCACACAGGAAGGATCCATTTTGCCCAAGTGTTTGTCTTAAGAATATTGGATATATTTCATCTAATATTTTGATACATATTGTTTCTATACTTGTTCAAAATTATAATCATATAGGCTTTTTTCTGTGCCAGGACTTTATTACCTTCTGATGCAGCTCAACAGGAATTATGGTAAGATAACTTTCAGTTGTCAATGATTTGGCCTTCAGGTGCAAAACAGGCACTCTGTCACAAACACGACTGATAGATATCCTGTCTGCCTTATTACAAGTGCTATAACATTTAGTACACTAGTAATAAGGTGGACGGGATATCCATCATGTTTTTGATGTAACCAGTTCATAAAACTCTAAATTATGCCATAAGTTTTTATTTCCAATGTGTCTGGATCCACATGGCTCTTGAAACAGTTGATCATGTTGAGATGAATGCTTGCTCCTTTCTAAAAGGTTTCTGTGGTTTGCAGTCAGAATACATTCCTTTTAGAAGTACATAGAAAAGGTGCAAGTACACAGGGTCAGCCACTTAGATTTGCACTGTCTGCTCAAGTAGTACAACCCTCAGCTTTATAGTAGATGACATACACACTGTCCCTGTCACATATGATTTCAAACATATTGTCTACTATTGTCATGCAATAGTGCAAATGATTAAAAAGAGTTATTTTGCTGTTACAAACTGTTGCCTTTGGGTAGCTCCCTCACCTGCTGGCCTTTGTCTCTGCAACCATATTTTAAGGTCTTTTGTTTAGGGACACTATTGGCCCCTTCCTTGGGCACAATGACTTTGTGGTTTCTTCCTGAATGTAGCAGTAACTCCTATCACTCCTCAATCCTTCTCTAGGCAAAAAGCATAAGCATTGTGATTTTTTTGTGGTGGCATAACTGGTAGCCCAGCCCAAACCTGCAAGGGCTGAACACAAGTTAGATTCTTGAGAATTGGGCACACTAACTAAATATGACCATTTGGCCTTGTGCCGTTGTTACCTAGTTACATGTATATCTCCTCTTAATGGAATATGCACATGGAGACCTAGTACTTCTGTTGTTAGTTTGTTCAGTTCAGACTCACTGTAAACTCTTACTGTTGTGTAGTTCCTATATTACCTATACAGGATCTGCGCGTTTGGATAACATAAACTGTGGGTTTGGTGGCGGACTGATTCCTTGCACCCCCACCGGATACGTTAGCCTGTCTGTATTAGCTAGCTCACAGTGCCACTAGAGTCTCCTCTTAGCGGGGAGAGAATAGTTCTTGGCAACCTCAGAACCTGACAACCCTGATCCCCCAGGATCGTGGAAACAATATACTACCTTTCGCCCAGTCACTCGTGCTCACTTAGTTTGTCTCAGAGAGATACACAGAATAAACAGGCTGGGCGTTTCAATAAGTATTTATTGAACAGTTGTTATTCTACTGTAGAATATATGAGCTGCAACAACCATTAGACAGTAGCAGAGATATATGATTAGCAATACTACGAAAGTAAAGGGATGGTATAGTTCTACCATCTTGCAGAAATCATGAATATATACAAGTACATAAAACACATGATAAAAGTGCGTAGTCCTACGATGCCTCCCTAACTAGATGTACCTAAATGTACCTAGCATCTGTGTAGGTGTTATGCCAAGAATCCATCTAGGATCTAGTCCACCCCATTACCTCAGAGTTTAGAGAATGTGGGACCCCGCCTTGGCTCGAGTTGGACACCCTGCAAGGGATGTTAGACCACTGCTAGCTAGAGCGTCTGCATGCAGGAACCTCAGCGTCTCTGGTCAGTGTGACAGCCGGGAAGTCACGGTCTCCTCTATCTTCCTAAGCAAGATATGTTGTATATATACCCATAGGTCTCCCCAGGGGTCCTACCTTGCTGTGTTACTGTGTCGGCCTAAAGGATGACGTTGGGCCTGAACTTTATACAGAGATATTATACAGGAGATGGTAATCCTACTGTTAGTCCTGCTGTGCTTCCAAGAAGCCTCATGCATAATGTATCGAACCAGGGAAAACCCGCGTTCTGAGTGCAGTGTCATATCTAGGTAAAAGGTCAGTGCCTAAGAACCGTTATGTATGCAATGTAGGGAAGGATGTAGGTGAAAGGTTGCGATATTACCTGCGCCTATATAGGGTACCTATATGAAATATAACACCCACTCCTCTTCCGAATGGACGACATATGTAACCTATTACTGTACTACTAACATTACTAGATAGTGGTACGCACAAAGTTTATAAAACATCTCTTTAGCTAAAATGTTTAAAAAATTTAAACAAAATAAAAAAAATTAAAAAGAAATGTTTCTAGCTCTAAAAGTGTCCGTGATTTATAGTTCGGACTACTACAAGCATTAAAAAAGCCATCCATGCCCAAAAAATGAAAGGAAAGTCAATTTAGTTTCAAAGTTCCAAATTTGAGCTTGTTTAGAAAAAGGGCGAATTATTCCCAGCACACGACGAGCCAAATGAGTTCAAATGTTTATGTGTCCTTGCTGGTAGACGCAACATTTTTGTTGCTTGCTTCCGCAGTAGACGGCCCCTGTAGCACCTCACAGAGCATGCCAATTGAGCACAGATGTTCCACGCTGTCCGCAGCCTGTGCGCCGTCCAAAGCCTGGGTGTCAGAGGAGGAGCCGGTGTTCAGACCAACAGGTGCAGTTACTACCTGTGGTGGCTCAAGGAGTGCCGCCATCAACATTGGAATACGCTGAGGACACTGCAGAACATGGGCCGTTATCGTGTCCAGTAAAGCATTCACGTCTGGTGGCGCACATGATGGTAGTGTCAAACAAAGGTCTAACACGCATTCTTCTCCGCAAAACAGGCATCGGAGGACAGGTAAGATGCAGTCTATCCAGACCAGTCGAAATGACAAGAACCAAGATTCACTTAGTTCTCTTAGGCGAGGCATGCCTAGATGTTGTACCATGCGGTCACGGTATTTACGCTCCAGGAGTGTTCTTTCCATCGCCTTGGTGACTTGGACATCCGTTGCGTAGCAAATAGAAAACAATCAGGATACCTGCTATTAGAAACAGGATCAGCGGAAGTCCTCCAAAGATGCTTCCGAATACGGAGTGTATGAAGTTTGGTATAACTCCAAGTACCGTCTGAAAGGTGCTCAGAAGTCCAGAACCTTTGGTCTTAAATAGGTGGACAATGCCTGTCGTATCAGACATGTTAAAGATATGATTTACCATTTCTACAAAATGGAAAGGGCAGTTTGTATGAATGAGCGCCTGTATCTCTGCCGAAGACCTTGCGATCTGGAGATCAAAAGTCTCTCGAGCGGAGGTTAAGGGCACAGACTTCTGCAGAAGCATGGCTTTCATTCTGCTTAGAGTATCAAACAGTATTAAGGAAACATTCAGTGAAGGCCATAACGGCGCCTTTCTGACTGTATGTGTCGGTGGAAACAATACTTGCATACAACAAGTAACCCTGGAGCTCACGGTTACCAGATATGCGATGCCCGGGAGCATGCCACAGCAGCCTTGACCGTTCAGCATCAAGTAACTCCCATTTGAAAGTAGCCTGAATGCTGGAGTAATCACTGCAGCTGAGGCACCCTTCAAATGACAGGACAGGGTTGCTACAGAACCATTACAGGCTCCGTGCAACATTATATCCTGGCTTATGAGTGATCCACTTAAAGCATTCTCGCAGTTTGTACCGCTCAGAAACACTTCTCAATCCCCACTCCGGCATCGAAATCTGTATGGTAATACCCATGATTCCTTGATGTATTCCTTACTCATTTGGTCATATCTGCCTACTTGCTCTTGTTCAAAGAAATATTGAAACTGAAAAGTGGTGACCGGTAGAGCTATGTGGCCATGGATTAGCCATTCTGTGGATGGTGAGTCTGCCACTGTGAATGGTAATCTATCCAGTTTTTCGATACGCAGCATTGTATATTTTGCTCCCCTTTGTGCCATTTCTATCTGTTCATCTGTTAGATTGTATTCAGAAAACAGAGACGTGCTGTTGATAAAACGCCAAGGCACGTAGCCTGCACGCAAAGATTGCAGCGTCCAGCTTAACAACATAATAGAACGTAACTGTGATTGCCCGTGTTGTAATATGGACAAATCTTGTTCTAGTATGTCTATCGCAGAAGATACAATGTTGCCTAAGGAATATATCCTGGAGGTCAATGTGGTTAACCCATTGTCTACCACTGCTAGAGATTTTTCTAGATTTATACGGTCTATTTCCCGTAACCTCTCTGCGGCCTCTTGTTGGGATATTTTCCAAATTTCATTGTAGACAGCATAATAGAAACGTTTCTGACGTGGCTTCCTGGGACCCATTAAAAAATCCCTAAGATCCACATCCTGTGACAGTAAGGATAAGTGTTGTTTCACCTGTGTGAGTATTGAGGTTTTTAGCCAATCGAGGCACTATTTCCCAACACTGTAGGATGTCACTACCCCTGGATGTTGTCTCTGTACAAAACGTGGATCTGGCCTATGGATACTCAACCCTTCGGTTTTACCCATGAATCTTGCTTGACAACTATTAGTGTCTGTGGGCCAAATCAACCATTTTTTCCAATCAGGGGCTGATCTGTTGTATTGTATAATGTCATCTACTGTAATTTCTTCCTGTGATGTTATGTTGCCCTTGGTGTGTGATGGAGTCGGCACCCGAGGTGTGTTCAAGTCCTTGCTCTTAGCTAGTCCAAGGCAAGACGTCTGTTGCACTGTCTCGTTCAAAAACATGATTTGTTGAGGGATGAGGCATGCTCTAAACAAAGCTTCTGTTCCCTGAACTTGCCATTCTCTAGTACCCCAGACTGATTTTAAGTCTATGGTGTCTTTCCATAAGTCGAAACCTTGTTCAGACAACTGGGCAAAAAAGCAGCTGAGTAAATCTGTTTGGTGTTTGTTAACATATTTTTCTGTGCTGATGTTGGTGCAACCCTATAATAATATGAGGCTGGGTCAGACATATTAAATCCCGAAAAATATGGAAACTTCCGTGTAAATGTTTTTGAACTGCCTTTCGGCGGTGTTGGACAATGTTCCCACTGGTGGAATGTGAACACATTTCTAGGATTAGCAGATTTATGCAAAAGTGATGACCATAGTGTTGATAACAATACATACTCTCGAAATCTGATGTGTCTTCCAATGTTTCACTACTAGAAAACGCAGCAGATTTTTCCAAATCAGATAACATGTTATTAACAGTTTCAAAATCCCAATCATCGGAAAATGTACTGGAGGTAATGATATCACTCAATGATATTTTAAATAAATGAGGAATTCTTAAAATTTCAGTCGGACCAAATATATCGAAATCAACTTTGTCCCAAACTATACCATCTGGTATAGGAACTGCTGTAATGTTCACTGATGACAAATCTCTTTGTTCTCGATGAGATGATTGGTGTGGTTTTAAAATTAAGTTCACCTTTTGGGCTGCAGAGCTTTGTCGAATGTATTTTCCATTAACAAGCATGCTAAAAACTATTACTAAGCCTAGCCAGAAAAGAAAGAAAGGTATCCCGGTGATTACCCATAGTTCTACCCAAGGTGACACCAGGTAAGTCTTTTTAAGAAAGTTCAAAAAGTCTTTTACTTGCTGTTTGCGTGATTTTTGGGCTGGCGTCGTTTCCGGTTCGCTTGGATCAGAAGCAGTTCAATCAATTGTTGGTATTGCATCAGGATTTGTAGAAATCGTGGTTTACTCTTGTCGAGGCATGTTGACGTAGACGTCTGTATTTGGTCTAATAGCGAGTTGTCTCTCATTTTGAGTTCGATTTTGAAGTTAAGCTTCAGGTTCAAGGGGAACGAGTTCCATAGCATTGTTGCTTAGTCCTTCACTCCGTGTTGGAGACTCTTCGAACGTGATGAGTCTTTCTGTTTGAACTTCTTGAATTGTAGCAAGAGGAGGGCGTCTGCTACTTTGGAGTTCACATGGCCTATTGTTTAGTATCGGCCACATAGTGTGGTTTGATTAGGTCAATTGAGACACATCTTTTCTCCTTTTTTCCGGCAAGAGGCGGTAGAAGTACAGTTCTTGTTTCTTCAATTGCTAGGACCGGTACAGGTTTTCTGTATGATGGCCCAAATTCTTTCTTGTCCGCTATTTTCTCTCTGACCAGATCCCTGAATTTTGGGATCCAGACAGGTCTTGCTGTGACTGATTTGACTTCCCCAGTGGCGGTCTGCTTCAGATGGACATTCCTTTGTTGAGTCCTGGATTCATTTAGATCCTGTAAAACAGCCAAACGATCATGGATGTCAAAAGGTTTTTCATCCGCCACTGCGCCTTCACAATCATCATCAGGTACCCACATTCTTGTCCCAAATAGGACCTCATATGGAGTGACACCCCCTAGAGAACGTATTGGCATGTTGTTCAAAGCTCGCTGGACCCCATAAAGATGTTTTACCCAACTCTCACCCGTGCCTAACACTCCAGCTGTTAAAGATTGCTTTAAGTCCCAGTTTCTTCTCTCCACTACCGAATTTCCCTCGGGATGGTACGGAGATGAGTACCGCACTGCTACACCCAATCATCGCATGGCCTGCTTGTAAGCTTGAGAGCTAAACGCAGGGCCCTGGTCAGAATGTAATGTGCCAATTGCGTATGTCCCTATAAAGACTCGCATATCTTTTATAACAGTTCGAGCGTCAGCCGAGCGTTGCGGCCACACCCATAGGAATCTTGAGCAGGAATCCACTGCAACCTTGATATACCTGTAAGCCCCATCTCTTTGTAAGCGGCCGCAGTGGTCTAAGTAAACACACGCTAGTGGTTTGTCAGATATTACTAATGGTGTCTGTGCTGGACGCGTTACGATGGAACCTTTCATCTGCTGACAGATGTCGCATTTCAAGACATAGGGGCCGAATCCAATTAGGGACGGAAAAAATACCGACCGACTCGGTACGGGATAATAGTCCGACCGACACGTACCGGCATTGCCCGACCTGGGAAGTACGATGAAATGCATGTGAATCACGACCGACTCGTACGGAACTCAAGGCGAACGACCGACCCGGACTGAAACAAGCTATCCGGCCGGAAAACCACGCGAATCGAACCGACCGACACGCACCAGGAAGAAACCCGAACGAAACGTACCCGCGAACTCCGACCCGCGCAGTACGATGCAATGGGTGCAAAAGCAGACCGATTCGCACGGAGCCCAAGCCGTACGACTGACACGCATACAAAACACAGCCGAACAAACACAATACACCGCGACCGACGCGTACGCCGCATATGAAACCGAGCTGAATTACAGCGGGAACGACTCGGAGAGGTGCGCACGAGATAACTGCAACGTCCTACTCGGTCAGAAGAATGACTCCAACATGCACAATAATCACAAATGAAAAAATACAAAAAAAGAGGGCCAAACAAGCAATGACAAAGCCAATAAATACAGGGGGGGAAAAAAATGGAACAAGGACACACCCCCAACTCCACCTACATAAAGGCCACAAATCCCTACCATGATCCTTTGCAAATTCCACTGACCTGCCAGCAGAGAACACCATCACACAGCAAACACAGACACACACACAGCTCATCCAACACAAAAGCCACACACCATTAGCACCTCAACAAATAGCACCCTCACACATACACAGCAAAACCTACACTCACACACCCTCACTTGCACACACACACACATCAATCACCACCACCACCCATCACCATGCACCTAAAGAAGAATCCAAAGTTCCTAGATAGTGAATTGGAAGTCATGGTAGACGAGATCCTGAGGGTAGAGCCACAGTTGTTTGGCACATTGGTCCAACAGACCCCCATGTCGCAGAAAACCAAGATGTGGGCGAGGATCGTCGACAGGGTGAATGCACAATCACCATGTTTGCGCACAAAGGAAGACATCCAGAACAGGTGGTATGATGTGCGCAGGAGGGTCAGGGACCTACTGAAGAAGGATTACCTCCTGAGCCAGCACACCGGCAGTGGCCCTCCTGCCAAACCAGTATACCTCAGGCCCTGGGAGGAGAAGGTGCGGGCCATCCTACCACCAGTGAGCGTATATGGACTAACAAACATCCCAGAGCCTGGTGAGTACACAACTAATATACACAATATTGTGTGCCAATACACACACATCACTGTCAAGGGGACAGTCAAACCATGCACCCCTAGCAAATCAACAGCAAACAAAAGATAATCATCCCAAAAAGTGTATGTCAGTCAGATAAACACAATACATGCCATCTCATAGTGATATGTAACTGTGTCATGACATGTACAAATCCAATACCAAATTGAGCTAGGCAGTGGCACAAATCTAACCAACAAACACTGTCAGATATTTAGCCACCACTAGAACACCATCTCACAGGGAAGCTCACAGAAAGGAAGGAATCCTGTGTATGCTGGTGAAGTCAGTGTAGCCAAGAGCATGATGGGACTCGTAGTAACAGATAATGGGCAGCCTCACATTTGGACCATCAACACCACTCAGAACCATGCTCACAACACAGGGAGTGGATAAGGACTGACAAGATGGCTGACACTGGGTACTGCTGTGGGGAGCACAAGGCCCTGCTGGGAACTGTACACCAACAAACAGCACAACACCACTGCCTGACATCCTGAAAGCCAACTTGCACTCCCTGCAATGCAAGCACGTTGCATGGTGGGATATCTGGCTGGGTGGGAAGGAGGACTCACAGCACTGACCATAGTTACAAGCAGCTCACCTCACACACCCCCTCAACACAAACTCCACATAACCCACCTGGGAGAATGCAATGCCTCACATACCAAATGAAGATCCCACAAAGAACCACCACCCTGGGTAATGCTGTGTGAAGCACAGGGACACTCTTGGGACTTGTAGCCAAACAAACGCAAAGACAACACTGTCAGCCTTCCTGTCAGCACAGGCACACTACCCCACAGGGAAGCAGAGTCCAAAGGAAGGAAGTACGGGCATGCTGGGAAGGGGGTGTAGGCAATAGCATGATGGGAGTTGTAGTCACAGATACTGCTCACCCTCACAATTGGCCCATCAACACCACTCTGAACCATGCTCACATCACAGGGAGTGGATAAGGACTGACAAGATGGCTGACACTGGGTACTGCTGTGGGGAGCACAAGGCCCTGCTGGGAACTGTGCACCAACAAACAGCACAACACCACTGCCTGACATCCTGAAAGCCAACTTGCACTCCCTGCAATGCAAGCACGTTGCATGGTGGGTTATCTGGCTGGGTGGGAAGGAGGACTCACAGCACTGACCATAGTTACAAGCAGCTCACCTCACACACCCCCTCAACACAAACTCCACATAACCCACCTGGGAGAATGCTATGCCTCACATACCAAATGAAGATCCCACAAAGAACCACCACCCTGGGTAATGCTGTGTGAAGCACAGGGACACTCTTGGGACTTGTAGCCAAACAAACTCAAGGACAACACTGTCAGCCTTCCTGTCAGCACAGGCACACTACCCCACAGGGAAGCAGAGTCCAAAGGAAGGAAGCACGGGCATGCTGGGAAGGGGGATATAGGCAATAGCATGATGGGAGTTGTAGTCACAGATACTGCTCACCCTCACAATTGGCCCATCAACATCACTCTGAACCATGTTCACATCACAGGGAGTGGATAAGGACTGACAAGATGGCTGACACTGGGTACTGCTGTGGGGTGCACAAGGCCCTGCTGGGAACTGTGCAACAACCAACAGCAAGACACCACTGAATGACATCCTGAGAGTCAACCTGAACCCACTGCAAGGGTGGCATGCTTCATGGTGGGATAACTGGGCTAGGTGGAGAAGGATGGCCCGATGTCCACCTAATACAACAAATGCTGGCCATGCACACACCTCAACATTCACATTGAAATGCCCCAGGTATGCATGACAATGTGCTACACCAATATCAACCTCTTACTGTGACAACTTAGGACAATGCAATGTACATGCCCGCATCCAGAGGTACAGTCACAACTGTCAGGTGTGTGAACCATTGATGCCTGTAGAAACATAACATACAATGTGTGTCTCTTCCAAATACAGGTGATGATGATGGGGACACAGCAGCAGGCGAGGAGGAGTCCCTGTCCCAGGCTCCGGGGGACACAGAGCTCACTGGTGTGGAACAGCCTCTGCCCTCCTCGGATGGCGAAGACCTACCTGGCACCTCCGGTGTGAGTCATCATGCAGCACCAGCTGGACCAACACCTGCACCCCCTGCACCCACCCCTCCAACAACTGCCAACACACAGACCACCCCCGCTGACACGGACAGACCAAGGACCACCGATGGCAACAGCACAGGGCCCCAGGCCCAGCGTGGAACAATGGACGACAACACCACTAACAACCCCCAAGGGGGTCTTGGGTCACCTGTGCGTGCCTAAGCAGGTCCTGCACGTGTCGCCAGGGGTGGTGGGAGGGGTGGTAGACATAGGTCGCTGCTTGCAGAGGGGTCTGGACTGCATGATGACCCACAACTGGCACGCATCGCTGATGCGTACCAGGATAGCACCGGAGAGGTCAGACAGGTCGTGGGGATCCTCAAGGACATTCAACAGCAGCAGGCTGCCCATCATGCCCGCTTGGACTCCCACATGTCCCGTGTGGAGACACACATGTCTCGCATGGAGTCCAAGTGGGACACATTGCAAGAACTCACAGCGGTGCATAGGGACATATTGACATGCCTCCGCCAGATTAGCCCCAACATGGCCACACCTCCCTGTGTGCCCACAACATCTGGTGCTACAACAACTGACACTGCCACAGGGAGGGAGGAGGACTCTGGCGGAGACTCCCCTGCACCGCCGCAGCCTGCACGTGAGGGTCCCCCCCCCCAAAGAAGAGGGATCGTCCGAGGAAGGAAAACTGAGAGGTTGATGGCCACGTACATCCCCCAGGAAGCCAACACCTGTTCCGGAAATTCTCCTTTGTGTGCAAACGTTTCACCCTGTCGAATGCAACACTACTCTGCCACATGACATGGGGAGTTCAAGTTGGACTAATGTATCATATGACTGTGGACTTCACTCAGGACATTTCTGCTACCAAGACTTCCAACTCATCTGGGAACTTTGGATCACAATCACAATGTACAGCACCCACCATCCTGTGCACTATACACACACACATTTCTGTAAATAAAATCACTAGTACACCATACTTGCCTCTGTTGTTATTCAAATGTGGATACTGTTATGGTGATGATGATCTGCTAAATTACACTGTGTATGCTAACTGCTACAGCAAGTACAACACCGTCGTGTGAGTCATGGTGACGTGACACATATGAGGGAGACACACCACTAGGGCTACACAACACAGAGACACCAGGGCCATCGGACTCATCGCCCACAGTGATGTTGCCAGGAAATACAGTGGAATGCACAGACACCACACCTATTCAGGGTCTGTGTCAACTAGCCCACAGGTGCAGTAAGCAAATGTCAGTCAGATGTGTGACCACAGACAACGCACATCCCAAAGTGAAGCACAGGTTCATTACACATTTGCAACATGTTGTTTCCACTACAAATGCAAGGTTTACCCACGTGGCAGTGGCCACACAGTCAACAAGTGCAGAAGATATGAAGTCCAGGGGTGTGTGGCACATCACTTGTAGGCAAACTATTGCTGCCACCCTGAAAGCTGAATCATGGTGTCGGGGATCCAAGTTGACCAAAATACTCAGTAAGCACCCTGTGAAGGACAGACATGACACACAGTTAAAACCACTGAAGAACAGGACAGAACTGCAATACTCATGCCCAATACATGTCACAAGACAACTACACAAAACCAAGTTAGCATGTCAAAACTGTTGGGGAGTACAGACTACCTGTAAGGACACATTGCTGCACGCATCCAGTCAAGTAGCACATGGCCACACTCAAACAGCACCAGAGCACCACCCACACATATCATGCAAACTCACATCATTCACATTACATCTCCCTGGATACTCACATTCAGCTGAAGAAGTTGGTGATGAGCTGTGTGTGGACATCACCATCATCATCATCATCATCACTGGCATCGTGGTCCAGGCCAGGATCCTCCACAGGTGGCGGACGTTGGTCATCGTCATCCAGGATGAGAGGCAACTCCTTCCGCACTGCCAGGTTGTGTAGCATGCAGCAGACGATGACAATCTTGCACACCTTTGCTGGGGCATATGGGAGGGCCCCTCCTGTCTTGTCCAGGCAGCGGAAGCGGCTCTTCAGGAGACCAAATGTCCGCTCAATCACTCTCCTGGTCCGACCATGTGCCTCATTGTAGCGCATCTGGGCTGGTGTCACAGGGTTCCTGAGGGGTGTCAGCAACCACGGCATGTTGGGGTATCCGGAGTCACCTACGGACAGACAAGTGCACATTAGCTGAGTTGGAAAAGTGGGTGGAATACTACAGATCAGAACACACACAATGGTACAAAGTCAGTACACACCGACAAGCCAGGCACGCTGGTTCTGCATCTGTGCCATCATCCTCGGGATGCGACTACTCCTCATCACGTAGGCATCGTGTGCTGAACCAGGGAAACGGGCACACCCATGTGTGATGCTCATATCTGCAAGACATACCACCAGAGCATTGATCGAATGGTAATGTTTACGGTTCCGGTATGCCTGCTCATGTGCCTGTGGTGGTATCAAAGCCTCATGTGTTCCATCAATGGAGCCAATGACATGTGGCATCCTCCCCAGGGCATAGAAGTCACTCTTGACGTCAGTGAGTTGTTGACGTGTAGGGAAATAGATGTACTGGTTCAGGCATCTCAACATTGCCTCCAAAACATCGCGTAGCACACGGCTCAACATAGTCTGTGACATCCCACCGGCAGTCGCCACTGTGTGTTGAAAGGTGCCGGTGGCAAAGAAGTGTAGGGCTGCCATTACCTTCACCTCGGGTGTCAGCGCCGTAGGGTACGTCCGGTCAGGTTGCAAATGTGGTGCCAAGCGCACTGCCAAATCATCAATCAGCTGCCTGGTGAAGCGGTACCGTCGGATGCTGTCACGTTCCACCATCGTTGCCAGGTCAGGGAATGGTCTATGGACAGCTGGAGCCCTGCAGTACATAGGTTGAAGAAAGAAATATTGTCAGTCACCCCACATATGTGCCATTCACCATACTCAATTTCACATGATACATCATTACGAGACACAAGTACTTGATGTGTGTGCCGTTCTGTTCGGACATAACTCACACCTACATGCCCATCATCTAACTTCTCAGTACAACATGTGTGCACAACAGGTACCAGGTTGTGCTATGGGAAACCATTAGGCTGTGTCACAGTACCCATTTCCTGCTGTCACGTTCCACACACACACACCACAGTGACATGTCTGGACAGATACGCCACAGGCATCACAGCTCATTGACAGGTAGATTCCCAGTGACCCTGTCTTGCCACATGGACACTGGCATGACATGGCGTATCATGTACACATCAGAAAAACAAACATGACTCCCACAGGTAGTGGCCCCTGTCGCCTCCGCAGGACAGACATGGACGCCAGTGACGCACAACATCAAAGTCCATGCACAAACAACGTTGATGTGGAGACTGTCTCCCATCATGCACATGGAATCAGAGACATCGGAAACACAACATGCACACAGACTGTGGAGGGACATCACTATTGTGGCAATGGGTCAACCTGTGACGTACATGCCTTCCCCCATGGGACCCTGGGGGTATGTGACATGTCACACACATACACAACCTGGAAATGTGACCATGCCACATGCTCCGAAATGAACTGTTGCACATCACAGTGGTCATGTGCACAACACACGAAGGACCCTGTCCCCATTAACACATGCACAGCCTGGGTGTGGCTGCCCACAAGTGCCACCACAGAAACCACATGTTAACCCCCATACACAGAAAAGGTAATGCAGCCTTACATGCCTTAGGAAACAGTGTGGACTGGGTGTGGTGTTGTAGGTGTGCCCCTGTGTCTCTGGCAGGTATATGTGGCTGGCATACGTTCACCAGTGACAAGCATGGTGACATATGCGACTGACCTGTACAGGTACGCGTTGTACAGCAATGGACCGATCGGTGTGCCCGGCCGGCCCATTGCATCTGTTGTATCCCGAAATACGCGTTGTACAGTAATGGACCGATCGGTGTGCCCGGCCGGCCCATTGCATCTGTTGTGAGCGGGTACGCGTTGTACAGCAATGGACCGATCGGTGTGCCCGGCCGGCCCATTGCATCTGTTGTATCCCGAAATACGCGTTGTACAGCAATGGACTGATCGGTGTGCCCGGCCGGCCCATTGCATCTGTTGTGAGCGGGTACGCGTTGTACAGCAATGGACCGATCGGTGTGCCCGGCCGGCCCATTGCATCTGTTGTATCCCGAAATACGCGTTGTACAGCAATGGACCGATCGGTGTGCCCGGCCGGCCCATTGCATCTGTTGTATCCCGAAATACACGTTGTACAGCAATGGAACGATCGGTGTGCCCGGCCGGCCCATTGCATCTGTTGTGAGCGGGTACGCGTTGTACAGCAATGGACCGATCGGTGTGCCCGGCCGGCCCATTGCATCTGTTGTATCCCGAAATACGCGTTGTACAGCAATGGACCGATCGGTGTGCCCGGCCGGCCCATTGCATCTGTTGTGAGCGGGTACGCGTTGTACAGCAATGGACCGATCGGTGTGCCCGGCCGGCCCATTGCATCTGTTGTATCCCGAAATACGCGTTGTACAGCAATGGACCGGATCGGTGTGCCCGGCCGGCCCATTGCATCTGTTGTGAGCGGGTACGCGTTGTACAGCAATGGACCGATCGGTGTGCCCGGCCGGCCCATTGCATCTGTTGTATCCCGAAATACGCGTTGTACAGCAATGGACCGATCGGTGTGCCCGGCCGGCCCATTGCATCTGTTGTATCCCGAAATACGCGTTGTACAGCAATGGACCGATCGGTGTGCCCGGCCGGCCCATTGCATCTGTTGTGGCGGGTACGCGTTGTATCCCGAAATACGCGTTGTACAGCAATGGACCGATCGGTGTGCCCGGCCGGCCCATTGCATCTGTTGTGAGCGGGCACGCGTTGTATCCCAAAATACGCGTTGTACAGCAATGGACCGATCGGTGTGCCCGGCCGGCCCATTGCATCTGTTGTGAGCGGGTACGCGTTGTATCCCGAAATAAGCGTTGTACAGCAATGGACAGATCGGTGCGCACGCATTGGCTGGGGCCTGGCATGGCAACAGACGCTTTTTCGAAGCTCCAACGAGTCTGATGCAGTGAATTCAGTTGGCCAGCCACAACAATGTTGCAAAATCATGGGTGTCATGAAGTTGAAGATTTGAAGGATGCTGTGGGCGTGTATTAGTGCTGCTATTCCATGGATTGGTCAGATTCATAAGATGCAAACGACTTGGACCTATCACTTTGGACACGTGGGACAGTATCTGCCTCTGCAGCACACATATAATGCTGGCTGTTCCCCTGAGAGCTCACTTGCCTGCACTACATGCTCCAGGATGACATCTGCCACCAACACTGCTGCTGTCTCTGCATCCTCTGGCTACTGCAATGGCACGTACTGTGGAGAGAGCCCCAGCCTTCAGCCTTGAGGAGAACCAGGCCCTGCTGGACATCCTCCTTCCACAGTACAGCAAGCTGTATGGGACACCAGGGGAGCAGGTGAGTGTGCTGTCCACTGCCTTTCTAATTTTGCATGTTGTCTGACTAGCAGGACTTACAGTGTGCACACCACTGGCTAGCATGCTCACTGAGTTGTTCTGAGCCCCCAAAGTGTGTAGTTACATGCACTGAACAGGTACAGTGCAGTAACAGTGCATTCCAACAAGGTTTACTTTCCATGCAATGATACCATGTAGTAACTGCTGGCAAACTGTTCATAGCCATCGTTGCAATGCCTGTGTACATCATGTGCCCCAGTGATTGAGACATGTATATCCAACTGTGTGATGCACGGATATGTTGCATGTGTAGTAATGGCATTTTCACTTTGTCATCCTCACAGGTTGATGCCCACCAGAAGCAGAAAATCTGGCTGACCATCGCCCGGGCAGTAAGATCCGTGGGGGACTACAAGCGCCGGATCCGCAACTGCCAGAAGAGGTGGCAGGACCTTCGAGGCTGGACCCGGAGGATCGCAAGAGTCCAGCTGAAGCTGTCGCCTCCTCGCAGGAGGGGCGGACACCGGACCCTGACCCCCACATGCTCAGGATCCTGGCGGTGGTCTTCCCTGACCTGGATGGGCAGCTGAATGCCAGACAGCAGCAAGGAGGGGTGAGTCCATGACAGCACTGTGCACTTTGTCTGACATGCTATGTGCCCTCCTCTGGCCTGGTTAAACTTCCACAGTACATCAGTCTTGTGGTCCAGGACCCATGTCCCTCTATTGTGACATGCCCACTCCTCATCTAATACGCATATGTGTGGCCCTTACAGTCAGGAAATTGTGTCACTTGGCGACTGTGTCATTGCATTTTGCTTTGCTCAAGGTGGGGGACAGCATTTGTTCCGGTGACTATGTTGTGGGATTCATGGGTGGGTCAATTGCTCACACAATGCCCAAGTCCTGACATGTAATCTGGGTGTAACTTTGATATGTGGTCCACTTGCTGATCTGATTCACCACATGTCCCAGGGGTATTTGGCACACCCCCATGCTGTGGGTGGGAACAATGTTTGGGCCTCAGGAGTATGTATATCAAGTGTGTCACACATGCTTAGACACCTGCCTACTGTCCAGGACTCATCCCTCTTACAGGTGGAGCTGGACAGTCATGCCTACTCCAGGGCATACAATACACTCTGTACTCCCACTCCCGTGGATCATCTGACATGTTGTGATCAGTGACATGTTCCCTCAGGTGTCTGCCTCTGTGTCATTGTGCTGTGGCTTCGTTGTCAGGACTACTGGTATGTTTGTCGGTTAGGGCTCAGCATGCCATCTGAGATGTGACCATGAGAGACGATACTTCTGTGACTTATAGGTGTCTGATCACTTGACTGTGCACACAGGTGTATGCGACTGTGACTTTCAGGCAGCTGTTTTTCATTCACAGCACACTGTGAGGTGCTCATGTTCAGAGAGTTGTGTTTCGTGTCCCCCATATGTCCAATTGGTATGACGTGGACAAATAGTAGTTCAGATGATGTTGTTTTTGGGGGATGGACATGTGCACTTGTCAGTTACATAACTTGCATTCCCCATGTCCTATGATTGTGACACAGTGCAGACTGTTGTTGGCTGGCTGCCATGGCCATGTGACTGGAGACAGTGATGTATGACTTTGCACGCATGCCTGTGTCATGGCATTAAATTTCCTAAGACTGATCCTGCAGGGGAGTGACATGTGCAACATGCACCCCATTGTGGCATTGACTATCCGGACATGGGTGGATCATGGTGTCTGGTGCTGGTATGCATCACATGCATTTCTATTTAGACTCTGGCCATCCCTTTTTCTGGACACCTGCACTGACTCAGTGGCAAGAGATGTGATGTGTGCATGTTCACATACTTCACCGTGTTCCCTGCAATGTCCAACAACTGTGTAGGTGGTGCATGTGTCCACACTGGGGTCTTACCATCAGACAGGCACCAGACAGATGGGTGCAAGGGCAGGAGGGGTGTGAGTCCCATGGTTGACCATCAGACTGACAATTGGCTTCCCCGAATCTGTGTGAGGACTTTAGGCAATGTTCAACTAAGGATGCCAGGGCTTGCTCTGTGATGTGCTGTACTTACTGTGGTGTGTGCGGTCAGTGCAGGTGACTGATGTTTGTCTGTTTCCCTAATTGTTTGCAGATACATCCACGGCCACAGGAGGGGACAGCTCCACGGACCAGGAGGAGCAGCGGAGCCAGACTGGGTCAGCATCCGACGAGTGGTCAGAGGGACCCAGTGGCACAGAGGGCGAGGGGAGCCACACCGAGGAGTCCTCAGCACCGTCCACCTCAGCTGAGGACCATAGCAGCTCGGAGGATGACTCCCTTGTGGAGGCGGGTCTCAGCAGCCACCAAAGACCAGCTAGTCTGTCTGGCCCCGCCACCACCACCACCACCACCGCCCTCCCATTGGCTCCCATTACTGAGGTCCGTGGAGGCTCCCGTGCTCGGGAGCGTGTCTCCTTCGTGCCAGGCACTGCACCCCCTGCCCCTGTGTCCCCTGCTGCCCTGAGTGAGGAGTCTGTGTACCTCCTTCGGCAGCTCCATGTAGGGCAGACAGCAATGCTGAGTGTCCTCCATGCACACACCACTCTGTTGACACAGCTGGTGTCGTTCATGGAGGGCATCTCGACGGGTATGTCTGCCCTACAGAGGAGCAATAAGTCCATGGACTCCTCCCTGACGGCAGCCGTGTCCCTCCTCCAACAGTCCCTCACCCCTCCCACCTCTGCCCCATCCACACTTCCTGCCACCCTACCTGTCCAAAGCACATGCACACCTGCACAATCACCCAAGCACACAGACACGAGCAGCACAGACACACCCAAGAGAAAGGCAAGACGTGCACACAAGCATCCTCAGGGGACTGATACCACACACACAGGGGATGGGGAACAGACACACACACAGGCATCCACAGTCACTCCGCAGCCCTCCAAATCCTCTCCCTCCAAGACCCCTTCCCTTGCCTCACCTGCTACCCCACCTACACAGCAGATCTTCCTGTGTGACCTCGGCCTCTTCCCCTCCGATCCTGCTGATCCAGCATACCGGGGGAAGAGGAAGTCCACCCACACAGAGGGGAGTGCCCTCGCCCCCGGACACCCTCGCCCAGGCGCAGGCAGACACAGGACCCCATTCGGAAGTCCCCCGGACCAGGAAGAGCAAGACCCCACCACCACCACCACGCAGCTCCACCACCCAGTCTCTCTCCTCCATCCCCCAGGCCACCACTCCACAGGTTCCCCCACCACACCCTGCCCCAGGTTCCCCCACACACCGATACCGCAGCCCCAGACTGTTTAGGCCCTCCCCCCTGCCACTTGCTCTTCCACCAACAACCCAGACGCTCTGCCTGTTAGTGCCACTGGTGTGGAGACCGGGTCCCCCCTCTGTCCTGCCCACCTCATCTGCCCACCCTTCCACTCCCTTGGAGTCATGCACTGCAGTGGAGTCCACAACCACCCCGTCTGACTCGGGCACTGCAGTGGGGACCCAGTCCACTACATCAGACCAGCCCACTGCAGTGGTTGCAGCACCCACACCAACTGACTTGTGTACCACAGTGGTGCCGGCCCCCCTGAGTCAGACACCTCCACTGCAGTTGCCGGTGACACTCCTGCACCCACCACCCCTTCACTGCCTCACTCTGCCATCCCCTGATCCTGTCCATGCGGTGCCTGGCCTGCCCCTTGTATGCCCCTCCAAGGGGGATGTCCTCTGTCCGTACCAGTGCAGGCAAGCAATGGGTGACCAGTTGTCACTTATCACCCTGTTGGGACTGTGATTTTGGACTGGCCATTGGCCTTAGTTTCCTTTGGACTTCAGAGTTTTCCTTGACATTTGCTGAATAAAGCCTCTTTTTGTTTAATTGTGGGTTTTCTTTTGATGTACATGATGTGGATGAGTAGCATCCTGCATTTGCAGTTGTAATAGTGTTCATATCAGGAAAATGAAGTGTTGCTGTGATGGACTCCATGTGGTCCATGGGATATGTGTCCTGTTGTAGTCTGGATCTACGGCATCCTTTGCTGCAGTCTGAGGGTGTAATGTTCAGCATTTGACACAGGGATGTACGTTTAGCATTTGTAAATGAACATCTTTGTCTTACACTGATGCACATCTGGTGGGCTTACCACTGTTCAGTGTTCCGATTTCCCTGACTGTGTGCCCAGCTCCACTGGACATGCAGTTTTGCACATCAATGTCGAAGGACTCATCTGTGTATACAGTGCAACTTGCTTGACACGTGTTTTGGGTGTATGCAGATGACTGACGTGACACTCGCGTACCCAGGCTGATGTGAGCAGAGCCTTCTGTGTGTTGTAGTTGTTGACTCACTGACGGAGTGTTCTGCTGACATGTTTGGGTCGTGCACAGACAAGGTTTGGCACAGCGGACCTTCCACAGGAGTGGAGTGCCCTCATGGCAGTGTGTAATCCGGTGACATTGCGTGGGCCTGTGTTGTGTGTTGTGTAAGCATGTCTGTGCGTGTTCCCTTCCCTTTTCCTACACAGGCTGTGTCCCTAGGGATGTTCCTGTTTGTGATGCTTGCTGAGTTGTTCTGTGTTCATCCAGCATCTTGGACCTGGTTTCTCCGTGATGTGGGTGCATGGCAAACTAATGTTCATGAGGTTGTCATCCCAGGTTGTCTTTGTTGTCAGGGCTGGGGATGTGGTCAAACACAGATGGGACACATTCAGGATTCCCCTTGGCACTCGTTGTTTACACAAGTCATGTGATTTACAGTTTGTGGTAGCTTTCAGTGATTGTGACACGTTGTGTGTGTGACTGCTGCCACTCCTCAGGGTCAGAGCTGCAATGTTGGAAGTTGTGTACGTGTGTTCTTAGTGTGTCACCTTGGCTTCTTCGTTGGTGTGTGACTATGGCCAGGATCCCATTGATTGTGGTGGATTTCACATCATGCCCATGTACAGCGTACTGTGCTGTGTGTCAGACATTGACGAGTCTTGTTGACTGGCCATGGGTGATGGCTTTCTGCACCTTAGTTCCCACCACCACCCCTGGTATTGTCATGGGTGCATGTGCAATGTCACCAGTCCATGTGAGCTTCACTGCTGCACATTGGTGGAGGTCAGGGTGTGTGGTGTTGAGTGTGTGAAAATGTGAGTTGTTGCACGGCTAGACCCCTACCTCCATATTGGCCTTGGCTGGCAGGCCGTGCTGATTGATTAGAGCTTGTGTAGGTGTGATGGTAGTTTGTTGCTCAGGACACATGGCTGTGGTTCACAGTGTGAACGACATCTACCTTTGTCATCACAGTGTGATTATCATGCAGGCTAGTGTCAGCACAATGTGGGGTCCCTGGGGGTAGTGCTGTGATGGGTCTGTCTCTTGCTGTGTTAGTTGCTGTTCCTACAAGCTTGTGTGACATGTGTAATTTGGGCTCCCTCTCATCTAACAATGCCTGATTGCCCACATAGGGGTATCCGATCCATGAGTAACTTTTGTATGGCACTGTATACACATCGGTGTGGTTGGAATTCAGGCCTCCTCATGTGTTGTGTGGTTGCCTGGGGACACTGGCACACCCCCCCATCACCCGTTGTGTTTGATATGCAGTGTGAGTCTGCCTGTTTGTGTTTGTGCCTTAGCACCACTGCATTGGCATATCTTGAGTGTGCCATTGGCTGTATGTTGTTTGGTGGCTTTCCCCTGCTGTCCCTGGGACTCCTAGGTCATCAGTCAGCACAATAATCATGGTTTGTATGTCTCATTGCTGCCATGGTATGGTATTTGTTCACCTCACATCTACAGTCTCCACAGGATATCTACATTTGTGTGTCCATTGGGGCAGATATGTGGGTCAGCATTATGATGGTCACTTCTGTCATTGTGTTATTTGTGAATGTTGACAATGTGGGACCCCATGGGTGATGTTTGTATGCACATGGCCAAAACGATGTTTCAGTGACACTGCACTGTTTGCCTCGACCAATCTATGTTGCTATGGGACACAAGCACTGCTATGCCACTGATGTGTTTGTTGTTGTGTGACCAGGATTCATCCATGCAGTTTGGCTTTGGCAGCTTTTACCATGACTACACTTACCTTATGATCACTGTGGTGATGGTGCTTTCGGCCCCATTGCCACACTGTTCAAAAGGTGCATCAGCTATGGACACCACACTTCCCTTTTGGTCACTGTGGTGATGGGGCTTTAGGCCCCATTGCTACACTGTTCAAAAAGTGCATCAGCTATGGACACCACACTTCCCTTTTGGTCACTGTGGTGATGGGGCTTTAGGCCCCATTGCCACACTGTTCAAAAAGTGCATCAGCTATGGACACCACACTTCCCTTTTGGTCACTGTGGTGATGGGGCTTTAGGCCCCATTGCCACACTGTTCACAAATGTGCATCAGCTATGGACACCACACTTCCCTTTTGGTCACTGTGGTGATGGGGCTTTAGGCCCCATTGCCACACTGTTCAAAAAGTGCATCAGCTATGGACACCACACTTCCCTTTTGGTCACTGTGGTGATGGCTTTAGGCCCCATTGCCACACTGTTCAAAAAGTGCATCAGCAATGGACACCACACTTCCCTTTTGGTCACTGTGGTGATGGGGCTTTAGGCCCCATTGCCACACTGTTCAAAAAGTGCATCAGCTATGGACCCCACACTTACATTTTGGTCACTGTGACAGGCATCCAGCCCCCCCTGAGTAGGGATGGTGGTGGTGGCAGGCATCCAGGCCCCCCTGAGTAGGGGTGGTGGTAGTAGCAGGCATCCATCCCCCTAAGGGTGGGGATGGTAGTAGTGACAGGCATCCAGGCCCCCCTGGATAGTGGTGGTGGTAGGGGCAGGCATCCATCCCCCTAAGGATGGGGATGGTAGTAGTGACAGGCATCCAGCCCCCTCTGAGTAGGGGTGGTGGTGGTGGCAGGCATCCAGGCCCCCCTGAGTAGGGGTGGTAGTAGTGGCAGGCATCCAGCCCCCTAAGGGTGGGTATGGTAGTAGTGACAGGCATCCAGGCCCCCTGGATAGTGGTGGTGGTAGTGGCAGGCATCCATCCCCCTAAGGATGGGGATGGTAGTAGTGACAGGCATCCAGCCCCCTGGATAGGGGTGGTGGTAGTGGCAGGCATCCATCCCCCTAAGGGTGGGGATGGTAGTAGTGACAGGCATCCAGGCACCCATGATTAGGGGTGGTGGTAGTGACAGGCATCCAGGCCCCCTGAGTAGGGGTGGTAGTAGTGGCAGGCATCCAGCCCCCTAAGGGTGGGTATGGTAGTAGTGACAGGCATCCAGGCCCCCTGGATAGTGGTGGTGGTAGTGGCAGGCATCCATCCCCTAAGGATGGGGATGGTAGTAGTGACAGGCATCCAGCCTCCCTGGATAGGGGTGGTGGTAGTGGCAGGCATCCATCCCCCTAAGGGTGGGGATGGTAGTAGTGACAGGCATCCAGCCCCCCCTGGATAGGGGTGGTGGTAGTGGCAGGCATCCATCCCCCTAAGGGTGGGGATGGTAGTAGTGACCGGCATCCAGCCCCCCCTGAGTAGGGGTGGTGGTGGTGGCAGGCAACCAGGCCCCCCTGAGTAGGGGTGGTGGTAGTGGCAGGCATCCATCCCCCTAAGGGTGAGGATGGTAGTAGTGACAGGCATCCAGCCCCCCCTGGATAGGGGTGGTGGTAGTGGCAGGCATCCATCCCCCTAAGGGTGGGGATGGTAGTAGTGACATGCATCCATGCCCCCCTGAGTAGGGGTGGTGGTAGTGGTAGGCATCCAGCCCCCTAAGGGTGGGTATGGTAGTAGTGACAGGCATCCATGCCCCCCTGAGTAGGGGTGGTGGTAGTGGTAGGCATCCAGCCCCCCCTGAGTAGGGGTGGTGGTGGTGGCAGGCATCTAGCCACCCATGAGTAGGGGTGGTGGTAGGGTGGTGTTGGTGGTAGGCATCCATCCCCCTATGGGTGTGTATGGCATTGGTGTTGTCCATCCCACCCCTATGGTTCTGCTGTTGCTTGTGTACGTCATTTGTGCATCCCTATGTGTGTGTGACATATTTCGGCTACGTGTAGTTTGTTTGTATTGTTGGTGTTTGACTTACCGTCTGCGCCGTACGCGTCCGTGCCGGTCCCCGTAATAGATGTAGAGTATAGGTAGGACCTGCGCAATGGGATTCATGCTTGGATCGTCTCGTTCGGGTTTCTCGTGTCTTCGACTCATACTCGTCGCTGGCTTGTTCGTCTCGTAGCCGTGGATCGTCTTGTGGCGCACAACGGAGCTTATGTGCGGCTCGCCCGGATGCTTAAACGTGCCGGACGTAGCGACTGGTTCGGCGCGTACGGAATGCGCATCGTACTAGTCCGGCCGGAAGGTGCCGTGTATTTGCTTCCGTGCGGCTCGAATCAGCGTTTACGGATCCGGCTCGGGCGGGGAACAGGAGCTGGATTGGGTGAGTACGGCTCGTTCGGAAACTGGGTTGTTATACGCATCGTACTTGTTCGTCCGGACGAGTGTACGATTCGGGCGGGAAACACGCATTCGGCTTGTATTTTTTCCGGACGAATACTGTTAGGTGCGCTTCCGGCCGGGATCGGAATTGACCCCATAGTCTTTAGTCTGCTTTGTTAATCCAGGCCACCAATAGCGTTGTTTCAACAAAGAAACAGTCGCCGTAACTCCTGCATGGTCAGATCCTATCCCTTCAGGTGCTGCTAGAATTAAACCTAACCTACGATCCATGTTTGGAATTACTCTATCCCCCACTCCAGGAATCTGAGCAAATGGAATGTTATTGGCATCTAACTTGTAGGAGTACTTGAGTGGAAACTTGTTTGGTAGTGCTTAGCTGTTTTTGCGTGAAGCAATGACAGCTACCATAATCTCACCGTCTATTCTCGTTTTAGAATGAGTGATTGCAGCTACGGAAGCCGTGCGTACAGCCCCCTTTGCAGCTTCATCAGCCAATGAATTCCCTTCAACGTGAACGCCATCACGCTGATGACTCAGTGTATGTATCACGTGAGCTCTCGGTAGTTCGGTTTTCAACTCCACTACCTGTTCCCATAGCATTTTATGCTTAATTGTGCCACCTTTTGCATCTTTGAACCCATTTTGAACCCAGTACTGCAAATATTCATTGTAAGACTGCACACAGTAAAAGGAATCGCACACAATTAGTGTGGGGAATTCTCGATCCATATTTACTAGTGCCAGTACCAGCGCTGCCATCTGTGCCGTGCAGTCTCCTAGGGACTGCGTCTTTGTGCAACTCGGGTGGAACTTTCCATCCCGCATGCGACCTTTAACGATTGCACATGTTGCGCTATATTGTTGCTTACTTCCTATGGCCGGTTGAGCAGATCCGTCAGTGTAAATTATATATTCATACTGATCTAGAGGCATTATTTAGTTTGGTAGAGGATATTCATGTTCGTATTGAAGGAATGCTTGTGTCTTTAAATTTGGGTCGTACCTGTATTCTACATCTGTTGCAGTGAGAGAATTAGCCCATTGTATCCATCTCGGATGTAAAGCTTTAGCATTAGGAACGCTTGCCTTTGTCCCAGCCTCTAAGGCTGGAACCGGAGTCACTACTATTATTCGTTTCCCCTGAGCCAGTGCTCTTTCTCTCACTACAGCAGTCTGTACTGCTGTTAGAATCTTTTCTGTAGATGCGAAGCGCATCTCAGCATTTGTGTACAAATGTGATTTGTATGCAATTGGTACTGTCTCACCTTCATTATATGTTAGATAGGTGTATCCAGATTGACCCGCAACTATACGGATCACCAGGTTGCGTACGTTTACATGTGTCTGTAAGTGCTTGGAAGATATCATGTCAGCTTGTAAGGAACGAAGTGTATCTGTGTGTTCATGTGTCCATTGTTTTACTGAAAAATCAGGTTTTATTAAATCTTAGAAAGGTTTTACTCTTTCTGCGTAATCCAAAATGTAAGTTCAACCAAAATTAAGGAATCCCAGGATTGATTGTACATTTTTTAATGATTTTGGAGTTTGGAGCAGCGTGCATTTTTCTAAAAAATTGTCTGCCAGGCGTTTCTCTTCACTTGAAAGCTCATATCATAAAAACAGGATGCTGAGGTGGGCAATTTTTGATTTTTTAAAGTTGAATTTGTAGCCCTCAGATGCAAATCTCTGTTCAAGTTTTCCTCTAGGTCATCGCCCGTTAGATAAATATCATCCACATAGGACAATGCCTCTTCATCCAATTTTTGAAGTAACTCAGTTATTCTAGCCGAAAACAACCCCTGGCTGTCCTTATACCCCTGGGGGAGTCGACAAAATTGACGCTGGGTCCCTAGCGCTGAGAAGGCTGGTAGATACCTGCTTTCAGGCGCTATATTTTGGCAGAAAAATCCATTTGAGATATCAAGTGTTGTTTTATATTTTTTCCGCACGATGTTATTCATTAATGCGGCACTGTGTGCATTTTGGACTGCAAAGGGTCTTAGTGCAAGTGTTTAAATGTCTGTAATCTAACACTAGACGATATGTGTTATCAGGTTTCATGACAGGAAACAAAGGATTGTTCATTTGTGAGGTGCAAGTTTCAATCACCCCTTGGTATTCAAGCTGATCTAAGATCTCCCTGACCTGTTTTTTAGCTTCTTGCTTTATTGGATACTGCCTCTGTGCAGTCGGAGTATTTTTCAAAGGAATTATGTGGTGGGTTGAATCCTCATCCCATCCAACATGGTTTTTGTATAATGCCGGAGCCTGGGCTACCGCCCACTCCTGCACATATGTGTGTTGTAGATGCCTGGGAATATGGTCTGAGAAAGCCGGAAGAATTACTGTTTCTCCTTTAGGGCAATCCATGACGAATGCTGGCGGCCAATCTTGTTCAGCAAATAAAATATCATAGCCAAACGTCAGGTTCTCCCAAAAGAGACCTCTTACTGTTCTACATTTGTCCCCCTCCATTTGGAGCGTTATTTCATATACCTTATGTGGGACGATTACCCTAGTATCAGGTGTTTCTACCGTGATATAATCATTCAAGTCCGCTGTCACCAGAAATTCCTTCAGGTTTTGGCGAGCTATTGTTATTTCTACCGCACTGTCTAGCATCGTCAGAGCCCATTCCCCGTTCAGTAGTCGACTCCTCAGAATTCTGGGCATGTCTGATCTTTAGACCTGCAACTTTCTTCTTTTTGAACTGTGGCTTTTGCTTTGGTTTCTCTTCTTTTTTAGAAGTGTGATCTTGAGCGTGCTGCTTGTCTCTGGACTTTGTACACTCTTCTTGCCTTTCTGACCATCCTTCCCTCTCTGAGTTTTTCGATGAACCCTGAAAGGAACGAGAGGAACGTGTATCAGTATGCTGATACCTGTCAGGTTTCCTAATATTTTCCCTATTCCTAAGGTTGTACCTCTTTCCGGAGGGCTCCTGTGGAAGAGATCTATCTCTGAATTGAGATCTGTTTCCTTTAAAGTTTTGTTGATTTTTATTGTCCCACTTCTTCTTTGTTGAAGCAGGTGTCTGCTTAGTAGTGTCCTTTTCAGGACTGTCCATCAGTTGTGGTTTTAAAGCTTTCCCACCCAAACTGTCTAATTCTGCATACGCAGTTTCAATTATTTTAGGTAGTTCGTGTTCCTGTTCTAAAGGACTGAACTCCCTTAGGCAGTGGCGGATGGCCACTGAAGCTGCTTCCCCCTTAATGTTAGCTAGCATTATGGCTGATACCTGGACATAGTTACCTAGTAACTTCATTCCTACGTTTAGGGCAGGTTCTGCTCCGTACTCATTTTGTATTTGTCTCAATACATCAGGTACTACTGCTAATGACGGGATACCATGAGTTCTGGTATATATGGCAGCAAAGACTGTACCCCAAGTGGTACAATCCTCTTCTTGTGGAGTTATCCCCATGGGCAAGCAGATTGTTAGCATTCTGTGTTTTTCATACAGGGTAGTATTCAGGAATACTGCCTCTAGGTGCATTATTTTCTGAGCTACCCAGAATGGTATTTGTTCACGTTTTGTGGGCATTTTACCCATTACCGCGTGTAATGTTTGTGGTGTAATTTTAGTTGCTGTACCCTGAATTTGAGTTCCATTTGTTGCAACTATTGCTGGTTGGACTGTAAATGTCCTCATGACGAATTGCGTCAAGTTCCTATAGATTTTGTTACATCTTTATGTTCTATGAGTTAGTCTCCTGGTGGCATTGTGTCAATGTCAGGATGTGGTGTGTAGGCTGCTAATGTCGGCCATGTTGCCCCTTCTCCTCCGAGCGGGCCGAGTCTTACTCTTCTTCTTATGTGCGGTAGGGCGCCTTTAAACCAGTATAAATGTTCCTGGTACATGAGCGGAACCTCTATATCCTCGAACGGACAATATTCTGCTGGTGCATCTCCTTCCATGTAGGAGTGAAATGTTTTTGTTCTTGCATTTGCTGCTGGGAATGTAACCCATGAATAAAATACCTCTGTTCTGTTTGATTCGTGTGCCTCAATCACGAAAGCTACTATGCCACCCCTAGCTGATAAACCATTCGCAAGTAGTTTCAGGGTGACTGTATTTCTAAAGTTTGGTGCAATTTGTATTGCGTCTGCATCTTCCTCACCATCTGTGAGGGGCAGTTCTTGTTGCAGTGGGTCTAATTCTTGGTTAGTCATTGTTTTTAGTACACTAAATAACTTTTCATGGGAACCAAGATACGGTGTTATGCACAATTTTAGGAACAATGTGTCCTTCAAGCTTGATTAACCAACAGCCAATAAATAGGATTTTTTTTAGCCTACTCAACTGTGGCAGAGTTTGTGCCCACCCACACCAGACTTCTCTGGTGTTTTGTGAGTAGGGGTCTCTGAGAATAGCACGACTGAACTACTCAGATTCTACTGTTAAATAAGTACCCAACCAACGTTGGGCGCCATGTCGTATAGTTCCTATATTACCTATACAGGATCTGCGCGTTTGGATAACATAAACTGTGGGTTTGGTGGCAGACTGATTCCGTGCACCCCCACCAGATACGTTAGCCTGTCTGTATTAGCTAGCTCACAGTGCCACTAGAGTCTCCTCTTATCGGGGAGAGAATAGTTCTTGGCAACCTCAGAACATGACAACCCTGATCCCCCAGGATCGTGGAAACAATATACTACCTTTCGCTCAGTCACTCGTGCTCACTTAGTTTGTCTCAGTGAGATACACAGAATAAACAGGCTGGGCGTTTCAATAAGTATTTATTGAACAGTTGTTATTCTAGTGTAGAATATATGAGCTGCAACAACCATTAGACAATAGCAGAGATATATGATTAGCAATACTACAAAAGTAAAGGGATGGTATAGTTCTACCATCTTGCAGAAATCATGAATATATACAAGTACATAAAACACATGATAAAAGTGCGTACTCCTGCGATGCCTCCCTAACTAGATGTACCTAAATGTACCTAGCATCTGTGTAGGTGTTATGCCAAGAATCCCTCTAGGATCTAGTCCACCCCATTACCTGAGAGTTTAGAGAATGTGGAACCCCGTCCTGGTCTTGAGTTGGACACCCCGCGAGGGATGTTAGACCACTGCTAGCTGGAGCGTCTGCATGCAGGAACCTCAGCGTCTCTGGTCAGTGTGTCAGCCGGGAAGTCACAGTCTCCTCTATCTTCCTAAGCAAGATGTGTTGTATATATACCCATAGGTCTCCCCAGGGGTCCTACCTTGCTGTGTTACTGTGTCAGCCTAAAGGATGACGTTGGGCCTGAACTTTATACAGAGATATTATACAGGAGATGGTAATCCTACTGTTAGTCCTGCTGTGCTTCCAAGAAGCCTCATGCATAATGTATGAGAATCGAACCAGGGAAAAACCTGCGTTCTGATTGCAGTGTCATATCTAGGTAAAAGGTCAGTGCCTAAGAACCGTTATGTATGCAATGTAGGAAAGGACGTAGGTGAAAGGTTGCGGTGTTACCTGCGCCTATATAGGGTACCTATATGGAATATAACATTACTTGCTCCCTCAAGCATCATAGCTCTTCCTTTTGGACATTCTATTCTGAGATACTAGGAGTTCCTGTACTTGGCGCCTTTGCACCATATTCCTTCCTTGTGGGCAAGGTGCCTGGAGAATTCTTGATTCTTATATTAATTTTTTTCCATTGATGACATGACAGAAAAGATACATGGTCACTAATTCAGCAAGATTCTTATTTCGGCTGTTGCTGAGGGACTATACAGCTATACTGCAAGGTTGTCCATTTATAGGGCAGATGTTGCCTTGCAGGATTTCCTGTTCTTTGAGGTTGCTCCCACATCTGGGGATAGTGTTCTAAGTTTTACTTTCTCCTTGCTCATTGCTCTAGAGAATCTCATCTGAATTGCATTCTTGGGATGATTTGCATTTTTAATTGTTATTGTTTTGTGGGTCCTTCTGGTTTATGTGACTTTTGTCTTCTACCACTTACTGAGGAAAATGTATATTTCTTGGCTTAACATGTGAGTCATTGGCAGAATCTCTAATGTTTTCTGGTTTGCGTGAATGTCTCTGTTATTTTACAAGCATTATGTAAAAATGACCAGGTAGACACTTTGTGGCTCTTTTGACAAGCTCAGGTATGGATCAACATACCCATTCTGGGCTGAAGCAACAGATAAGTTATGACCCACACATCTCCCTAAACGTACCTGGAGATAATGCGTATTAGGTACGTAACAACGCCAGAAGTTGTCAGGCACATTTATTTATTGTTGTTAGTTCTGGAACCTTTCACCACAAGTGCACATATAAAATAAATCCACACTGTTATTTTTTTAAGTTCAATGAATTTTTATTGGTTGTTCAAACAGTATATGATACATATACATAAGACGCAATGCAATAAGCAAAAGAAAATACAATACAATACAGTACAATACAATAAATAACCTAAAGCGATGAATAGGCTGTCCCGCAATAAGTCGGTCAACACCATATGTAATATATAAATGGCACTTGGAGTATATCAAAAGCATACATCATGAAAGGTTATTGCGTTCGGTAGATATCTAATGTTTGCGGGGGTTTTAAGCTAATGAAAGAGCACTAATATCACACAATGTGAGCCACAGGCTGTGAATAGGGGTTAAGAAACCATAATACGCGCCCCTCTAGAGTTCAGAGTATATGTGTCGGTCATAGAGGGTCACCGTTCGGTACTATGTAAGACCATGGGGTAGTTTGTGAAATATTTCACGGCGGTTTATGTGATTCAAAAAAGAGATCAAGGGATTCCCACATGTACCTAACCGGGGTCCTCCACGGAGAGTTGTGGAGCGCTATGTTATCAGCTCCTCGCAGATGAGTGACCCAATTTAGCCAGCATTTAAAGGACGATTTGCGAGTGTCTTTCCAGTTATTAAGAATTATCTTCATTGCTGCTGTGATGAGTAGGTCAAGGAGAGCCTTTTCATTTTCGCACAAGGAGTCTGCTCTAAGAGGGGCGAACAGAAGGGTCGGGAGATCCCCGCTTGTATCAAAAGGGAAGAGTTTAGATATGAATTCAAGGACCCTATCCCAGTAGGATGTCACACATGGGCAACAAATTAGTAAGTGTTCTAAATCTCCTACTGCACCATTGCAGTTCCAGCAGGTATCGTCGTCACGGAGTCTGTGTTTGTGTAATCGGGCTGGTGTCCAATATGCCTTATGTAGGAGCCAGAACTTTGTTTGGGATAATACCGGACTGATTTTATTTTTAACTACTGAGTTCCATGTCCAGGACCAATCTAGGTCTGAGATCGGGGTGGTGGAGGTTGACTGCCAAAAAGATGTGACTTTCTCATTAAGAGCAGACTGTTGGGGGCTCAACAATTTATATACTCGGGAGACCTGGTGGCCCAAGGCGTTTAATTTGGAAAGATATTGCGGAAAAGATGGTAATAGGGTTGAGAGTTTTGCTTTAGCTAGGGCAGCTTTTATCTTCACTGTTATTTTTAAAGGACCTTTTGTAAGTGAGTTTTACTGTAGAATAAACGACACTAACTAATTAACATGCAATTATACACAGTTGGTGTTTAAATATCCCCCACGTGCCTAGTCTCTAAGCATCAAACGTAATGCCATAATGAAGCTCAGTAGTTCAATAGATTCACCTAACATTTGTACCTGCACTTCATTTAGGTTTGTCTGGTTTGCAGGCCGGTCTGCAAGACAATGGTGATTTATGTCCGTGTGAGAAGAGATGTTATGTAACAAACAGTCCAGATGGCCTTGGGTGGCTCAACTCAGAGCCATGCTGCTCTGCTGCCTAGATTATGACTGAAGTCGCAATCTCTGTCTCCAAGAGGGTTGTGAATAGCTATCAAATACAGGACTGGGCACAATTTTATTTACACCTGTGTAAACTTGCCTAATTTCTGGCATTTCATGTTATGCTTGTTACTCAAAATGCATGAGATTACTACATTATCCCACGCTGCGTAACTTGGATATGGTTTGGGTAAAAATCCTATCGCCGGACATGGGAACAACGCACACAAACAGAACTTCAGTGGCTCTTGATGGTGACACATGCAATTTTGCCCCATTTTCTCTTTGCAATCAAAATGTGCATAAGGATGCATTTCGTGTTAAAAAGTATCTCAAAATACTGGACTGATATTTTGCATAATTTTGTGTAATTTTATGGGCATTTCACATAATTTGCACATAGGAATTTGTCCCCAAGTTAATTATATACACTCTAAACCATAATATTATTATGAGAATAATAACTTCTTGATTGTGATGTATGGTGGGATAAATAACATCAGAATTAGCTTACATTCTGTTACACACACTTGCGAAGGCCTAAATCTATTGTGCTTTCTCCTAACCACCGTATATTCAAATGAATTCATGAATATATGAACTAAAAGCAGGGTAAAATATCATAGTATCAAACTACACCAATCACACATCATTAATGGACATAAATGCATCAGCTGTTGCAAATAAATAGCAATTTATATGGCCTAAGCAAACAAGCAGATTATAGTATGAGGAACTTAAAACACATATAATGTAAAATATATGAAACTTGGTGCTGGAGCCTTTCTGCCTGGTGCTTTGGACATGGTTTCAGCCATTGCATTGTTGGATGTACAATGATTATCAACATGGTGGTGTACCATATAAATCCCTGGTGTTATCGATCTGGATCTTCTGGTACTTTGGTGTCTTGCAGCCTTCTGTAAATGTCGACATACATGGGAGGATAATATCAAGGCCTCTGAATATTACTTAAGGTGACAGTAGCCCATAGCCATTGATTCGATGGTTCACTTAATAACAGTGATATTTTAGAAGTAGACTCAAGCAACATTCCTAAGTGTAGTAGAACCTTTGGGCTCAGTGATAGTATAGGTATCCCCAAATCCAGAATTACACACATAAATGCTGTTTCTTTACTCAGTAGCCTGGGCACATTAAAAAAAATTAATAGGTTTCTTCCACCTATTTTGTGGGGCAATAGGCTCATTCACCTATATGGGGTACCATTTTTATCATGAGCACTATGAGAAATCTGGTGGTAGAAATGTTGTGGACCCTCCCAGATTTAAGAACTTTCCCACACAAATATTTGAGAAAAATGTGTGATTTTTTCCAAAGTTTGACAAGTGCAGGGGTTTGTGGGTAACAAAATGCAATGGAAACCATGCAAGTAACACCACCCTGTACTCCTCTAGGTGTCTAGTTTTCAGAAATGTTTGGGTTTGGTAGGTTGCCTAGGTGGCGACTGAGTCTGGGTCCAAATACTGCAGATACCCACATCACCAGATTGTGTACATTTTCAATGCAAAAACCTGAGCTGTATTCACTTTGCATTTTGGGTTACTTCCTGTTGCAGGCAATAGGCCCAACCATGCACGTTGGGTACTGTTTTCATTGGGGAGAATGTGGGAACGCTAGGTGGTATGAGTTTTTGTGGATCCTAGCAGATTCTGGAACATTTCTCCACAGAAATATTAGGGAAGGTAGGATTGCAGCCAAAATGTTATGTTTGCTAAGCATTCTGGGTATGAAAACGTTTCGGGACCTACACAAGTCACACCACCATGGTCTGCCCTGTGTGTCAAGTTTGTTAAATTTCCCTTTTGGCGGGCAAGCTCACGCCTAAATACCACAGCTACCATATCACCAGAATATGTCAATTTTCAAGCCACATTTTGATGTCTCACCATTGTGTTTTGGCCTTCCCTCTTGCAGGCGATAGGCCCTACCACTCAAGTAGGATATTATTTTTATCATGAGACAAGTTGGAGCACTGAATAGTAGAACATTTATTATTATCTATTGTATCTCCCTCCATTTTTGTCTTTCAAATGTAAGCTAGGGTGCAAGAAAAACAGTTTTCAAAATGCCTTGTGAATTACATGATAGTATGGGTAACCTCAAATTCAGATTTGTACAAATAACCGCTATTCCTTAATTCAGAATCCTTGACACGTGTATTAAATACATAAGTTTCCTCCCTACCCATTTTTCATTCATTAGATTTTACCACATGAATTGATGCAGAGATGGTACACAATGAAAATCATTATAATTTGCAGCTTATTTGCTGGGAATTGCATGTTTTTGGACAACCAGCAAATACTATATATATTCCTATGATCAGGAGGGCCTGACACATGTAACAGTATATTAATTTTGTAACTCAGCCATTGGGGAAAAAGATTACAGATGAAAACATTGTCACCTATTTCTAATAGTTTCTATTTGTTTTACAATATTTTTTATTTCAACAATTAGTATATTTGGGAAAAAACATGAGCAATTTGCATGTAGCTTTTGAGGTTTTGACTACCACTGAGAAAAATCTGATAAAAATGTAAGTGATAACTCTTCCTGTTTCGGAAAGTTGGGAAGATGGTGATCCTCGCACAGCAAACCTTTTGTAGATGCCATTTTCAGAAAAAAATGCTTTCTTGCACTGCACTTTAAAAGAAGCTTCCCTTTTCTGTTCAGATGCCGCTGCCGATCCATTCACTCCATTTCTGCTGCCGGCACTGCCAGCTTTTAGGGGCTTGCACTATTCCGTCGGCAGACACCTGTGAGCCGTACCATGATGTGTCACTATTTCATGATGGACAGAGCACCCTGTTTTGTTGCTTGCAAGGTGCCTGAAGTTCAAATGTATAACATGGAATTTTTCTGAGGTAATGCATGAACTTTAGACCGAACAAGTCAGAAACAGAGAGGCAATCTGTGCTCTCTCTCTTACCAGCTTGTTCTGTTTAAAGTTCATGTACTAACTCAGAGAAATTCTGAGTTATAATGTTTGGACTTTAGAGACCTTGTACGAAAAAAACAGGCACCGCTCATCATGGTAGGGCCCTAGCTGCAGTGATTCAGTGCAGAGCCCAACTCTTTTTTAGGTTGAAGCCTACCAGACACTACAGCTTTTTGGTCTGCTAACAACTTTATGGGGACATTCTGAAAGCTTCCCTAGAAATGAATTCTGCCCATTGCTTACTATTGGCTTTGTGTTTTGTAACTCACAGTTGCTTGCTTTTATTTGCTGGCTTCGTTTGTTTTAGGCTCTCAAGCTTGAGTTTGTCCCTCCAGTGGAGCATGGCCTATTTACTGTATTACTCCATGAGCGCTCGCATTCTGTGAACAGGCCTTTGCATTTAGTTCTGGTCTTGTCTCATTTGCTGAGCATTCAAAGACAAATGTTAGGCTCTGTTTTCTAAGGGTGCTTGCTGTTTACCTTTCTTTCTCTGACTTCAAAGTGAGAGGATTTATGTGACAATCTTGTTGTGAAAGGAAAGGCTTTTTTTGTAGCACACAACAAAATGTAAATGTCTGTAAATGAACTGTGCAGATATATCAGAATACATCCGAATTAGGAAAGCACAAAGGAAGCAAATTTGTTTGTAATTCTGAAGTGTGGTGGAAACAAATATTTTAATAAGATCAAAACAAATCAATACACTAGGTGATGACATTTTCACACATTGTCATTTCTGCGCTGTATACTTTTATCAGTAAAACTGTATTTCTGTGCAAATGTAATGGTCATTTCAATTGAAAATGTGTTGTCTGTAATTGCAGTGCGCTACCACAGCATGCATACTACCACTCCACACTACACCACTCTACTCTCCAACACTCTATAAACCTCCACTCTATGCCACTCTGCACCGCTCTAATACACTCTATGACAAGACACTCCATTTTATGACAATCCACTCCACTCTACGACATGCCACTCCACTCTACGACACTCCACTCCACTCTATGAAACTTCACTCCACTCTATGAAACTTCACTCCACGTCATTCCACTCCACTCTGTCACTCGACGCCACTCCACTCCACTCTACGACACACCACTCCACTCTACGCCAGGCCACACCACACCACTCCACTCTACGACATGCCACTCCACATTATGTCACTCCACCCTAAGCCCGCCACTCTGAGACACTCTGCGACACATCACTATATGACATGCCACTCTACTCTACTCTACAACACTATGCCACTCCACTCAATGCACTCTACTCCACTCTTTGCCATTCCACTCTACAACACTCTACTTCACTCTATGCCACTCCACTCTACTCCGCTCTATGACACTCCATTCTACAACTCTCCATTCTACAACACTCCACTCTATGACACTCCACTCTATGACACTCCACTCAACAATACTCCACTCAAGGACACACCACTCCACTCTATGCCAGTCCAGTCTATGAAAATCTACTCCACTCTATGCCACTCTTCTCTACAACACTCTACTCTACTCTGTGCAACTCCCTCTATGCCACTCCAAGCCACTTCACTCCACTTTACTCCACTCCACTATACACCACTCCACTCTATGACCCTCTATGCCACTCCACAACACTATGCTCGACTCTACTCTACTCTCTTCCATTCTACTCTCTGCCACTCTACTTCACTGTACAAAACTCTACGCACTCTATGGCACTCTACTCCACCCACAACACTCTATGCCACTCCTTTCTATTTCACTCTACTCCACTCTGTGCCACTCCACGACACTCTACCCCTCTATGGCACTCCACTCCACTCTTTGACACTCTACTCCACGCCCCTCCACTCTGGAACTCCACTCTACTCCCTTCATGACACTTAACGACATTCTACGTCACTCCACTCTATGCCACTCTATGCTACTCCACGCTATGCCACTCCACGACACATGATGCCACTACACTACACTCCACACCACTCCACTCTACTCCTCTCTACTCCATCCTACTCCACTCTACTCTGCTCAAATTCTATGCCACTCCATGACTTCTATGTCACTTCACGACACTCTACACTACTCCATGACACTCCACAACACTCCACTTTACACTGCTCCCCTCTACA
Source organism: Calotriton arnoldi (assembly GCA_963921515.1). Classification (NCBI taxonomy): domain Eukaryota; kingdom Metazoa; phylum Chordata; class Amphibia; order Caudata; family Salamandridae; genus Calotriton; species Calotriton arnoldi. The sequence continues at coordinate 264,657 of CAWUFW010005430.1, forward strand.
AGATCCACTCCAAAACATTCCATTCCATGTCTTGCCACTCTCCTCTACATCACAAACTTTTAGCCATGATGAACACCAGCCACGCTGGTGTACAACATGGCTAAAACACATTGGAAAAGCTAATAGCTCTTGCATAGGCGAGACCTCTTGGCTTTGCCAATGCTTGTTTATTTATATGCTTGTATCTTCAAAAGTGCATTCATTTAACCTAATGTTTCTCTTAATTAGTACTTTATTTTCAGACAGCACAGCTTGGAACAGAAGCAGGCAAACACTGTTCACTGTTTTGAACTTTTTACATTTGAAAAACATGCTTTAACTCAGAGAAATGTCGGGTTAAATGAATGCACTTGGGCACATAAAAACTGGTGCTCGAATCAGTGCTGAGGTGCACAACAGATCATGATCAAGCCCTTGGTATGACATTGGTCATAGAGAAGAAATGGTAAATTGTGGTTTAATGTTTAGCTTTGAGCAGGGCACAATTCGGGGTTACACTCAGGTACACGGCGTCAACCCACTATTTTCACAGGGTAGACACCATCCACCCTGACGAGACGTCGGGCCCCACAGAAATATGATAAACGTGTCCCAGTGCAATTTTCAGACACCGGGACACATTCAGCAGTGCCTGCATGTTGTCTGCTTTCCATTCCAACAACAACATGCAGACATCGAAGGGGCTTTTTTAATTTTCACCTCGAGCTGGGCCAAACATAAAGGGTAAAGTTAAGTGACCATCAGGCCTCCTTTTGTTGCAATATGAACCTAGCTAGGTGCGCTCTGGAGCCTCACACTTAGATGTAAATGCAATGGAGGGGAAGCAAATGCACACAGCTTGTAATGACTTTACAAGTAGAGAGGCATGGTTTTGACTTGGTTAAGTCACTGTATATAAGAGATATGCATGCACTGCAAGAATGTCAGATGTGTTGGACTGTCTCACTGTTTACACAAATAACAATCTAAATGCCTATATTTTGTTTTTTTTATAGCGCTACTCAACCCAATGCAGGGTGTCAGAATGATTTACATAACATATACATTATAATTGACAATAAATCAGGTAAGTGTGCAAATCAATATACAAGATGTGTTACATAAGATTGTGAGGGTTGCAAGGTGTAGGAATCACAATTACTTCATAGCTCACTGTGCTATATTAGAAGGATTGCAATTTATGACCTGCAAGTAACAAAAGGAGCTCTGTGTTAAAAGCAGTAACCCACTTACCTATCCGCATAAAAAATTAATCGGACATCTGCATGTTACATGGAGTGCTTTGCCATAGACACATTACCCCTCAATGTTACTTTGATAAAAAAATGGGACAAGACAAACCACATATCTCTCCAGCAAAAGCGTTAACCTCCAGAGTTATCTTACCAATATAATTATCCCCTGAGATTTACTCGGCACACAAAGATCTCATAAGATATTTTAAAATGCAGACTTTGCAACCAATTAAGCAGAATAGATCTACTGCCATGTTTCTCCTTGTTGCTAATTTCTTTGTGTCAGAGTTTTAACATAATTTATTCGTTGAGGCCCAGATTTTGCGGCGGGGTTGCGCCACTTTTTTGGCACAAGTCCGGCGCAAAATCTAGTTTGTAAATGTACTCATGATAGGACTGCTAAACATATATGTGAGGTCTTAATATCTGATGTCACTTCCTGTGAGATCACTTCTTGTGATGTCACATGTGATGTAAGGCACTGTGACATTATACACTGCGATGTCACATGCCATGATGTCACTTGCGTGCTGCATAACTTGGTTAGTCCCCCACTTCTTTGAGACTATCGTTTGCTGTTCAGTCCCAGAACATATTAAGTCCGTCACATTCGACAATTGGGAGACCATGTGGTCTAGTGGATAGAGCTGCCGACGATTGGGTAGCTTTGTCAGTAAGATTGGGGGGTGTAAACTTCAGATTTTCCAACAATCATGCTGGCGGATAATGGTAAAATACGTTACATGACAAGCAGGGTGCATGAGAGAGGCCTAAGGAGCATTGGAAATGGAGAGGAGTGCGGATTGGCAGGAGTACTAAAACGGAAAACACAATATTTTGTAAAATAACCAACATTTTTGAGGAATTTAAAAACAGAGAGGTAGCGCGTGTGTTTGCGGTTTTGTCTGTGTGTATGCAAAAATTCCTGGTGAAATTCGACAAACATATCACCATAACTGACTGAAAGCACCTGTACCCAACTCAATATCAGAAAATAAATTTTTTAGGGGTCTAACACCCCAAACACCCCGCTGAAGCTATGCCCCTGGCTGCTGACTTTGGAGCATTGGAAAGCAGGGGCCCTACTATGATAGGCTCAGAATTATCGGGTTGAATGAATTCACTTTACACACCAGAATCTCATAAACAGGTACTCGGCTGTGCGCTGAACCAGCAAAGCCCATCATGGTTCAGAACCAGATTCGAGTTGGACCCTAAGCTCGACATCCTGCGATTCTGGGCCAAGCACTTAATATACCTATGTCTAAAAATGGGAACAACGTGAATCGTAGTCTGGGCCTGTTTTCAAGCACCTGTGCTGTGATGGGGTATATAAAAAAAAAACTGTAAGAAGGAAGGAATATCAAATTCACAGTGAAAATGTGACATTGGCTGTGACTTTGCCGAAGGTTGCAGTTCTGTGTGCAATATGTGAATTGATTTTATTTTCAACTATGTGCATTTTGAAAATCTCACATTACCTCTCAACCTTCATACCTTTAAAGCAGTGCATAGATTATACAATGTTTTAACCTGCAAAAGTAGAGGCTCATACTAAAATATATTTAAAGTTTCAACCCTAACAATAGAGGCATAACAAAGACTTCTGTAGCCTTTGTGGCGCAAGGGCAGCCCGAGCCCTCCAGGGGGTCCACAACCATTCAACGGGGGACCCATTCAGTCCAAGACCAACGCATATCTGTGAGATATAGGAGACTCGGGCCCCTACTCACATTCTGCAGTGGGCCCCATATTTTTGCATTACACCACTGCCTAACAATTAAGGAAACCTCTGTAGTTTCTCATTTTATTTCACCTCACCCTGAGACTGGGAGGCTTATTTGCAAGGAGCTTGCGCCACCAATGCATCATAGTTTCTGACGCATTGGCGGTGCTGTCAGTAATCCACATTTACAAGGTGACGCATCCAGTGGTGGCTGGTGACATTTGTAAGTGGTGGGGCGTAAAAATATTGGCATACTGCACCGCAGCGAGCGAGCGTAGCGAGCGAGCCCGAACAACCTAAGGAGAGTTCGGGGGGTTCTCCCCCAGAGAAAATTTTGAAAAAGAGTGGCCAAATGGTGCATTTTCAAGCAAATTTGAGAATGCAGGAAGGTTAATAAAGCAATTGTGAAAGTGCAGTTATTACATTAATAAAGAGATGTCATATAACATAGGTAGCTGCTTATTCAAGCTTTCTTTCACCCCATAGTCCAGCAGGGTCTTGATACAAGACAGATAAGAGAAAAAGCAGTGTGGTCCTCGACCAGGAAGACACTCATATTTCGTTGGTAAGAAGTCAAAGGATTGGTCAAATTGAAAACCTGAAATGCAATGTGCAATCAAACAATTTGCAAGTACATCTCATCTATGTTCAACAAGCCATGTTTTACCCATGATTGGAATTGTGAATCACCAAATAAACTGAGCCACTGCAATCAAAAGCAGAGGGCCTCCTCAAAAGTATGCCCTTAAGAGAGTTCTCTCATCTCATGTCCTCTCTATATTTTCTCTGGAAGTTGAAAACTCATCACAGTCTACTGCACAAACCTGAACCCTTCTGCATATTCCAACTCTCCTTATATTTTCCAGGCGAAAGTTTTCTCTATGTTTTGATAGATAAAAAAGCAACTGCATTGTTTGCTTTAGAAGTCATCACTGGTTTGAGTGGCTAGTAAGTGAAAAACACAGAGGACTTAAGGGTTCTACTTACTCCCCACTTCCTCACTGGCTGATTCCCTGTGTGCAGTGAGAATGTGCTTTCCCTGTATGATGTCATTACTATGCACCTCTTCTAGTCTCCAAGTTGGGGGTGGGATGGTTCCTCACGCAGCCCTGTTCTTTCTGGGAAGTTAAAACCATACCAATTTCTCCGGTTAAATGTGGTGCCCACTGTTTGGGAAAGGCGGAGGCGAGGGGACACTGCTATCGCTGGATAAGTGAGTGCCTGATTTATTTCCATGCCATTTCATCTTTAAAGTTATTCTGACAGTGGCTGTGCTTGGGGCATGTGAGCCTAGGGACCATTGGAAGGATTCGGTCTAGGATTTGTGGCCGTGGCTAAGAGCTTTTGTGGCTGGAAAGGGTAAATGTCAGTCAGCTGTTGTGTAGAATCGTTGCTACAGTCCTGGCGCTCACAGCAGCGGTCTTAGTTTCGTGGCTCCGATTCTGGGCCGCCTTCTCCCCCGGGTGCAGGAGAGGGGTTGGAAAAGGGCAACGAACCTAACCCGCCGGTGAGGCAGCGATGAAGAGCTGTGTCCCCACAGGCCCAGTTTCGGGTGTCCTGACGACAATTTACTGCGGAGCTTTGGCTTGGAGGGCTGAGGGCAGCGTTAATGCAAATGCCTGCCCAGGTCCCGTGAAACCTCTTAGAGTCTGAGGCTGAGGAGCAGATCCAGCGGACCAGGAAGACAAGGACAATGTGCAGGACACAAGTCCTAAGGAAAGTAGTGAGGGGCTGATTATCATATGGAAATCGCAATAACGTCGCAGAAAGTGACATTACATGAAGTGATACAAGTAGGTATAATAATTGTCTCTTAAAAGATCAAGGGCCTATTTACAAAAACGACGACGTATCAATAACAAAAGTGAAAACAACATTTTTTGGTTTTATTTTGTATACATCAAGAGCGTATGTTTTTACACATATCCGATTGTAACTAAGCTCAGAAATCGCTGAAAGCAACAATATGTTTAAACAGACAAGTGGACCTTGGAGAGTACATGTTTGAACTACTTTAAGTGGGTAAACTAAATGTGCTAGGTGTATCTTTTAAACATTAAAATTGCTGTTGATGAGTGTTTGTTTACTGCTGGCATCCTTTATCCAGCTCCAAAGCACATTAAAGTTTGTAAAGCAATAGAGCAGTTAATTTTGTCAAGTTTTCAGAGAATACATTCGAAGATGATCTCTCCTTGGCCATTGCCACAAATGAACTTGAAGCTGCAATCAGGATGGAGGCTTACAAAGACCTTGAGGTCAGGTTACATGCATCAAAGTGTTTGCAAAGGCAAGCAGCAGCAATGCTGGGGTACAAGGTGACACCTCTGAGCACTGGGCTAAGGACTACTGAGTACTCTTTCTAAAAACAGTTGGGGAACTCTGTACACCCGCTTCCAAATCTGACTTGTGCCATGATAGTGTACCTGTGAGCACATGCAACCATGAATCTACCTGGTGAACTCACTTTCCTGCAGCAAGAAAAGACCTAGTTAATCTCTGGGTCCATCACAATCATAACAAAAGTTCACAATTCTGCCTTCTTGGCATTGACCTCGAGTCTGTGGCCCTAGTCTCATGTGCTGGGGCTGGGTTTGATGGCATTCAAACACTCAACCCAAACCAACTTGGAACTACCCAACTTGGAACCAGGGTCCAGCAGCAGGTAGTCAAGTACCAGATCAGGTTTCTGAACGTATTTGTCACCCTAGAGAAACTGAAGTTTCCCTTAACCCTGGAGGCCACATTTTTCCAAAGGTCACCAAAATACCTTGGGCTGTGGCCATTTGAAGTTACCTCGGTATTCCTAACCCAATACACAAAATTCCCCATAATCCCAACAGAGTCAAAAAATCTGGTTATGATTAGCCAGTTCTAAAATGCATGCAGAGCCACGGAATTATGTGATTCTATAGCCTTGAATGCAGCGCTTTCAACATAATTATAGATTTGCCTCATTTGCCACATAATCCATCATCTGCTGCATAATATACAGATTTACCAAAATAAATAATTGTTCTAGCTCAAACAGATCAAAAGTTACCAAAAATGTGGGGGCGCGAGTTGCCACCAGAGGAAGGCCCTACCTGAGAAGTTTGACTGATCACATTTCAATTGCTTATTGCTGCATGTGAGTGTTAAACTGTTACTAATATTTCGGAACCTTTACCCATATAGTGTTAGCATGTAGCAAAAAGACAAAATAATGCAAGAATACTGTCACAAGATGCGCTGCATTACGCCAGATAATTTGCCTTTTCTTGCCACCTAATTTAGATAACTCTGAGCATAATTTGACCCCCGCCACTAAATGCCAGGTGCCCGTGATACAGGATGATGAAAAAATTATCACGTTGTTCCAGTAACCCAGAGCACTAAAAACAAACCTTAACAGAACTGGCCACTTACTACCTATTGGTTTATTTATCCACTTGGTAGTCCCAATCCGGACCTGCAAGCCCTGTAGGCCCCCAGCACCAGCGAACAGTTACTAAATATACAAACATTGTCTGTGACTGAAAACCCCAAACTGCAGTAGATCTATTGTGCCCATGTTAAATGTGTGCTTGGTAAACATAAGGTTTCTTCTGGGCGAACAACACAACAGAACGTTTTCATATATTTGAGTGTAAATGATCAAATGGAAGCAACAAAAAAAGACTACAACTCCCAGAATGCTCTGGTGCGTTAAATGAAAGATTCTAAAAGTGTTTCCACTCTGTGGCCTGAAATAGCAACTGTAGTAAATGAAAACAATTGAAGACAAAGAAGCGATTTAACTAACCACCCCCTCCCGTCCACCCATTCTAACACCTCCTGTTCGGTCCTCTGAGGAGGGGGAAGGGAGACTCTGGGCTGGTGGGGATGGGGGTGATGGCGCCCCAGTTTCAAAGTTGTTTTATTCTGTGTGGCTACAATTTGTGCTGAACGGGGCCAGTAAAAATGTGTGCACTGCAGGACGAGGGCTCTTTCTTCCCTTCGGGGGATGCTCGGCACAGGGCCGGCTGCGCTTAGCATATCAATGCGCAGGGTCGGGGTCTGCGCTGGGGTCATTCTAGCAGCCACCTATTGAGCCAGCCCTGGTATTTAATTTAAGCTGTAGATGTGGGCCAGGGGCTTAAAGGGGAGGCCTTTTCATCCCGTTACCGGAGCCGACCAGTCACTCGAGGTGAGTATGCGCAGCTCTGGGTCCTCCGGGTCTGTATCCCTCTGTGTCCATCTCTTAACTAACAGTGGTCACCGGCATCGGGTGTGTCTATGGGTCTCGGGGGCACAGGGTATGTTTTCCGGTCATACTGAGTGTGTATCATCCTTACATATCCAACAGGCACACTGAGTATGTCACCCCCCACCCCACCAGCGCCACGGGCATGTTGCCCATCACACTGGCTGTGTACTAATTGGTCACACTTGGAAAGTATGCCATAGCCACATTGGGTGTGTTTTCACCAGACACTGTAGGTACACACCGGTCAGCAGTGAATATGGTAAGTAGGACCAGACAACATTAAAATTATAGGGAATTTTGTGTTACACTTGTTGCGGGAAATTTCCATAATTATGCCACATCGCGTAATTACGCTGCCATTCATCACCGGGGCGAGAGGTGAGAAAAGGCAGTTTTATTACAACCTGATAGGTGCTCCCCTTTAAAACCCCATGCTTGGCAGAACCGAAGGTTCATCGCCGCAGGCCCCCGGCCGCAGAGCCCTCTCTTGCGCTCGCGGAGCCAGATCTCCTACATCATACTAGAGAGTCCGTGATCGTACACCATCCCACAGAGGCACAGGTGCTCTTGCATCATCCCACAGGGCCACTACTCGCGCAGTATCCTCCGATTTAGCGATCCTACATCACCATTCATACGCCATCACTCTCACACCGTCCTGAGAACCTAATGCCTAACAACCTAAGAGTATTTATTTCATCCACAGCATCGGACGTGTTGCAACCGTGGGTCTTTCGCCACCCCCAGGCTTTGACACATTCCAAGAACGTGCACTCTTACAGCATGAGATCCAGCCCTCTCACGCCACACTCTGAGTCAGCCCCCTACACCATTCCGTAGATACTGCACTTCTGTTATACCATCCACGGTGCTTTTCACAACAATCAATGTCAAGGCTTTTATTTCATATTCACTGGCTGGCTTGCCACCCCACCCCACAAAATTAGCACTCTTATGAATTATCTCATCTCCAAGGCAGAGCATGTGCACCAGCCCTTAAGCAAACGCTCTTGCACCATCCTCAAAGCCAAAACTCTTAAAGCATTTATGCAGCCAGAGCTCCTACACCACCACAAGAGCCAGCGATCCCAGACCGTCCCAAAGCCTGCGCTCTCACACCATCACAAGAGCCAGCGATCCCAGACCGTCCCAAAGCCTGCGCTCTCACACCATCACAAGAGCCGGCATTCTCACCCCGTCCCAAAGCCTGCGCTCTCACACCATCCCAAAGCCTGCGCTCTCACACCATCACAAGAGCCAGCATTCTCACCCCGTCCCAAAGCCTGCGCGCTCACACCATCCCAAAGCCTGCGCTCTCACACCATCACAAGAGCCAGCATTATCACCCCGTCCCAAAGCCTGCGCTCTCACACCATCACAAGAGCCAGCGATCCCAGACCGTCCCAAAGCCTGCGCTCTCACACCATCACAAAAGCCAGCATTTCCAGACCGTCCCAAAGCCTGCGCTCTCACACCATCACAAGAGCCGGCATTCTCACCCCGTCCCAAAGCCTGCGCTCTCACACCATCCCAAAGCCTGCGCTCTCACACCATCACAAGAGCCAGCATTCTCACCCCGTCCCAAAGCCTGCGCTCTCACACCATCCCAAAGCCTGCGCTCTCACACCATCACAAGAGCCAGCATTCTCACCCCGTCCCAAAGCCTGCGCTCTCACACTATCACAAGAGCCAGCATTGTCACACCGTCCCCAAGCCTGCACACCATCACAAGAGCCTGCGTGCCCAGACCTTCCCAAAGCCTGCACTCTCACACCATCACAAGAGCCATCATACGCAGAACAACCTAAAGCCTACGCTCTCACACCATCACAAGAGCCAGTATTTTCACACCGTCCCCAAGCCTGCACACCATCAAAAGAGCCATAATTCCCAGACCGTCTCAAAGCCTGCGCTCTCAAACCATCACAAGAGCCAGCATTCCCAGACCGTCCCAAAGCCTGCGCTCTCAAACCATCACAAGAGCCAGCATTCCCAGACCGTCCCAAAGCCTGCGCTCTCACACCATCACAAGAGCCAGCATTCTCACCCCTTCCGAAAGCCTGCGCTCTCACACCATCACAAGAACAAGCATTCCCACACCCGGTTACAGCTCTACGCAACAAATGCAGTGCCACTGCTAGTAGTATGTCGACTACGTGGCCACAGTTTTTACACCACTGCTACCCCCCTCACTCTTCCACACCATCCTCGAAGCCACAGCTTCTAAACCGCCCTCACAGGCAGCACTCTATCATACTTTTTCTCCCCTCCATCTCTCTGAAATCCTCTATCTACATATCTCTTTCCTCTTCAGAACCATTTTCATTCTCTCCTGCACGTAAGTCCTTTTATCGTCCCCACTTCCCCATCCCTCCCACACATGTAACCCTCCCCCTCACCTGTAAGGATGCATTTTCTTTTCGTGCTGTCAATATTTCCACAGTGGAGCACCACTTCACACCTTTAACATAGAAACACAAATGCGGTTGGTACAAATGAGAGCGCCGCTGGATATGCCTGTAGTCTGCACACTTTTATGATGTGCTCGGAGCGTCTGCAAGAAATTCCCACTGCCTTCACCCACAACCTGAATTCGACAGGACACCTAGGCGGTAACTCAGTTCAATGTATGCACTGTCGTAGGCAAGAGTCCCGTGCCGTCGAAATGTTCAAGGGCCCGGCAGGAGTATTCTTTGCACTTGGTTGCGACCCACGGAGATAGATTTGGTTCCGGAAGAGGAGAGGAGAGAGCGGGGGAGTTTACAATTAAAAACAAAACAAAACACAACTTACCTGGTCTGCGCCGCCTCTGTTCCTGAGCCGGGGTCCTGCGTTGGGGGCTGCTTGGCGCCTTCTGTTCTGCTCTGTCCCGCGCCTTCTGAACAACAGCCCTGGCGTCTCAGGCACCCAATCCTGGCTCTGCATTAGCAGCGCCAGGATTGGCTAGGGCACGGAGACGCCACGCCCATGTAGAGACCGGGGTTGCTGCATGAAGCAACCCTCGGCCTCTCGGGTCCCGACTCCTCCCTCGCTCTCCTGGTCCTGCTTAGGAGGTGGCTGTAGTGGCGCGCAGCGCATGTTCGGGCTGGTCATAAAAATGACCAGCCCAAAATCGAGCATGCGCACAATTGCAGCTGCGCTTTAGTAAGCGCTGCTGTCAGTCACCCTCCTTGCTGCCGCAGCCAGCCCCGCCCCACCCCCTTCAGCGCCGATTGAATGCCTGCTTGAGCATCGCGACTCGCGACTCGCGAGTACTTTAAAGTTTGCTATTTTGCTTGCGTGCGGTGCGACTTGGGGCCATGTGACCAGGTGGGGCAACGCCCCAGCGCCCCAATGGACGCACCGCCCCTGGACGCATCTAAGTCGATGCATCACCTTTTGATGTCCTGTGACAAACTGTACCTGCGCCTGTACCTACTGCATCACGTAAGTTTTAATATATGAAAGGTAGGCGTTTCATCGTAAATTCTACAGTAAAACCGACGCATATATTTAAGAGTAATTTGAAAAGTGACAAATCATCTGCAAGTGTCGCGCAGAGGCCTAAAAGCGTCAAAATTCTTGCCCCTCGGTGACCCACGCATAGGAAATTAAGCATTGGCTTTGGCATATAAAGAGAAGCTGGACAGAACAGTGTGGCAAGCACAACTATGCAATGGAGGTGCTGATATTGCACCTGCGATTTGCAAGGAGATGACTACCACCCCCTAACCACCCACTCCTCCCCTCACCAAAAAAAAGCACAGGAGAAGGGAGAGCATATATCGGCAGCAGACTTCTCTCATTGATCTCAGGGAGGATGAGGTCCTCACATACTACCACCTCCGTCCAACTGCTACAACAGATAGCACCAAGGCTCAAGCCACCAACTAACTACCAGGGCAGTCAACATACCTTCGCAGGTCAAGCTCATGGCTGTCCTCCACATGTTGGCATCTGGGTCATTGCAGATTACAACAGCCAGAGTGGCAGGAATTTCTCAGCTATCTTTCTTGACTTTCCTACCCTCTTCCTGGATGCCATCATCCGCCTTACCCCACAGTATCTCTTCTTACCCAACACACAACAACTGCAGCTGGAGATCAAGCAAGGCTTCTAAGTCATTGCCAGTTTCCCACATGAGCTGGGTGCCATGGACTGCACATATATGCAAATGGTCCCCCCTGCAGCTACAAACCATCTTTACAGGAGCCAGAAGCACGCGTACTCGATGAATGTCCAGGCCATCATGGACTATTGGGGCATGTTCACCAACATGTTGGCCAAATACCCCAGGAGTCTGCATGACGCATTCATCTTCAGGCAGTCCATCATCAATGAGCACTTCCAGAATGGCACAAATGGGAATGGCCTACTGGTTGGTAAGTACATCTGAAGTACATGTCAGACCTAATAACAGTAAATAAGCAATGTCCTAATGGACATATCTGTGTGTGCTACCTGAGACAGTGCATATGTACGAGGGATGGATCTCATACTTGCACAATTCATCAGGGCACATTTGCAATGCAAACCTGTAAGTCACAAGTGTCAAGACATGCTAAGCCACCGCGTGTGTCTTTCAATAGTGGGAAGAACCTGAGCAATGCAACGCTTGGACAAATGCTGTATTGCAACACTGTGCGCAAGGAAGGGCTGCTGTGGCTGTTGTCTGTGTGTCCAAATGTAACATGCACCATATGCATTCGCCACATTGCACTTCCAAAAGGAAGTTAACAATTCGAAGGCTCCGTAATAGGTAGGTAGTGCACAACAACAGCAGTGGTTTCACAGGTACGCATGTATGTGTGTGTGTGAAACAGGTTCGTATTGGTACAGCCTACTCATGGATGACAACAAACCCCAATTTGTGATCAACATACTCTCACTTACTGTGACAATGGACCTACAAATCACCTTTCACACTATGCCACAACCCAAATGTGTTTGGCCAATTGTGTCACTGTCAAAAGTAGCAGGCCATGCACGTTGTAGTCTAACACAGAGAACAGGAATAGACATGTGGAATTAATTGTGCCAATCTTCATGTAAACAAATGTGTAAGAGTCAGTCAGTACACATAACAGACATGTACTTGAATGTGGCTTGATCAATTACCATGAGTATTTCGTGTTTTTTCTCCCTTTATCTTTACAGCTGACTAAGGATGTGGTCTGCAATCATGGGTCATGACTCCATTTGCACATCCCCAGACAGAGCGCATCTACAACAATGCACTGGGCAAGACCAGGGGTACCGTGGAGTGGACTTTCCGGGTACTGAAGTCTTGCTTCTGCCATTTGGACATGTCCGGGGGCCAATTGCTATACTACCCCCCTACGGTTTGCAAAATTATCCAAATTGGTTGTATATTGCACCACATCTGTGTGCGGACAAATATCCCATGGGACCATTGCCATGAGGAGCAGGAATCAGCGGATAAGGATGAGGATAAAGATGAGGACAGAGGGGAAAATGTAGGCACAATTGCATGAATTCAGCGAAAGAACACCATTATGTGGAATTTTTTCACAGAAGTCTGAATCAGTTTGATGGCCATACATCCATTTTCTCTTTTGAAATATGGTTAAAAAATGTAAAGAAATAAATGAACACTTACTTTGTGTACACACTTTCATTTAACAGTCAGTGTAAACATCAGTACACTCACATTTCAGCTAATTGTATTTGGCCCATCACAAAGGTCTGTAGCTAGGTGTCATTTTCAACCCAGGACACCATCATATGGTCCAAAACGGTTCACTGATAGAATATCAATGCTAAAAACATTGATGTAAAAAATATTTTTTTAAAAACTATAGAATGCAAAAATATCATCTCCCTATACTTAAACAGGTAAGTACAAAAATATCGAATCAAAAATATCGAAGTTAAAAATATAGATGTAAAAAATATTGATTTAAAAATATAAATAAAATAAAAGAATATATATTAAATATATAAAATATTAATATTATCTTTAACAAAATAAATTAAATTTAATATACATTTTAACTAAATATAAAAAATAAACTTAATTTAAAAAAATATAAACACAAACATAATAATTTATACATATACATATATTTACTTTAAAATAATTTATTAACTATTATCTATATTTAATTTTTAAACTTTTAAATTACATAAACATAAAATATATACATATATCAATAATTTAAAATTACAAAAATCCATTCTATAATTAATTAAAACATTAAACTATTAAAAAGAATTAAACCGTATATTTCGCAATACAATAAATACAACAGTCGGGAAAATGTTGGGTAGCGAAATAATGAAATTTACTATTCCAACTCCAGTAAGTGCAACAGTAGGGAAAGTGTTATGTAGTGGAGGGGTAAAAATGACTATTCCCACTCCAAACAGTGCAACAGTAGGGAAAGTGTTGGAAAGCGGAGGGATACAATTTACTATTCCCGCTCCAGTGAGTGCAAAAGTAGGGTAAATGTTGGATAGCGGAAGAATTAAATTTCCCTACTGTTGCACTCACTGGAGTGGGAATAGTAATTTTTACCCCTCCGCTATCCAGCACTTTCCCTACTGTTGCACTCACTGGAGTGGGAATAGTAATTTTACCCCTCCGCTATCCAGCACTTTCCCTACTGTTGCTCTCACTGGAGTGGGAGCGAAGGGGTAAAAATTACTATTCCCTCTACAAACAGTGCAACAGTAGGGAAAGTGTTGGATAGCGGAGGGGTAAAAATTACTATTCCCACTCCAGTGAGAGCAACAGTAGGGAAAGTGCTGGATAGCGGAGGGGTAAAATTACTATTCCCACTCCAGTGAGTGCAACAGTAGGGAAAGTGCTGGATAGCGGAGGGGTAAAAATTACTATTCCCACTCCAGTGAGTGCAACAGTAGGGAAAAGTTCTGGATAGCGGAGGGGTAAAAATTACTATTCCCACTCTACTGATTGCAACAGTAGGGAAAGTGCTGGATAGCGAAAGGGTAAAAATTACGATGCCCACTACAAAGAGTGCAACAGTAGGGAAAGTGTTGGATAGCGGAAGGGTAAAAATTACTATTCCCACTCCAGTGAGTGCAACAGTAGGGAAAGTGCTGGATAGCGGAGGGGTAAAAATTACTATTCTCACTCCAGTGAGTGCAACAGTAGGGAAAGTTCTGGATAGCCGAGGCTAAAAATTACTATTCCCACTCCAGTGAGTGCAACAGTAGGGAAAGTTTTGAATAGCGGAGGGGTAAAAATTACTATTCCCACTCCAGTGAATGCAACAGTAGGGAAAGTATTGGATAGCGGAGGGAAAAAATTACTATTCCCACCCCAGTGAGTGCAACAGTAGGAAAAGTATGGGATAGCGGAGGGGTGCAAATTACTATGCCCACTCCAGTGAGTGCAACAGTAGGGAAAGTGCTGGATAGCGGAGGGGTAAAAATTACTATTCCCCCTCCAATGAGTGCAACAGTAGGGAAAGTGCTGGATAGCGAAGGGGTAAAAACTACTATTCCCAATCCAGTGAGTGCAACAGTAGGGAAACAAAGAAACAAAAATTACCAATTTAAACAATTGAAAAAAATTAAATAATCTTAAAAATAAACAATATTTTAAAAATATATGATTAAATATATTAAACATATAAAAGAACACATATTATAATATTAATTACATATAACAAAAACGTACAAATATTATATAAAATAAATTAATAAATACATTTATAAACAATATTTATTTAAAATGAGCGATTATTAACAAACAAACAAATTATTTAAAACATAAATGTATTTATTTTAGTTCCTACCCTATAACACCACACCAATAAACAAAGACTTCAACATTTTTATTTGAATTTATTTCCATATTTAACAAAATTAATAATGAATTAAAAAAATATATTAATAAAAAGAGATAATAAACATTAATTGAGTACACATTCTTTAACACTATAATATGCACAACACACTTAAAATTAATTACACAATTACCATAATTAATTACTAATTAATTAATTTAAATTAATTAACAATTAATTAATAATTCATCAATAAAAAATAAATTACTTCCCACACTTCCCACCATTTACACCTATAAACACCACAGCATACACCTACAATTAATTACATGATTACCATAATTAATTACTAATTAATTAATTTAAATTAATTAACAACTAATTAATAATTCATCAATAAAAAATAAATTACTTCCCACCCTTCCCACCATTTATAACTATAAACACCACAACATACACCTAAAATTAATTACACAATTACCATCTTTAATTACTAATTAATTAATTAAAATGTATTAACTAATAATTAAATAATTAATAATAAAGTATTTTACACATTTAACACTATAACATCTCAAATAAACACATATTAATAAATAAAAATTATTCAATAAATGTAATATAATTAAATTACTTCCCACCCTATTCCCCTATAAACCCACAACCCGCTACGGAACTAAAAACGCAAATGTCAAATAAAAAAAAATAATAACTACTAAAAATAATCCATACATTTTATATAATTAAATTACTTCCCACCCCATTCCCCTATAAACCCCCAACCCGATACGGAAATAAAAACACAAATTTAAAATAAAAAAATATAATAACTACTAACAATAATAAAAACATTTTATATAATTAAATTACTTCCCATTCTATTCCCCTATAAACCCACAACCTGCTACAGAAATAAAAACGCAAAATTCAAATAACATTTGTTTATAACTACAAAAATTTTAACACATATAATAAAAATACAAACAATTCTTATACGAAAAAACAAACATCACACACATATAAATATATACTAACATACATAACATTAATAAAAAATCGATATTTTTAACAGCTATATTTTTGCAAACGATATTAAACACTTCGCGCAGCTAGTCGTACAGGGGGGTCCAACACGGACCCCCAAAGTGCGGCTCCGACTGCTCTCTCGAGCCGGACGGCGCGAGTCGGTCGGACTGCTTGCGGCGCGCATCGTACTTACCCGGCCGGGGAACGTCTCCATTGTGCGGTGCGGGTCATGTCCGTGCGAGTCGGTCGGAGTGGTTGGGTCCCGCGAACGAGTCGGTTGGCGATTTCGCGTACGTTCGCATCGTACTCGCTCGCCCGGACGCACGTCCGACTCGGTCGGAAACAGGGCGTCCGAATCGGATCCGGTAAAGCCGAATCCGATTCGAAGCCCTACCGGCCGAGATCGGAATCGACCCCTTAGTCTTTTTGTCCGTGCTGGCTGTTGGAGGTGTTTGGTGTGTGCTCTTGAGATCTTGTGTGTCTTTTGGTCTTGTTGGTGTCTCTACTGCCCTTGTTGTGTAAGTAAACTGTCATTTGTGTTTTGTAATTGAATTTTGTAAAGTTTTGTTCATTGTATTGTTGGGTGTTTGTCCATTTAGGGGTTACAAGTTTTAGTTGTAAGGGGAAGGGATAGTTTCGGTGTTTTTTGGGGTTTAGGGTGGCTAGTGTGAGTAGGGAGATGTCGGGCAGGGCCAGATCCAAGATCCTGTAGGAGGAGGAGTTTGCTGGCTTGCTATGGCAGTTGGTGTGATACCTGCCAAACATGATCGGCAGTGGAGGTAGGGTGAGCCAAGGCTACAATGCATGTGAGAGGCGGGAGCGTTGGGAGAAGGTGCACTTCCAAATGAGTCGGTTCTTCAGTGTCCAGCGGAACATACACCAACTTAAGCACCGATGGGCAGATGTTGTCAGCCGGTAGGCAGATCTCCTCAATCACCTGGGGATTGAAGTTGGTGGGCATACCGGTAAGTCCCTATATTCCATGAGGCTGTGGCTGTGTGGCTTTTGTGCACATCTTTAAATGATTTTTCTTCAGGAAGGCCCATATATCTATGTGTGTTAGAATGGCATTATATGGGCTAAGTCAGTTAAATAAACAGACCATGCCACAGTGGACTGTTCGCAGGGCCATTTACAATAGCCAAAGCACACTATGCAGTGTAAGGGAGGCCCAGAGGTGCTAGGTCATTACTGACTCCAAACTGTGGGGGCCACCCACCATGTATGTTACAGGGGAGCGCACTCACATGTCATCAGGCCCCAGGTTGGACAGGGTGTTTGGTTTACCCCAAAATGGTCAACCATGTGTGTATATTATGAAAAATGGTAATAATCCCTTTATGTTGTTTTATTCCTTTATGAGCCTGTACAGGCCTTGAATGATCATTGTTCATTTGCAGTGCACTGGTCATATGTAAGGAGCTAAGTGAAGAAGACAAACAAGCATGGGTACTATCTGATGTGTGTAGCATTGTAAAGAACATGTATTGACTTGAGACTGCCTTGCGTTATCATACTATGCAGAGTGTGGTCAGTCAAATTGGACTGTTCACATTGCCAACAAAGCCAGGCACCCTTGCACCATGTAGAAAGCTAGGCTAGTCTTGTACCTTGTCTGCACTCTGTGCACCATATAAATGATGTACCTGGTATTATCTGAATACACTGCAACATGGCTTACATATGTCCATCATTAAGGCAATCCAACTTTGCCTTATGCTACAAGTCCAACGTACATACAATACCAGGCATTTGTGAAGTCAATGTACTGTGCTTCATATGTACACAGTGTACATGTTCACCATTGGCCAAGGCCAATATGTTAAGTACCACAGGCATGTATCCACTGTGTTGTCAGCATACAGGCAATATCACAGTCCACTTACTGCTGCTGTTACCTACACTGTCTCCCCCAGGAATTGTCACCATTGAACCATTGAACCTTTTTTGGCCAATTGCCTGCAAGATACAGCACAATATACTCAAATATATGAGATCCACAGCATGCATGCACAAACTCATCACAAGGATTATGTATGAGTTGATGTTCATCTAGATAAGAATCCATACAGAAATGTATGGATAGACTCTTGGATATGTAAAGAACCACATGCTATTGGTTGAATTTCATCACGTGATCTATGTTAAAGTGTTCCAGGTATGCCCATGTGCCATTCTTGGAGAAGTGTCCAACAGGTATGTTCATTTGGAGGTAGCTAGCTACACTCCCTCTATGTTTGAACTACCTAGCACTGTTTCAATCTATGCTGCAATGTGTGTGGTCTTGTGTATTTGCCATAACAGTGAAGCATTTCTGTGGCACAATACATGTACTTGCTACACATTGCTCATTTCACATATGTGATTGGCCATAGATTTTATTCTCTTGCATGCTGCATGACAATCGAGAGGGAGTACCTAGATGGAACATGTGTACCATTCCATGTGTACACAACATCATTGTTGAGAATCTGTATTTATATGCACTTGGGTATATATTTATGAGTCCAGACATTGCCATTTCCTGTGCCTACAAGGCCAAAACCTGCGTACTATTGAATTGCAATTTTAGGAGAAGTACATGCTTATGATGGTTGGTCATGATTCGTTCTATAGATGTCTTTTTTTGGCTGGAAATGCCACTTGTGCTGGTAATACTAATTTATGCATGTAATTGATGACAACCTGTATAAATTCAGTTTGGTCTGATACATATGTCCTTTCTCTCCAACAGACAACATGACCCCTTAACAGGAGAAAGCATATTGGATTTGCTTGGAGAGCTAAAAGCCTACAGGCGCATGCGGAGGCAGTACGAGCAATCGAAGGCAGCAGGGACATGGAAGTCGTCACCTCGGGGACACAAAGCACTGGACAGGCCAAGCACCAAGCCGGAAGTGGAGGTGTCCCATGGTGGTGATCCGGGGGCAGTTCCGAGACTCTCCACAGCAACGCCAGCAGTGGCATCACAGCCGGTCACCACAACACCTACACAGCAAACTGAGTTTAAAAGGCAGTGCCTGAAGGACAATGGGAACATGAAGTTGAGGATGGCAGGCATTGAAATGCAGGTGGCGACACTAATGAGAATGGTGCACACCTTACAACAATCTGTGGTCATGATTGAGTGGCAACTGTAGGCCCTCCCACTGACTTTCTGCCCCTCCCCAGTTCATATTGGTTGTTTTTAGTGTATAGAGCTTTAGCATGGATTAGGATAGGTTTTAGCATAGTGATAGGTTAGTTTTTATGTTTTTATAGATTTAATATTTAGCTGTTGTTAGGTGAGGATATGTGTGGGTAGATTGGTAAGTGGGTGGGGGTTAATGTTTAGTATGTGTATAAAAAATATATATATATATATTTGTTTAGGTTTTAATGTTTAGGTAGTTTGTGCATAGGTGTAGTTTATGTTTGTCTCACGTGCAAATGTGTAAGGGGGTGGGAGGGTTGATGTTTAACCTGTCTGTTGTGCTTTTTGTGTAGCGGAGGATAAGGTTAGGTTAGTTTTAAGTTAGGATAGTGTAGGTAATTTAGCATAGGTTAGTTTAAGCATAGTTTAGATAGGAATAGTTAGTGTAGTTTATTGTTTTTTAGATTTTAAGAATTTAATGGTGTGTTAAATAAATGTTCTTTGGCACTTTTTTACAACTGCTTACTTATTAACTGCATGACATTTGTCATATCTGCTTAGCTTGGGTTAAGCACATGCTGTCGGATTTCCTGGCAGGAGCACCTAAGGAGTAGATCATGCCAAGTTTGTAATACAGTCACTTAAGGGATCTTCAAACTTTATTGTGTATTGCAAGTGACACTCTTGCTTTGAATGGACACACAGCCCAAAACAGGCATTAACCTTTTACATGTTTTGTATGGATGATTATGTCAAACCACTGTGACTAATCAAGGATGTGGTGGGTGCCACACTGATGCCAGACACTTACCCACTCTCCCTTGCACCATTTTGTTGTCACATCACTGTTGTTTGCTGGCTAGTATGCATGGAAGTATCCACCACCTGGGCAGAAACTTCATGCAGTCTTACCATTGACTGATTGCAAAATGTAGCACTTCATGCATGTAACCTTGGGTAACTACTTGGTATTTAGATGCACATAGGGATCACATAAACTATTTCGCTTGGCCTGTGCAGAATTAGCCATGGGTCTATGAAACACAATTCCCTTTAGATAGTAGGTAGTGTATTTAGGGTCAGCAAATCCACCATGGTCTACTTATTCCAATCATGAACAGACATACAACACGCTGGTTCCATTAAGTGATTCTATTGACACGTGAACCAAGGAGGAAGTGTCAGTCGTTACGGCAACAACCCCAACATAGTTTGCAGGCTATTAGATATCCAGGCAGAGTCTGTGGGGGATATATGTCATGGGACATGTGGAGTAGATGAGTGTTGCACTGAGGAGGAGGACCAAATTGCCATTAGGGAAGATAGGCCACATCAACAGTCAACAAATGGGTGAGGACAACAGGTGGGAAAGCAAATAGAGGACAGTACCAGTTGAAAAGTACACTGGCATGGCTCTAAGCATAGGTCAAAAGAGAAACTGGCCATGTGGCACAGAGAAATTCTACTGGCCAGTTTTTCAGTGGAAAGAGGTGAAGTCCACATCTTCATCCTCTGATGAGTGTGGTGCCTCACGTGAGGGGGTTGTTGTCAGTGCTTGAGGCGACGGAGGCACACACACGTCAGGGGCTGAAGATGTGGTTCTTCTGTCCCCAGCAGCATTTCTCTTCTCCAACAAGTAAGGCAGCACAGCACTAAGAAGGGCCTGATGGTTTGCAAGCACAGCAACAATGTTGCGGTGCTAGGCACCCATTCTTGCTATGTAGGAGTCCTGCTTCTGCTCCATGGACCCCGAGATGATGTGAATTGCCCCCAGCTGGTTGGCAACCTCGCTGGTGCCACTTTGGAAGGGCAGTTGTTCATGCGTTTGCCTCATGACACCAGCGATGTCAGCCAGGAACTGATCCAAGCCATGGAGCGGAGGGTAGGTGCCTCTTATACCCTCTGAGGTGTCCTTATTGGGACTGAGGCACCTACGGACTCCCTCTAGGGTGCTCGCCATGTTCTCCATTCCCTGCCACACCTCATCTGCCAGCTCCGACTGGACACCCTCCATTGGAATTCAATTTGGGGGTCCTCAGAGTCCAGTGCTGGGGGTGGGCTGGCTGGTGGTGCTTGTTGGGTGATAGGTTGATCCTCTGGAGACTGTGCAATGCTGTCGGCCCTTCCAGCAACCAGAGATGGTGTCTGAATGGAGTCCAGGATTTGCCGGGGGTGTCTTGGTCAAGGGTTGGCAGACTGTCATCCTCAGCAGAATCCTCATCCAGGAGAGACAGCTAGTGATGAGTTGTTGGTTCATCCTCTGCAATGAAATAGATATATGTTGATTGTGATCTTTGTTAGATGGTGACATGAGTAATCAGGTTGACATTCAGACTTCCTACTAATTCACTTTCAGGTCAACATCAATGCTTAGGATATCTGTTCCTCATAGGTTTTGAGGCCAAGTTGCCTTGCAGTTGCCTTTCATATGGCAGTATCTCTGCATTGTTCACACAACCACTGTGTGACAAGGCTGACTTGTTGTGTCATGACACATATTGCAACACAGTTACCCAGCTTGCTGGGCTTGCCATTCCTGCACATGTGATATGAGGTAAGAGCCACATCTGCCTTGGTGATTTGCTTTCTTTTTTCATTTTTTGATTGTGCTTTCACATATTGACACCAATACTGTGCACATTGCACATAGTCCCCAGGGTGCCTGCATCCTCTGTGACTAGTACTCAGCCCACAGCTCCTGTGAAGGTGATGTGTGTTTGGTCATGAATTAGTTATGATCCTGCAGTTGGCCTTTCACACAGTACACCATGGCACTCTGCCTTGTTGTGCTGTCTTGCATGGAGAATGTGCTGTCATGTGGCCAAGAATTCAGTTTTTCACACATAACCTACACACGTCTACACAGCATCCAACCTTGCTCCACTGCAGGAATGTGTGAAGGAATGCGTTTATCATGGGTTTCCTATTTGTGTGTACGCATGTGATTTCATTGCATACTCAGTTGGCTCCATATTTGTGGACAGTGGGCACTGTGTACCAACACTGAGGGGATGGGCCAAGTGAAACTAGGTAGATTGCTAGCACTGATGCTCACCCCATTTAATCATTGCCAGAGTTGGTTATCTGCAGAGTATCACACATAGTTTGACTCAGGACCCCTCACTTGCACGTGTATAAGGCTCCTCCGGCCATCCTGATTTTGGACTAGGGACTCAACCTACTGCCACACACTGATGGAACCAAGATAACACATTGACTCTCATGTGCCTACAACACAAACAATATGCATGACTATATTCAATGGACTGACATGGCTGGCTGTTTTTGAGGGCTATGGGTCAAGCTGTAGCCCACATGGTAGTGGTGATGGAATTGGTGACATGTACCTACCCAGGTTTGCCAGACAACTGGGCCCATCCACCTCTGCCCCCAACCATCCCTTACTTTTGCCCTTTGAGATGGCAAACTAATTCATCCTATACCTTGACAGATTCCTGTTTCACATCCTCCAACTTTGAAATATGTGGCATGGTGAGAACATTTGCTTTCAGACTCCCTCCGGCTATGTGCTACATCTTCACCCAGGGCCACATCACATGTAGGGTGTAGTACCACAATGGACTCTTCTCTGTCATCCCTTCCCAGCTGCAACACAAGTGTGACACTGTCAGACACAGAAGTGCATGTGTCTTGGTCAGTCTGCCTTGCAGTACACATATCCCTTCTCACCTCCTTGCTATGAAATGTCTCCCCATTCAGACACAGTGGCAGTTCAACGTGCTCAGCCAGTGCCTACAATGCACTGCACTACCAGGGGCCCATTAGGGCCACACCCCATTTTGTGTTTCAACACACATAGACCTCTGGTGTGCATCACTTGCATTCACCTCCACAACCAGTCTGATTTAGTAAATCACATGTGTTCGGCAAGTCCCTACCATGGCAGCTGACACCTGTGTGCTCTCACCCCGCACGTCGGGACAGCTGCGTGCTATGTAGTTTTACGCAGTTTACTATACATGTGGCTCTTGGAATGTTCCTATGTGTTGATATTTCACATGCCCCACCCCTGACCCCTCTCTCAGGTGAGCAGTTTCTCCTCTGACAAGCCCTTTCCATTCAATTGATTTACAGTCCAGATTTTGTACTTGGGCCCAAGTTAGACACAGTGGCCTCATGGTGCATGGTGGCCTGCATTGTCACAGTCAGGTTGGGCAGGGTTAATGTGTCCATGCATGATGTGTTGTTCCAGTCCATATTTTTTGCTTTGTTACGTGGGACTTGCAGTTCTGGTGAGTTATGTTGTATGTTCCACTACAAGTGCCAGTATACAAAGGTGAACTTGGACTTGTGCTGCACTTCACACATGCAAGGGAGAAACTTGACGAAGCTAGACTGAGCTGTGTCACATGTAACTGGGCAGTGTGACTTACAATTATGTGATATTTAATGGTACATGACCCAGATTCCTTCCGTTTGCCCTGCACACAGAACAGTGGAGCATTGGGACATAGCTAATTGCACTGCACAACATGACCTTTTTTCCCACATTGCCCCTATTTAAGACTTACCCTGTAGGTCTTGTTGTTCCTCGTGGCCAGCATGGCTTGTCCTTAAAGTCCAGCCTCCAACTCTGGGATGACAGCTGCCACCTACTCCTCCAAGGCATCCAGCTTCTCCTAGTGCACCGGGCTTCCTCCTCCAGTCTGCATGGCTGCCTTCAACTTGTTGGCCAGTTTCTCTTTCGTCCTGCGTTTACAGTCATGACAGCATTTTTTGCAGTCAGTGACTGTCCTCTTCGTTTGTCCCATACTATTGATCTTGGCCACTATGGACTGCCAAATGGCCTCTTTCTTGCCTAATGGCAATTTTGAGGTAACAAAGATCTGATGTTGGTGCTCTGTCACCTCAGTGATCAAGATGTCATTCTCCTCCTCACTGAAATTGCACTTCCTCTTCCTCTGGAAGTCTGTCTGGACATCCCGTCTGGTGCTGGGGTTGTTGTCCTTGCTGCTGATCTCTTCTCCCCTTTCTAAGGCTGCCTTCTGTGAAGTGTGCCACTTTTCTTTCTCCAAAGCGTCATTTTTTATGGGCCCGATTCACAGAACTAACTTAAGACAAAATCCCAAACTTACTACCATTTTGGTATTCACAGAAGGCACTTACTCATTTAGGTATTCACAGATGGCACTTATTTACTCATTTTGAGTAACTTACTCATTTTGAGTAACTTACTCATTTGGTATTCACAGAAGGCACTTACTCATTGATGAGTAAGTGCCTTCTGTGAATACCAAAATGAGTAAGTTACCTCAAAATGAGTAAGTTACTCAAAATTAGTAAGTAAGTGCCTTCTGTGAATACCAAAATGGTAGTAAGTTTAGGATTTTGTCTTAAGTTAGTTCTGTGAATCAGGCCCAATGTTTTTACACTTCACTCACTGAAAAGTGACGCTAAGATGGTTTGCGTCGCTTTACGTGCTACTAACTAGCCTACATCACTTTTGCTCCCGATGCGTCAGTTTCCTCTGCAACAGTACGCCCACGGAAGCGTCACATTCTTTTGGCAGAGGTTATACCTTACACCATGATGCGCCCTACCGTAAGTATGGCGCATCTATGGCGTTTAAAAATTATGCTGCTAATCGGAAGCAATTTTGACGCACCTCTGCCGCAACGCAGCGATGCATCAGTTCTTGCAAATGAGTCCCTGGGTTTACTATGATTTTGACTGAGGCAATATATGTACGATGCTTTAGAATATGTTTACATGCACTACAATGATCCACTTATGAGCATTTTAGCTGGTTTCAAGTTTTTGTAAACAACGATAATTCACAATTTTGCTTACATAAAGGAATCCTCATATTTTCCTTCCGCTTTTAGAATTCACTTCTATTATTGCTTCTTAGCTGGAAACTGAATGAGAACAGAACATTTTATTAAATTGTCCAGGACTGGAGAAATTATACTGGTAAACATTTTACCACACAGACGTTAATGGACTCTTCATTCTGAAGTGGAAGATATCGTAAGCTTTAGCAGCTCATAGCTATCTTTTTGTTGTCATTTGTTTCAAATGATTTGATGCATTTCACATTGTTGTGGATCAGGATTATGCTGTTGATTTAAAATGTGGTGAAGTAGCAGTAGCGTTGTTTACAAGGGACCGAGCGTAAGTAAGGAATATGGATGCGCTGACTGCCTGCTGGGTACTGAAGTGCAGCAACAATCAGAGTTTACTGAGCCCCTCAGACCTCAGGGCACTGGTTCCACTGCACTTGCTGCCCCATTGATAGCTTCTCCCCTGTGTTTTTGGTTTTATCAAGGCCCTCGAAATGCCTATCCAGAGAAAACACCATCCCCACACCATGACGCACCACTTACTTTATTTATGATAGGAAGGGAGCTCTCTCTCGCTCACTCGCTCTGTGAATCTGAACCTTTTGTAGCGCTGTGGCCGCATATTGGAGTCAATACCTTTGGTTTATCTGGGGCTGGGATTCTAGAGCTGTGGGTGCTGCCTATTGGTGACCCAGACTACTCCTTGCTCCAAGCAGCCCTAGCAGTAGAGGCCCTACACTTTTAGGGGCCGATTCCGATCTCGGCCGGTAGGGCACCGAATCGGATTCGGCTTAACCGGATCCGATTCGGAGCCCTATTTCCCGACCGAGTCGTACGTGCGTCCGGGCGAGCGAGTACGATGCGTGCGGTCGCAAAATCCCCGACCGACTCGTTCGCAGGACCCGACCGACTCGCACGGGGATGACGCGCACCGCGCAATGGAGACGTACCCCGGCCGGGTAAGTACGATGTGCACCTCGACCGCTCCGACCGACTCGCGCAGTCCGGCTCCAAGGAGCTGTCGGAGCCGCACTTTGGGGGTCCGTGTCGGTCCCCCTGGAAGCGCAGGTGCGCGAGTCGCACACAGGGGGGACCCATGGGTCCCCCCTACACGTGCATGCACGGTGCGAACCGCATCGACGCGAACACGCTGTAGGGGCGCCCTTGTTCGCGTCGTGCCCATTGAGTCAATGGGAGCCCGTGTACGCGTCGTACGACTGGCTCCCATTGACTTCAATGGGAGTCCGACCGAATCGAGTCCGATAGCATACGTGCGCATCGTACTCGTTCGGTCGGACTGCTAGGGTCCGATTCGGTCGGAAATCTCTCCGGGTCCGGGTCCAGCTCGGTCGGGGAGATTTCCGGCCTGAATCGGAATCGGCCCCTAAGTATTAGAGGGATCAATCTGTGATTGCCCTGACTGACCAGACTTTCCACCTGAAGCCTGTCTCTTCACTTGGGACCTGATTACAGGTGGTCAATTAAATTTGCAATCTATGTTCAAACATCTGTTTGTGCAGGAATCCCAATTATAAGTGGTAAATACCAGGTTTGCATCCTTCATTAAATTTTAGCAGGCCATACCTTCCGGTATTTAACAATGTGAAAAGACCTGGTATTTACCAGGGCAAGTAGATTTTGGTGTGGTAAGAACCAAAATAATATGGTTCCCTAAAAAGAAACAATAGGAAGTAATTATTGCATCAGATAAATTCGGAACACTTTGGCTTCAGATAAGTATTGTATCCAACAGTAGCCACTTGTAATCAGGTCCAAAAATGGAATAGGATTCAGGATTCATTGTACACTTGTGTCTTACAGCTGACCACAGGATCTAAATGCAGGAAGGAGGGTCTGCTCACCATAATCTAACTTTGACTCAGTTTATTAATGTTTTTAAATCTGATTTTGGGGCATGAGGTGAACCGGAAGAGGGCTTATAAGTCACCACTGGTCAACAGGGTGCTACACCATACATGTTTTATAAAACCTATGGTAGAATTTGATAATGGAATTACTTATATGCTTTAATAAAGCATATTGTACTCACCAGTTGTATTACTTTACAATGCATACCTTTACCATGCATGCCTTTACCACGCAGCATTTACCATGCATGCCTTCACCACACAGATGTCTTTACCATGAATGCATTTACCATGCATGATAAGTATAATAAGGTAAGTAAAACACCCATATATATATTTTTTAATTTAATATTACATTTTTTTTCTTTTTGGGTAACCCTCCAACCTTCCCTTTTTATTTTACTCCCAACCTCCCTTTACCACTACCCACCCCTAAACCCCAAAATTACCCTTACCACTCTTCACCCCATTCTCCACTAAACCCAAGGTTCAATGTTTTTATTAGAGCTTTAGATCTAACATGAGATCTACAATATATAAAATATATCAAATACATAATTTAGTAGAGGTGTAAAAAAGAGCTAAAAAAGTTAAAAATATTACAGCACATTAATTCATTGCCAGGACAATTTATCAACTCCATAGCAGCTTTAGCGGTTGTAATTCCATGTTTTAAAAAAAATGGCTTTACAAATCTCAGTTGGTAAACCCTTAAAACAGGACAGACAAATATAACATGTTCAATAGTCTGAACACCATTATGACATAAAGTGCAAATTCTTTCCTCCCAAACTACATTCTACCATGCATCCTTCACAGTTTTTAATGGTAAACATTTCAACAAAGCAAAGCATTATACACATTCGCGGTCTGTGTTCCTGGTTCCAGTTCAGATTCACTTGAGGAACTACTGCCTGACATGACTGAGTGACACACTGAAAGCGAGGTTTCGCACTACATATAACCATATCATTCTCAAATGAATGTTTTGCCATGGTGGACTTGAAAAATATTTGAGGTGGACATAGCTCATATTCTGAATATCAGAACTAGTCAGGGAAAAGTGCTGAAGTTCAGACAAAACATTATTTAAAAACGGAGCAGCCTTTATAGTGGGAGAGAGGCATTCCATGGACATAAGCCCCCTTAAGGACTTTTCCTTTGCATATAGAATACAGTGAAACCATTGTAGAATGGTGGCAAGTCCTCTTATGTAAGTGCTCACCAATCCTTATTCTAGCCCTGACACTTCTATCGAGACTATGGAATTTAAAGTGCAGATAGTGCAAATAATCTTCCCCTCCACCTTATGCATAAAGTGCCATTGCTTAATATTTATTGTATCTATAGCATATGAAAGGGTTGAAAGGATCTTCATATTGTATACTGTTAAGTGATGATTAAAATGCCTATGGCCTGCTGCTCCAAAAAGTGACTTTAGCGCGTTTCCATGAGCATAAGCCTTATTTGATAGGTGTGCTATATGTTCAGTATCCGTCAAATTTGCGGTCATAACTCTTCATAGATAAGGGTAAGATTTTATTACGTCTATAGTAGAATTGTTATAAAATCATTTATTCTTTGTAATGGCTCAATACCCTTTTGAGTGAAACCTCATGATCTTGATTTTGTTTGTATTAACCTTCAGGAGCTGAGCATCTGAATAAGAAGACGGGATATTGAAATGTTTCTGGAGGCCTCCACTAAACCCTAAATTTACCATTAATGCTCTTTACCACTACCCATCTCTAAACCCTAAAATTACCCTTTCCACCGCTAAACCCTAAAATTACTCTTACCCTCTTTACCACTACTCAACCCCATAGCTCTAAAATTAACCATTCCGTCCTTTACCACTACACACACCTAAACACTAAAATTACCCTTACAGCCATTTACCACTCTTCACCCCTAAACCCAAAAATTTCCCTTACCACCCTTTACCACTATCCACCCCTAAACACTAAAATTATCCTTACTACCCATAACCTTAAAATTACCTTTACAACCCTTTACCACTACCCACCCCTAAAGTCTACATATATTCAATGTAAAAAAACAAAGGTTAAAGGAACTTTTAGTTAGGTGAAAACATCAGTTAAAATATACAATTTTAAAATAACAAAACCATTGAAATTCACCAACTATAGATATCTGCAATTACTATAACTAGTACCCTAAAGTAACTATAACTTGTGCCCCTGCCAAGCACAGTGTTGTTATCAATGGTGCCATTTCAGATGTTGCAGTGATGTTATCAATGATGTCAGAGAACATGTCATGAATTATGTGATATGAGGGGGAATTAGCACTGCATGGCGAGGTTGCAAATTCAAGTTACTTTAGGGCACGAGTTATAGTTATTTGAGATAACCAGGCCAGGCCCTTCGGCAAACCCCCCACAGGCAGCAAACCAAACGCTGAGCACAACCTTTAGCTGTGCACAGCAAGGAGTTGGCAACAGGCCCTTGCCTGCAGCCAGGCCTTGTGGAAACCCCCTTAGGGGCAGCCAACCCCCGCCGGAGGCAGCTAGTCCCATGCTGTGCACGGTCTTTTGTCACAAACGGCTGGGTGGCTTACGGCCAGGCCCTACTTTAAACTCCACGAAGGCAGTCAACCACATGCTGTACACAGTCTTTGTCTGTGTGCAGCAGGGTTTGGCAACAGGGCTTGGCCTGCCACCAGGTCCGTGGCCAAACCCTCAGCAGGCTGCCATTCCCACACCGCATGTACCCTTCAGCGTGTACAGCTTAGGGTTAGCCTTCGGGCCCCAGGGAGCCCATCCCCTGGGGCCAAAACATATATATTAAGGAGTGACGCATACAGGTCCCTCCCCAACCCTCACTTGGCCCCAAGGACCCCATCCCCTGAGGCCAGTTCCAATAAAAAGGGGAGGGGCCATGTAGCCCCCTTCCTCAAGCCTTAAAAGGCCCCGGATACCCTATCCCCCAAGGCCAAATACCATTAAACAATGGAGGAGGGTGTGTTACCCAACTCCGGAGCCTTAATAGGCCACGGGGACCACATCCCAGGGCACAAATACAATAAAAAGTGGTGCGAGGCCATGCAGCCCCACTCCCCAAGCCTTCTTCCAAAATCTAAGGGAAAGGGAAGTGTGCAGCCCCCTTCCACGAGCATTATTAGGCCCCGGGGACCCCATTTCTGGGGCCAAACCATTAAAAAAGTAGAGGAGGCCGTGCCACCGCCCTCCCTGAGCCTTCATAGTCTAACCAAGCCCCAGGGACTCCATCCCCCAGGGCCAAATTCAATCAAAAAGGTATGAGAGGTCTGGAAACAGGGTCGGATGCGGCACACAGCCACACACCACCCATCTCACCGCATTGTGTTAACTGTTTTTAAATCTTTTAAATTTCTCTGTGCCGTCCCTACCTTCAATCTCTTGCTCACTTAATGTGCAGTCCCTGTTCTGCCACGGCTTGTGCCGCTTGAGCGGAGGGACACACACCAACATCCTTTCCCTCGCACCGGAAGCTCAAATTCCACGGTCAGCGTTCCAGACGCTGTAGCCTTCTCTTTCAGCCCACATCCACCCTGTTAAAAGGAAGTGCACCGAGCGGACGCGCGCAGCGGTGTGCCGGCGGCGCCCCAAAGGCAAGCGCGTCTGCGCCCGTCCGCGCCTGGCCGTCGCCGGACGCCGGACATTCTGGCCAATTTTCCTCCTGACTACCTGCACTTTTCCGTCTCCCTACTCACTCTAAATAGCTACAAACACCCATGGCCATAATACGGTACTCCAGACACAAGCTCATCTCATTCAATAGAGCAAACCCCTCCGATATACCCATGGCTCTCCCTCTGTTAGCTTGGTCTACGGTAGGTCAAACAGATATCCTCGACAATGGCCGACCCCTCCCTAAACCCTGCCCCATCGATCCTCCGTATGGCACCCCTACTGATCCGGCTAATCATCTAACAGGAGTATACTGTAATGCGCACTCCATCCCTAAACAAGCTCTAGAAATCTGGACCCTGCTTGACTCTGAGAAACCCAACATTTTCTTTATAACAGATACATGGCTCCATGAGTCCTCACTCCCTGACATCTCGATAGCCTTCCCCTTGGATTACCAACTGATCAGACTTGACAGGAACAACAAGAGAAGAGGCGGCCTAGCCATAGCCTTCAGAGCCAACACTAAACTTAGCATAAGTGATACCTTCCTCTCGGACTGGGGCGAACTTTGTATTTTTAAAATGGACTGTCTAACTAAGGGGTCCTGGAGAGGTGCCTTACTCTATCGCCCTCCGGGCAACAAAGCTCACTTCACTAATCATTTGATTGAGACTATCGCAATATTATACAAAGATAAGTTTAAATGCCGTATCACACCTGATCCATTACCTAACTGTGAGAACATGGCCTTCTCAATTAGCTTCTCTCCCACTCATACACTTTCTGGAGTACTGATCTATCGTCCCCCAGGATCACCAGGTCAATTTCTTGAGACAATTAGCGGCATTGTAGCCAACTTAGCTAGCTCACCATCCAATTTTACAGTGATGGGAGATCTTAATTTACACATTGACAATCCTAGCAACTCGGCAGCCTCGGAGTTAGCTGAAAATCTGGCAGCACTCAGGTTTAAACAGAAAGTGTCAGGGGAAACTTACATCAAAGGTCACCTCCTAGATCTAGGTCAATGAAATTAGATATCCGCACAGGGGTTGTCGGGTCTCTCCACCAGTTGGGGTAACCCTGTAGGGGAACTCGCCTCGGCAAGGTGTTTTGATGTATTCTCTTGAGGCGGGGCAATAGGCCTCCGGAATTCTGCGTTCGCCCCTAGATCACGCTGTATCGACCTCGGGCCCCCCACAGAGTTGTGGTCTTCACTATTGTTTTGCTTTCTCTGTTTCTTGTCCATTTTCTCTTTTTTTAATTGTTTTGTGGGTTAATAAGTTAATTTACGTTTATTGTCTCTTAATGGCAGGGAGGAGAAATCTCCATTTTACTGAGGGAGAATTGTCAGTTATGGTGGATAAAATCATTACAGTAGAGCCACAATTGTTTGGATCCCAAGTACAATATACAACTATAGCTCAGAATAAAGGCAAAGCACCTGTGCACACAGGAGGAAATAAGGAAGAGGTGGAACGACCTGCGGGGGAGAGTGCATTCCCTGGTCTCCAAGCATCACCTGGCGGCCCAGAGGACTGGTGGTGGTTCTCCCAGCCCCCTTACAACTTTTTCCCCGGGAGGAAAAGGTCTTGCAGATCCTGCATCATGAAGACTTGTCAGGAAAACCCGGTGGAGTGGAGACTGGTAAGGTATACTTTTGAAAATGTCAGTAATCCTAAATGTTTTTGCTTTTCATTTTGCTGTTGTTAATGTGTTTGCCCCTTGTTTAAACATATAATCCCATATATAAACAGTTTTATCTCAATTTATTAAGGTAACTTGTAGCATTATTGTTGTTTCTCTCATTTTACTGATTGTTAACCCTTTCACTGTCAGGCCTTTTCCCCCCGCACCACATACATTTTTGACTATTTGGGGTAGTTCACGCTTAGGCCCGCATAACCTTTTTTCCACATAAGGTATCCATACCAAATTTACGTCCTTTTCTTCCAACATCCTGAGGATTCTAAAGTTACCAGGGGTTTGTAGATTCTCCTGGAGGGGCTGAGAAATAGGCAAAATACAGCTAAATTTGTTTTTTGGGGGAAAAATGGGATAAAAGTGTTGCAGAAGAAAGTGTCAGGTTTCTTCCCTGCAAATGGTATCAACAAAGGGTTTGTGGTACTAAAATCACCATCTTCCCAGCTTTCAGGAATAGGCAGACTTTTGTCAGAAAACTAAAATTTTGTACACAGTTTTGGCATTTTACTGGGACTCAGCCTATTTTTCCTATTTTTTGTCCTATCACCCTCCTTCCAGTTAGTGGTAGAAATGGGTATGCAACCAATAATGGATACCGTAAAGCTATACATTTCTGAAAAGTAGACAAAATTTTGAATTCAGCAAATCATTTGTGTGAATATATGACGTTACTTCGCATACCATTAGTGCGCATGTTTTTAGTGCGATATTTTTACTTCGCAATTACCATTACTACGCATGTTTTCAGTGCGCATGCCTTTACTTCGAAAGTTCATTGAAATGAAATAAATATGCTTTTACTTCGCTTAACATTAGTACGCATACAACTACAAAGCGTTTTTAGTTCGTAATAGGGGTTTTGGGTAGGGGAGTACTTTTAAAAATCGGGTATTATATTATTATTCGTGTATTAAAGTAAACACCCTTTTTTTAAAAAATACACACGTTTTGTAATCATTCTTCATATTTATTATTTCCTTTACCCTTTAAATATATTATATGTCCGTAAAAGAAACTGTATTATTTTTATAAATAATAAATTTAATAATTAATTGTGTGTTCATAAATTGAACATTAAACGTATAAATCAGTATTCAATCAATTGTAAAATGCTTTATGATATGTCGACAATTTCTTTTCAATCTTAGTTGTAGCACCTGCCACTATTTATACACGTTCACATTTTTCGTTTTAATCACAAGAATACACTAACCCTCAAACACTACTCTACCCTACACTACTCTAACACCACTACACTACCCTAAACCCTAAAACACTACCCCCTACACAACTGTCCCCCTTCCCCAATCAGTGCCCTACACTCTAACACTACCCAGCATGCCCCCCCAGACACTACCCTAAACCCTAAAAAACTACCCTACACTACACAACCACAACACCACTACCCAAAACCCTAAATCACTATCCCCTGCACTTCTCTCCCCCAACCCCTAGTCCTGTCCCTACTCCCAAACCCTACCCTTCACGACCCCCAACACTACCCTACACCCAAATACACTACTGTACACTACACAAACACAACCCTACAACCTATTAGACTATCCCCTGCAAGACCCTAAAAACTACACAGCCCCACTTACCTCTCTCTCCTCGTGGTTCACCTTCCACTTCTCCTGCTTCCTGCGTCAGAGTCGCACGGCATTATTTGGAATCGGAAGCGCCTCCAAATGAAAACAATGATGTGGATAGCCTGCGAAGTTACGGTATTTGTGTCCATAGAAACAATTTTAAAACCTTGGGAAAACTTTAATATTAAACGTTTATATATTTTTTTTTTGCGCATTTTAATACTCTAACAATGCTGAAGTCATTTTTTAAAAACTTACATTCATTGTGGTAATGGTATTTGCGCAGTAACCTATTTGCGAAGTAACGGTATTTGCGTACTAGTAGCATGCGTAGTAATTCATTTGGTTAAGTATAAAGAGTCAAAAATCGGCATCAAGGAAACCTATGCATTTCTGAAATGGGAACAAGATATCTAGTTTAGAAGCAGTAGTTATTTGTGCATCTCTAAATATGTGGGTACCCATATTGACATGTGAATTAGAGGGTATTGTTCAAAATGACTTCTTTTTTTTTGGTCAAAATTCTGTTTATTGAGCATCCATCAGACAAATTATATAGCAAGAAACCAGGTGGGACGTGCAAGCCCCGGGGTCGAATTCAAACTGCTATTGAGAGTTCAGTTTCAAGCGTCCCTCGGGTGAGGCACTCCCCCTGATAACATATAGATGCTTTTTTGTTGTCCTGGCCAAACATGCCCATAAGTACGCATCGAGTAATACAAACAAACCCCCCCCCCCCCTTCACTGGTCCCCAACCCCCCTCCCCTTCCCCGGTGGTGGTGATTATAAATCCCCCAATTTTTTTTTACTTCAACAAGTCTTCCGCCGACATCTGAATTTATCAAGGCGGGCGTCAGATCGTTGCATCCATTGGGTTGTGAGTCCCCTGGGCTCTCCTTGCTGTAATTTAAATCTGGAAGAGGTGCATGGCCCTGGTCGAGGGTGGACATACTGCTGCCGGTAGGCCTTGTGAAAGGAACCTAACTAGTGGCCCCCATTTGTGTTCAAAGGCCGTGTAATTGTCTCTGAAAATGTCTGCAAGTCTTTCCATAGAGAGGAGTCTCCATAAACGAGCGTGCCAGAGTGAAATTGCTGGAGTGCCTGGTTTTTTCCATGCTGCTGCTATTGTAAGTTTTGCCGCCCCCAGACATGTCCACAGGATTACCTTTTCCGAGTTTGGAGTGTGGTCTAACTCTGGATCTCGGAGACCCAACAGGGCGCCCCCAATATCCGAAGGGACTGGGTATCCAAGCATCTCTTTAATGTGGGAGAGAATTTCCTCCCAAAAAGGCCGGATACTAGGGCAGTCCCACCAGATATGGCGGAAGTCCCCCCTCTCCCCGCATCCCCGACAGCAGAGATCGGATGTGTCGGGGAAGATCCTCTGAAGCTTGGTAGGGTATAAATACCAATCCAGCAGCGTTTTGTAGTGGGCTTCCCTCAGAGCTACTGATTTGTTGTGTCTAGAGAGATCCCCCCATTAGTGCTTCCATTCTTCCTCTGTGATATCCCGCCCCAGCACCTGTTCCCAAAAGGACATGTAGCGTGCTCGTGGTGTATGTAAAGTGGACAGCAGCAGCGCGTAGAGGGAGGAAATGGTGCCTTTCATAGAACCCGCCCTGTGGATCGCCAATGACTCCATCGCTGTGAGCTCTCTTGTGGCGGCCTCTTTTATGTGTGGTAGCGTTACCCAGTGTTTGAGCTGAAGATAATGGTAGTGCTCACTAGAGGGGATCAAAAATTCCCGTTGGCAGCTCTCGAATGTCCGTATATCGTAGTTGTGGAAAAGGTCCGAGAGTTTAAGGCAACCCCCCTCCCTCCAACAGTCGAAAGTCCCCTCCCGAAGTGCTGGGGGAAACGCTGGATTGAAGTGAATTGGGGTGAAT
Source organism: Calotriton arnoldi (assembly GCA_963921515.1). Lineage (NCBI taxonomy): Eukaryota > Metazoa > Chordata > Amphibia > Caudata > Salamandridae > Calotriton > Calotriton arnoldi. The sequence continues at coordinate 300,241 of CAWUFW010005430.1, forward strand.
GGTGAAGGGAATGTGGTCCAGCCGTTCCTCCTCGTTACCTGGTCCCAAACCGTCAGTGTTGTGCAGGTGGGGGTGCTTAAGTAGGCATTTGCAGGACGGTCCCTTCTGGGCTTTCAGAGAACATCCCAAATGGAGCGTCCCACGATGGAGCGGTCCATGTGGAGCCAGTGTTTATCGGACTCCCGTGCTGTTCATTCTGTCACCACTCGCAACTGGGCCGCTTGATAGTAAAACGTGAGGTCTGGAAGGGCCACCCCTCCCTCCTTCCTAGGTTTCCTCAGCACATGGTAAGGTAGGCGTGCCCTTCCCCCCCTGCCAAATGAAATTAATGACCAGGGATCGAAGACGCGGCAGGAGGTCTTGCTCCAAGGTGATTGGCAGTGCCTGGAATAAGTAGAGTAGCTTGGGGAGGACTGTCATTTTTACAGCATTGATCCGCCCTAACCATGAGATGTAGAGAGGCTTCCATCTTTTAAAGTCCTGTTGCAACTGCGTCACTAAGGGGGGATAGTTAGCCCGATAGAGATCCCCAATTTTGGCTGTGAGATAGACACCCAGGTAGAGAAGAGAGTGCTTGGCCAATTGGAAGGGTGTTTGGGCCTTCAATCATGATACCTCACCTGCAGGAAGCGTAAGATTGAGTATGGAGGATTTCGAGAAATTTACCTTGAATCCTGCTACTTGTTCAAAGCTCAACAGCTCCGTTTGCACTGCCTGAAGGGATGAGGCTGGCTCCATGAGAGTGAGGAGAATATCGTCAGCGAACAGGGACACTTTGTGCTCAATGCCACCGAATTTAATTCCCCCTATCTCCTCATTGGCCCGAAAGCGTGCTGCAAGAGGCTCTATACTGAGGGCGAACAGGAGGGGAGAAAGAGGGCACCCCTGTCGCGTGCCCCTACTGAGAATGAAAGGGAGGGAAGGTGACCCGTTCACCACCACTCGAGGCCTTGGGAGATGGTAGTTGGCCTTAATCATGTGGAGGAAGGCCTCACCAAAGCCGAAGCGCTGCATGGCGAGGAATAGGAACGACCAGTCCACCCTGTCAAAGGCCTTTTCCGCATCAAGACCATCCAGGATAGCAGGCAATTTGAATTTGGAGGCATTTTCAATAAGGTGTATGGTGCAACGGATGTAATCATGGGTTTGTCGCCCCTGTATAAAGCCCGATTGATCAGGGTGGACCAGCTCGGCCATCAACCCCTCCACGCGCGCCGCCAGGATCATAGAGTAGAGTTTGGCATCGAGATTGAGAAGAGCTATAGGCCTGTACGAGGCACAGTGTTGGGGGTCCTTCCCCGGCTTAGGTATTACCGAAATCACAGCCTCAGCCATAGAGGTGGAAACGCGCGCATCAGCGGCTATCGCCTGGAATAGGTCAGTGAGATGGGGTGTGAGCTCTGCCACAAAGTTTTTGTAAAATTGGGCCGTAAGGCCATCAGGGCCAGGGGCTTTGTGTAATTTGAGTCTCCCTATGGCCAGTCTAACCTCCTCAGAGGAGATAGGGGTGTCGAGGGACTCCGCGGTTGCGGGGGAGATCCTGGGGAGTGATACGTTATCTAAGTACTGCTGATGTAGGACCGTGTCTGGGTTGGTGCCCTGGTAGAGCTCCCCATAAAAGTCGCCAAAAAGGTTGGCCTTCTTATCGTTAGTGTGGGTGAGCTGTCCCTGACGGTCCAGAATGCCCCCTATATATTCCCGCTCCCGCTTCACTTGGAGACGTCGTGCTAAGTGAGACCCTACTTTGTCCCCTTGAGCATAGGAGGTCTGTCGTAGTTTCAAGAGCATGTATTCTGCCCTATTGTTGTAAATCGAGCGGAGCTTGCCCCGAACGGCTTGAGTTGTCGTTGTATCACCCGGGTGGGGGTCCCTTTGTGTGCCTTTTCAATTACCTCCTGTTCTCGTTCGAGATCTACCCTTTCCTTTTTTCTGATTGTTAAGGGTCGCGCTGAGTTGTATACATTTACCCCTGATAACCGCCTTAAAGGCGTCCCAATTGTTCTGCGCGGAGGTATCCTGGGGAGAGTTGTGTGTGAAGAAATCAAGGATGGAGGTCCTCAGTTCCGCACAAAGGACGGGACCGTGTAGGATCGGGGTTGGGAAATACCATCGGAACTTGCCCGTCCTGGGTCCCGGCCAATTTAGATTAATAGTGACCACGCTATGGTCGGAGATGGAAATCGGCAATATCTGCGCCGCCTGAAGAGAACCCACCAGGGCCTGACTAAGAAATATGTAGTCAATCCTGGAGTAGGACTGATGCACATGCGAGTAGAATGTGTAGTCTTTAGTAGTGGGGTGCAACTCCCGCCAAGCATCACACAGACCCAATGAGGATATTTTTTGTTTGGTCCCTTTAGGAAAGGTGGATGTCGTCGCCCTATGTGTATGTGAGCTGTCCAGGATCTCGTGCCAGGCCAAATTAAAGGCCCCCAGGAGAACTATCGGACCCTCCGCAAACCCGGAGATCAACTCAAGAGTGTGTGTACAAAAGGTGGCCTGTCCCGAGTTGCGTGCATATATGGATGCGAAGGTGCATAAGGTGCCCCTGAGCCGCCCCTTTACCACAACAACCCGGCCCTCCCGGTCTGTTTTAGTAGCCTCATGCTGGAATTTGGTGGAGCTGTGGAAGAGTAGTGCCACCCTGTTATGCTTTGTGCTAGAGGACGACTTGTATATGAGGGGGTATGATTTGTGGTGCAACCGAGTGTCCTCTGACTTTTTAAGATGGGTTTCTTGTAAGGCAACCACCTCGAACCTTCGATCTGTGAGGTATTTCCAGATTTTTTGACGTTTTTGGGGGGAGTTCATCCCCTTAACATTCCAGGTTGCTATTGATACCATTGGTAAACTTCACCTCTCCCCCTTCCTATGTGGGTCAGGACAGCCCCAGTTCTGCGGCAGAGACCTCCCCAGGCTAGATCCCCACTGAGACATAATGTCCTCCACCCTCGCGCCCCCGCCTGTCATACGCTATTGCCTTGTTCAAATAAAAAATAATTAAAAAACAAAGCCCAGACACCACCACCACCAGGGTACCCTTCTCCCCCACCCCCCCTCCCAAAAACCCCCAAGAACAGTGAGCCGCTCGGCCAACGGGCCATCAGCTCGGAACCTCCCGGAAAACCCAGGGAAAATTCTGGGTGATACGGACAAGGCCCGTACCCCCCAGCTGCCATGTGCTAAAGAGCATAGAAAAAACATTGACTAGGAAAGAGAGGAAAATAACAACCTCAGTGTCTTTAACAATCGGAGGCATTGCTCCGGACGCCAGCCCGAATGTCCCAGTTGATCGCCGGGTTCCAGCTTTCGAGGTGGCACGTGCCTGTAAAAGCGTCTCTGGTCGTAGTCCCTCCGGGCTCAAGGCTTCGGCCTACAGGCAGATCTATGAAATCAGTCTCTGGGGTTTCATTTAGACTTTGCGACCGTGTGCCAGGTTCTGGATCCTTTCCGCTGTTGCTCCGGACCGCTGGATGTGCCCTCCGGGGAATCCTCCTCTAGTGGTGGCAGGCCCAGAATGCAGAGGCTGTCAGGTAGCTCCGTCACGTGGTGTGGTTTATTCTTGTATTCAAAGACCAAACCAAATGGAAACGACCAGCGATATCGAATGTTCTCATCTCGTAACTTTGTGGTGATGGGTCTCAGCAGCCGCCGACGAGCGAGAGTAGCCGGTGCTAGGGCCTGGAATTTCGAGCATTTGTAGCCCTGGAAGGAAATGTCAGCCTTCTTCCTCGCTGCACTCAAGATGGCCTCCTTTGTCTTAAAAGCGTGCATCTTGACCAGGATGTCTTGCGGTCGTCTACGGTCACCCGGTTGTGTGGTCCCCACCCGGTGAGCTCGGTCAATTTTAATCTTCAGTTGGTGGGGTGATAGTATTTCCCCGAAGAGGCCTGGTACGAAAGCTTCCAAATCTGGCCCCTCCACGCCCTCCTCCAGGTCACGAATGCGGACGTTCTCCCGCCGGGATCTATTCTCCAGGTCCTCCGCCTTAAGTAGAGCTTGCTGGAGTTGGGCCCTTAATTCCCGTTGGGTATCTTGTAAAGTGGGGGTCCTGGTCTCCAGATCTTGCGTCCGCTCCTCCACCTCCAGCGCCCTGGTGCCCACCGCGTCCACATCTTGGCGGAGGGACACCATCTTCTCGGTGAGGACTGCCTTGAGCTGATCCATGGAAGAATGCAAGTCTTGCTTGATCTCGGTGCAGAGATCTGCTTTAAAGTCTCGCAATGTTGCCACCAACTCTTCCCGAGTAAGCGCCATGTTCTGCTTTTGAGGGGAACCCAAAAGTGGAGAGTCTTTATCAGTGGCCGAGAAGTAGCTGGAGACTTTGTTTGTGAATTTCTTGGGCGGCATAGGAGCTGCGACTGTCACCACGTAGTGGGCAGGGATCCGGGCGGGCAACGGCAATCTAGGCACCCACGTCTTTCACCGACATCAGGGCCTGTTCGTGCTCGGGCAGACTGAACTGAGGCTGTTAAGAGGCGGCCATATTAAGGTCAGGCATCTTCAGACTGGCTAATGGCGGCCCCTGAGTTTCGTGACCATTCCCCCTCATGCAGAATAGAAGCTGTGTAGGTGCCATGCCTACCGCCACCCGTTGGTCGCCACCACTCTGCAGTAACCACTAGAAGACCGGTCCAGGGGTCGCCAGCCAGCCAGCCGCCATCTTAGAGTCAGGCGAGGCCTCCTAATCCCAGCCGCTCCCTCAAGCCTCGGCAACCGATTCCTGGTCATATGAGGTGAGGCGCCCACATGCAGCACGATCCCCGCTCTCCCCCAGCGCCACTGGTCTCAGGCGCCGGCCGCTCCAGTATCGGGCCGCCCACAGGACCCCGAGGCCTCACCTCCTCTCTCGCGGTCGGCCGTTAATCCCTCCAGGCAGCATCCACGTGGGAGCGGGAGCCAAGAGGCAGCAGCGCCCGTCCCCCTTCGGTGCTGGAATGCCTCGGTCCTGGTAGGGTCTGGGTCGCAGCCGAGACTGCACTGTGGAGCTGCCGGTCCGGGCACCGTGAGATCCACTACACCATCTTGCGCGCGGCTTCACCTCTCAATCTCTCGCCTCTTAGCCAGCGCCCGACCCGGCGCTCGAATTTCAGGGTCGGTATTGACACCCCTATTAGTTAGGGGCTCCTCTGCTCATCCTTCCTGGATGTTCCGCTCCCTTTCCGTGGTGATAGTAACCAAAGGCAGCCGTGGGGGTCCGGAGCTGAAGCGGTTCACGTCCGCTCAGCCATCTTACTTGGCCATGCCCCCCCATGACTTCTTTTTTACACACTATCTTACATTGGGAAGGCAGAAATGCAAAGAAAGACAAATGGTAATAACACTTGGTCTACTATTCTGTGTTCCCTAAGTCTCCCAATAAAAATGGTACCTCACTTGTGTGGGTAGGCTTAGTGCCCGCAACAGGAACTGGCCCAAAACGCAGGCTTGGCAGTTTGGGCTGGACTGTTCCCACAAGGAACAGGGTCAAGACTGATTTGCATATGGCTGGGTCCAAACTGGGGTGGTGAGCAAAAGAATGATGGATTTAACCCAGATCCTTGTGACTGGGGGTGAATGTATGCATTGTCCATCATTCCGTCCATTAATTGTTTCTTTCGCATTTGTCGCCCTAAGTGGGAAGGGTATGCCCAGACATGGGTCCCGTGCTCACTACACCACTGGATTCAAGCTAGCCTGGCTGATGAAGGGTGATGCCCTGAAACCGGTCCCAGGATGCGTGTTTCCGGCCCAGGGAGGACCTGGGTTGGCAGTTCGGGATGGACTGTTCCCACAAGGAACAGGGTCAAGACTGATTTGCATATGGCTGGGTGCAAACTGGGGTGGTGTGGTGAGCAAAAGAATGATGGATTTAACCCAGATCCTTGTGACTGGGGGTGAATGTTTGCATTGTCTAGCATTCCGTCCATTAATTGTTTCTTTTGCATTTGTTGCCCTAAGTGGGAAGGGTATGCCCAGACGTAGGTCCCGTGCTCACTACACCACTGGATTCAAGCTAGGCTGGCTGATGAAGGGTGATGCCCTGAAACCGGTCCCAGGATGCTTGTTTCCGGTGCAGGGAGGACCTGGCTTGGCAGTTCGGGCTGGACTGTTCTCACAAGGAACAGGGTCAAGAGTGATTTGCTTATGGCTGGGTCCAAACTGGGGTGGTGTGGTGAGCAAAAGAATGATGGATTTAACCCAGATCCTTGTGACTGGGGGTGAATGTTTGCTTTGTCCAGCATTCCATCCATTAATTGTTTCTTTTGCATTTGTCGCCCTAAGTGGGAAGGGTATGCCCAGACGTGGGTCCCGTGCTCACTACACCACTGGATTCAAGCTAGCCTGGCTGATGAAGGGTGATGCCCTGAAACCGGTCCCAGGGTGCTTGTTTCCAGTCCAGGGGGGACCTGGCTTGGCAGTTCGGGCTGGACTGTTCCCACAAGGAACAGGGCCATGACTAATTTGCATATGGGTGGGTCCAAACTGGGGTTGTGTGGTGAGCAAAAGAATGATGGATTTAACCCAGATCCTTGTGACTTGGGGTGAATGTTTGAATTGTCCAGCATTCCGTCCATTAATTGTTTCTTTTCCAAAACGCAACATGGACACATCACATTTTTTCAGTGAAAATGGACCCTGTTTTAGAAATGTGCCTAGCTGTGGACTTTGGGCCCTAGCTCAGTCGGAACCTAGAGAAACCTAGCAAACCTGTACATTTTTTAAAACTAGACACCCAGGGAAATCCAGGATTGGGGAACTTGTGTGGCTCTCACCAGGGCCTGTTACCCAGAATCCCTTGCAAATCTCAAACTTTGTCAAAAAACAAGTTTTCCTCACATTTCTGTGATGGAAAGTTCTGGAATCTATAGGGTGCCACAAACTGGCACCCACACAGCATTCCCCTAAGTCTGACGATAAAAATGGTACCTCACTTGTGTGGGTAGGCCTACTGCCCGTGACAGGAAATGGACCAAAAGGCAACATGGACACATCACATTTTTCCAGTGAAAACTGACTCTTTTTTGCAATGTGCCTAGCTGTGGATTTTGGGCCTTAGCTCAGCCGGCACCTAGGGAAACCTAGAAAACCTGACGATTTTTTAAAACTAGATACCCAGGGAAATCCAGGATGGGGGTGACTTGTGTGGCTCTCACCAGGTTCTGTTACCCAGAATCTCTTGCAAAACTCAAACTTTGTAAAAAAAAAAAAACATTTTCCTCACATTTCTGTGATGGAAAGTTCTGGAATCTGTGGGTAGCCACAAACTTCCACCCACCCAGCATTCCCCCAGGTCTGCCGATCAAAATGGTACTTCACTTGTGTGGGTAGGCCTAGTGTCCCTGACAGGAAACGCAGCTGTCGCCGCTGCAGGTAAGAGCAGTAGGGCCGGCTGGGGGAGAATTCGAAAGACGACCACGAGGGAAAAATAATGATTTATTTAATTTTCCCTTTTGGTCGTCTCTTGAAATCCCACCCAGGTGGCCCCACCGCTCTTACATGGAGTGGCCGCGGCTGAGGAAACAGCCCAAAACGCAACGTGGACATATCACATTTTTCCAGGGAAAACTGACCATTTTGTTGCAATGTGCCTAGCTGTGGATTTTGGGCCCTAGCTCAGCTGGCACCTAGGGAAACCTAGTAAACATGTACCATTTTGAAAACTAGACACCCAGCGCAATCCAGGATGGGGTGACCTGTGTGGCTCTCACCAGGTTCTGTTACCCAGAATCCCTTGCAAACCTCAAACCTTGTCAAAAAAATAACCATTTTCCTCACATTTCTGTGATGGCAAGTTCTGGAATCTGTGGGGAGACACAAACTTCCACCCACCCAGCATTTCCCCAAGTCTGTTAATAAAAAATGGTACCTCACTTGTGTCGGTAGGCCTAGCTCCCGCATCAGGAAATGGCCCAAATCTTATTGTGGAGACACCAAAATTATTTATCACGAAACAACCTGGTTTTGCAAGGGAGTCAACCACGTTTTTGGTCCCAGGCTCGACGGTCATCTAGGGGAACCTACCAAACCCAGACATTTCTGAAAACTGGACACCCGGGGAAGTCCAGGGAGGTTAGCTTTCATGGATTCCCCAATGTTTTCTTACCCAGAATCCCCTGCAAACCTTAAATTTAGCCTTAAAAATCAAATTTTCCTCACATTTCTGTGTGGTAAAATTGTGGGATCACCAGGACTACACAAATTTCCTACCACCCAGCGTTCCCCCCAGGTCTCCCAATAAAAATGGTACCTCACTTGTGTCGGTGGGCCAAGTACCCACGACAGGGAAGGGCCCAAAACATATTGTGTTATGTTATGTTAAGCTATTTGTAAAGCGCAGCTTATACCCGGAGGTGTCTTGGCGCTGATTTTATAAGCAACGATAGGGGTAAGAGAAGACCTACTGATTGAAGAGCCAAGTTTTCAAAACTTTCCGGAACTGGGGCAGGGAAGGAGCTGACCTAAGATTGAGTGGAAGGAGATTCCAGGATGAGCTGCTCTAACCGCAAAGCTGCTACCACCCCATTTAGATTTTTTAAATCTGATAGGATTTATTCTGAAGGAGCCTGCTGATCTTAGGTTTCTTGTTGGAATGTACCATGATAAGGCTTTCTTCATAAAGGAAGGTCCTGAATTGTGGAGGGCTTTATATGTCAGACAGAGGGCCTTAAACTTGTTTCTGTTTTTGACTGTCAGCCAATGAAGATACTTAAGAGCAGAAGAAACAGAGTGGTGCCTCGGCCAATCCAATAGGAGTCTGGCTGCCGAAATTTTGAAGAATTTGCAATTTTTTCAGGTATTGAGCATGTAGGCCAATGTAGAGGCCATTGCAGTAGTCGATCTTGGACAATACCAGGGTGGAAATAACTGATTTCCTGACTGAGATGGGCAGAAGGGTTAATATTTTTTTAAGTATTCTCAAGGTATTATACGAAGAGGAGACCACTGCATTGATTTGATTGCCTAGGAGTAAATGATCGTCAATCATGACACCTAAACTCTTGACTTTCCTGTTGGGTGCGGGAAGGAGGCCCATGTCAACTGGCCAGCAAGGAGCAGTCCAGAAGTAAAATCACTTCGGTCTTACCAGCATTGAGCTTAAGGCAGTGTTTGTTCATCCAGTCATAAATAAATTTCATGCAATCGTGGATGCGAAGACATGTGTGGTTGGCATCGTTGGAGGCTGATAACACAATTTGCATATCATCCACATAAGAAGTGAGGGAGAACCCCAAGGATTCGACCAGAGGAGCCAGATCAGTGACGTATATATTAAAAAGAGTAGGACTAAGAGAAGATCCCTGCGGAACCCCGCAGGGCAGGTGGAATGAGCTTGAAGAAAAAGCCTCAATGTTGATTATGTTTTCCCTGTTCGACATGAAGGATGAGACTAGTTTCAAGGCAAGATTTTTTATACCTTTTGCTTCCAGACGGTGTACCAATGTGGAATGATACACCGTATCAAACGCCGCAGACAGGTCCAACAGGATAAGGGCGGCTGACCCCCCCTCATCCAGGATGAATTTAAGCTCATCAGTGGCCTTGATCAAGGGAGTCTCTGTACTGTGTTCGGATCCGAATTGAGTAGGATCCAGAAAATTAGAGTCCTTAATGAACTGATTTAGTTGAGTGTTCATCATTTTCTCTACTATTTTCGCAGGGAAGGGAAGTCTAGAAATAGGCCGATAATTGGCCGGGTCTTTGGGGTCCAGATTAGTTTTTTTCAATAAAGTCAGAATGGAGGCTTGCTTCCATTGGGATGGAAAGACACCTGTTCTGAACATGTTATTAAACAGGTTTGAGAGATGGACTGCAATAATGCCGGGGACCAGCATATTAACTGAGGGCGTACAGGGATCGTCCGGAGAACCTGACTTGGTGGTCAGGATAAGATCTTTTATTTGTGACATAGAGACAGGGGAAAATGACTCGAAGCCATTAGTGTCCAAGTCATTATCGAAAACTGTGTCCACTTTATCTTGACTGGTGGACGGCGGAAGATTACCACAATGACCAAATGAGTTAAAAATTGAGTTGATTTTACCCCTGAAGTGCGAAGCAATCTCATTGCAAAAGGACTGGCTAACCCAATCCCTTTTATACTCCGGTTGTTTAGTGAGTTTATTGATGACTTGATAAAGTTCTTTAGCTGAGTTTTTGGCGGATTCAATTTGCTATGAAAAGTAGGCTGCCTTTTCTGTAACCAATAGGGCTTTATATTTAGTTAATGAGCGTTTGTAAGTGTCTCTCTCGTGGGAGTCATATAGGACTCTCCATTTCCTCTCTTGGCGTCTACAACCTTGTTTTTCAAGTCTAAGGGCCTCGGAGAACCAGGGAGCAGACGGACAGGTCCTGCTTAGGCCACTTTTTTTGACAGGACTAAATGAGAAAAGGCAGAGTTGAGCCAGGTGGAGTAAGTCTCAGCTGTGAGTTCAGGATTGTCTACCACGGGGGGCGTGAGATAATCAATTGTTGCTCTAGTTGATTTTGATCAACTTTTGCCCAGGATCTATGCTGGGCTGATATAGACCTCTTGTTCGGGACTGTATTAGTTGTAGGGCAATTTATCTTAAAGAAGATAGCAGAGTGATCGGACCAGATCAGTGGAAGTACTTTGAGACTAGAGTTATCATTGTTGTTCGAGAACAGCGCATCAAGCATATGATCACCAGGGTGAGTGGGATTCGTACTAAGGAGTTTAAGATCAAAGGCATCCATGATTTCTATTAATGAGATTGTATCCTTGTCTTCCGTTCTAAGTGAAAATTGAAATCCCCGAGGACCGTAAAATTGGCAAGGAGCTAATGGAGTTTAAAAAGCCGGCTTTAGAACCGGGAGGGTGATAAATGAGAGAGCCTCGAAAGGTGTAATTATTTGTGAGCCTGAGTTTGAAGGACAGTGCTTCACAGTCCTCAGACTGTATAGTAATGAATTTGGCCCTAAATTTATCCTGGTAGATGACCGCCAATACCCCTCTTCTTTTAATTGGACGGTCTTGCCTATGCATCTGATACCCGGAAGGCGTGGCTGCGAGAAGTTCAGGCATCGAAGTATTAGTGGCCCAGGTTTCCGAGATAAATAGAATGTCAGATTCATGAGAATCAATAAGATCTGCTACTTCGAGTGCGTGCTTTACTAGTGAACGAGCATTAATTAAGGTGCCGATTAAGCCCGTAGAATACTGTTTTCCAGATGATTTCTGGCTGGATCCAAGTGAGCTGACAAAGGCGAAAGGGCCAGGCAGCAGGAAAACACAGGAGGAGCAGATTCCCTCCAAACTCTGGCAGAGAGCTAGTGTAGCAATTGAGATCCTGCGTATTTAAATCATGAAGTTCCTTACTTGTAAAAAAGATTCCAGTCCTGGAATCTGAGGCAGAACTGGCAGGGGGTCTGGCGCTAGGCACGGTCCAGGTGCGGACGGGCGCAGACGGTCTTGCCTTAGGCGTGCCCGCTGTGCGGCCGCACACTCATGCTGCTTTAATAGTCAGCAGTAGTATCCCTGCTGGAAGTTGGGTTAGCCGGGGGGGGGGAGCTACATCCCTCCGCTCAATCGGCAGGAACTGCAGTGGCGGACCGGGGACTGGGGAGCAATCGGGAGCGGAAGGAGTAGTAAGTGCAAAGTGCAGAGGAAAGTAGATTAAGGTAGCCCTTTTAAAATTGAAATAAGCTTTAAAAACAATCACAGTTTAAAAGAAAATACATTTTTCAAAATAGATCTTGGCACTCTGCTTACTAAAAATTGTGGAGACATCAAAATTATGTATCACAAAATGACCTGGTTTATCAAGGGGAGTACCTGCATTTTTGGTCCCGGGCTAGGCTCCCATCTAGGGAAACCTAGCAAACCCAGACATTTCTGAAAACTAGACACCCGGGGAAGTCCAGGGAGATGTGACTTGTGTGGATCCCCCATCGTATTCCTACCCAGAATGCTCTGCAAACCTCAAATTTAGCTAAAAATAATCACATTTTCCTTACAATTCTGTCTGGGATCACTGCTCCAGCACAATTTTCCTACCACCCAGCGTTCCCCTTGGTCTCCTGATAAAAATGATACCTCACTTGTTTGGGTGACCAATGCAGAATCGCCTAAAAATGTTTATAAAAAATATATAGTGCTTAGAGCTCGCTGTGCTATCCCCTCATAGCTATGTTTTTAGACTTTCCTAGTCGCAGGCCCTTGGCCCACCCACGCAAGTGAGGTATCATTTTACAGGGATGTGTGGCTTGTGTGAATCCCCCAACGTTTTCTTACCCAGAATCCCCTGCAAACCTCAAATTTAGCTAAAAAGTCACATTTTCCTCACATTTCTGTGTGGGAAGGTTATGAGATCACCGCGCTGGCAGAAATTTCCCATCACCCAGTGTTCCCCTCAGTCTCTCGATAAAAATGATATCTCACTTGTGTGTGCAAGCAGTGTCAACCTAAAAACGTATGAAAAAAAGTGCCCTTCTGGACCCACTTTGGTTCCCCCTCAGTTTTTAATTTTATAAGTTTTTAGGTTCTCTGCTTTGAGCAACCACACAAGTGAGGTATCATTTTTTTCAGGAGACCGAGAGAAACTCTGGGTGGTGGGAAATATATGCCAGCGCAGTGATCCGGCAAATATTCCACACCGAAATGTGAGGAAAGTGTGAATTGTTTGCTAAATTTGAGGTTTGCAGGGGATTCTGGGTAATAAAACGCTGGCGGATCCATGGAAGCCAAACCACCAGCCAAGTGCCATCCATGCATACCACCAGCCAAGTGCCATCCATGCACACCGCCAGCCCAGCACCATCCAAACACATTGCCAGCCAAGCGGCAGTCCACACACACCACCAGCCAAGTGACAGTCCATGCATACTGCCAGACATGTGTCATCCACGCAGACCGCTAGCTAAATGACAGTCCACGCACACTGCCAACCAAGTGCTAGTCCACATACACTGTCAGCTAAGCACAAGTCCACACACACCACCGTCAAAATGCAGGTTCACACTAAGCCTGGGCGCAGTTCGCGTAGCGGTGCTACGCGGAACCAGGCGAAGTTGCAAAAAAACTCTGGCGTGCTACGCAGAGTTCCGTGAGTGAGCGGAGTTGCTTGTCCCACCCGTTCACATGACGTTTTCCGCCGTACGTCAACGCGGATTGCGTGTTCGGGTGGAAATATCGCGCAAACTGCACCACGCGGTCGCACATGGGCGCAGCCATCTTGTTTCTTACTCTGCTTGTGGTGCTGGGGCCTACTTTTTCATCCTTCCTTAATCTCTGTAATCCTTGGCTTTTAAAACTTTTTTTCCCATCTTTTTTATTTATTATCTTACCCTTTGTGTGTATTTGTGTTTTTTTTCTAACTTACTGTGTGTTTTTGGTGAGTTTTGTACTTTATTTTTTAGCTTTCCTACTTCCTTATTACTACCCAGTCATTCCTTCTTTTCCCCGTTTCTTTTTTCTCTCTCTGTCCCCCACTCCCATGGCAGATAAGGGCGCACCAAGGCGCGGCTGGTTTCCTTGCGGAAGGCGGCGAAAGGCAGTGGTGCAGCCCCGTGCCCTGTTTTCTGAGATGGAGGTGGCAGCGCTGGTTTTTTCTTAGTGCCACCTCCTCTCCACCCTGGCAGCAGGCGGCAGGCCTGGGTCCGGGTACGGGATGCAGGAGCGGCAGCAGCGCTGGGCGATGGTGTGCTGGGCAGTTTACCGCTGCTCTGGGGACCGGCGCACCCATCAGCAGTTGACGCACTGCTGGCCTGACATCCTGGACCGAGAGCAGGACCTGCTGGACCTGCTAGGAGTTGAGGTTGCGGGGCTAGGTGAGTAATTATTAAAATTATTAATTTTTATTATTACTTGTGTGTTCTATGCTATAGCTAATATTTTTTTCCCAATAATAGCAAGCAGACTGCTTACATGCAGGGAAGCTAAGTTTTCAAATATTTTGTAATAATCTGTTATTCTAGACAGGTGCTTAGCTTACTTGGCGCTACCCACCTAACCTAGTTATTGAATCGTACTTGTTGCCACTCGCTTGGGCTGATGTGATTAGTGATGATTATGTAAGACGTTCTGTAATTAGTTATTTGTTATTTCGTAACTGCATGGTGCATGCCAATGCCACACGGACGGTGCAGGGATGTTTGTGAACAACAACAACAACAACAACAACATCCATTTTTCAATGGAAGCCTGTGCTGCAGGCTTTTTTCGCCTGCCACACAAGCTTCCATTGACAAATGGAGGTTTGCGACCGCCCTGTGGCCTATGGGCAATAGCATCGATTCGTAGTAGACTAGTGCGGTTGTCGTGACCGCGGCGACAACCTAGGGTCGGGCGGTTCCAGAACCGCAATGGTGTCCACCCGACATCATTGTAATCATTATAATAAGGCCCTTAGTGATTAGTGCATTGGCCCGTCAAAGGGGGTTGACTTGAGACTGAGAGATTGCGAATGAGATTTGAGAAGAAGCAAACATCATGATTTGTTGCAATTTATTATTAGTAATTCCAAAATGCTGTTTACTAAATTTGAAATAGGAGCGGACTAGGTAGGTAGGTTTTGGAAATTTTGAATAGGATAGGATGGTCGGCGATATACTACTACTAGTTGATCTGATTCAGAAAATGTCACTGTTATTGCGATTGCCTTTGCCTTTCAAGTATATTTTTTGTCTTTATGTTTTACATCAGCATCCAGGGGCAAGAAGAGGGCTGAGGCAGGTGAGGGTCCGGGAGCTGGCGGTGCCTCCCAGAGTTCCTCGGCCGATGGCTCTACTGGCCCCAGTAAGTCCTCCTGGTGTTAACATTAATATATTTATTCCCCTAATTTTTCTGCTCCTTTTTGAATAATGTGACGTCTACCCGTTTACATATTATTTTTCCAAATCCTCTTCAATGTATCCTTTTCTAAATTCTTGTTATCCCTGCATTATCCTATATACTTATTTTCTATATTTCAAGTTTCTCTACTTTACGTCAAACTGTCTCTAGTTACTAGTCTGTCTGTAGCTTCCTTTCTTCTGCTTTTTCAGTCAGCTTTCCCTCTACTCTTTTGTGGACTGCCTAGTGGTGGTACTCTAAGACTCAGAGAACCCATTGGTCACATAATACTACTACTACTATTCCTCTGCCGTGCACATTGCATTCCCATTGCCCAAGTAAGTATTCTACACATGTAATAGATGAAAAGGCTTATAATCACTAAAACAAGAGAGTGGCAATGGTCACGTTGGACACCCCGAAGTTGTGTCTTCTTATTAGCTAGGCCTAGTATTATTAGCAGCAGTTGATGAACTGATGACTGTGCACCATGTCTGGGAGGAAGTATGAGGAGGACAACCCCATTGCATTTGCCAACCAAGGCCATATGCTATTTTTTTTCTCAAAACATCAGATTCATCTATCAATAGCTCCAGCCACTCCTTAACAGCTTGTTTCTTGTCTTGACTTCAGGCTTTTTAAAAACTTTCCAACAACAAAATGCCCAACCTGATATTTTTTATAGAAGATACTGTCTGTAATGTATCGAAATTGTAGTGAATGATGTGTGTGGTGTTTTTTATTTTGCTATAAAACAATTAATAGGGGGAGGTGTATCTGGCATCTAAGAAATGTGTAATCTTTTTTTTCTAGCCGCACCGACCACCAGTGCCATGGCCAGCACAGACGGCGCCAGCCAGTCTGCAGATGTGGAAGCAGAAGGGGGTGAGCCAGCGGCAGTGGCGGGCGGTGGTAAGTCATATTGCTTGCTTATTATTTACAATTAATTATAACTATAAGCTCACTGTAAAGGTGCAGTCTTGTTGACTTGTGAACAACAAGTGAACACAGCAGAAGTTGAAGTTGAGCTGAGTAACTAATGGCCGCTCCTATCTTCAACTCAGCAGAAAACGTTTCATGAACAAGACCTTGAACTATGGGTTGTTGGAAAAGGGAAGGATGGAAGGGGAAAGGTTGAATGAAATGTATTATACATGACTGAAAGCGAAGGATGTGTGGGTGAAAGCGCAAGATGCATAAATAGTACTATAGGTGGCTGATAGCTAGGATGCATGGGTGGGTGAAGGATGGATGGAAGGTTGGTATACGGGTAGGAACGAAGCTTGCCTGGGTGGGTGAAAGTGTATGTGTGAAAGGATGCCTGCCTAGATGGGTGATTAGAAACCTGTAGTGGTTTCTTTTGATTGAAATAAACTTAAGGACACATGGGTGGGTAAATGTCAAATGACAAATGTATGTTGCTGAAAGGTTTGTACTTGAGATCATGAGGCTAGAGTGAGACAGAGAGCCGTGTTTGGAACTTTGAATGGATGGCTATATGGATGGATGGGTAGTTACAATGGTGAAGAGTGGATTGAGAGAATGTAAAAAAACTTAAATGGTGGTGAGTAGCAAAGCCAAGGGTGAAGGATAAAAAATAAAATACACGAAGAACAATGGAATGATGAATGTAAAAATCCTTGGGAAGGAGAATAAGGAACTATGGTGCTCCTCTGTAGTGGTGTTCGTCTCACCTTTACTTGCCTGGAATGTTTTTTTCAAGGTTTTTTTTATTCAAATGGTTGAGGAGGGGGTATTTCAGACTCCTCCCTGGACTCACTGTAGTTTTCAAGAGCAACATTATGTATCCTTCCTACCCACCCATCATCAATCACCTCCCTCCATACCCATGGCATAATTTTCTATGTGTTTTGTTAAGAGCATTGTTTACAATTTGACTTTTTTCTTTCTTGATATGTAGCTAATCCTGCTGCTCCACTGACCAGGCAGGAGATTGCAGCCTGGACCCGGTGGCAGAAAATGGAGGCCATCAGGGCAGAGTACCAGTGGCTGGTGGCCGAGGAGGATGAGGCAGAAGCTGTTGCAGATGCCCAGGGCCCCAGCCAGGCCCCAACAACCACCCCACCACCACAACGTGGTCCCCGCAGTCCAATGGGTGCCCGCCGGCGCGCCACCATTCCACCAGCATTGCTGCTCCCCCTTATTTCCGCCATTATGAGCGCCTCATCATGCGAAGGCTGGCGGATATTGAAGCCAGGCAGGAACGGGTGGAGAGGCACCTCCAGAAGCTCCTAACCCACCGTTAGTGCTCTCTTCAGCCCCTTTTTAAATCTGTTTTTGGGTGGGTGGGTGGGAGTTGGGGGATTGTTGGGTTTTTCTTTATTTATGGACATTTCTTGGACACTACTTGGACATTGGTTGGGGTTAGGGAGAGGGTTGGGCCAGTTGTGGGTTTGGTATTTTGTTCAGGGAATAATAAACTTTTCATACTTTTACATTTTATGATTATGAGTGATTTAAAAAAAATGTGGTGGGTTATTGATTGTTTGTTTTATTTCTCAGTGCTGCCTTTGCCACAGCCAGTTTTAAAAGTCTGCTGATAGTGTAAACAAAATAGTGATGTGGTACTCTCCCTTGTCCCACTACTCTCTACTCCTAGTCTCTGCAGTCTACTCTGCTACTACTATATAATATTATTAACCTTTAAGGACTCGGAGGGGGTGGGGGTGAATTATCATTGTATAGAATGATTAATCAACCACAGTTCACTTCTCTTAACTGATGAAGCGAGGACTCCATGGTTTCCCAAGGTGCCATCATGGTGGTGGTAGTAGTAGTAGCAGCATGCATTGCTAGCTTTTCTTTTGATATTGAAGGCAAACTCATCAGAACTGAAGCAAGGTTCCACTCCCTCCTAGGCAAACTAGAACTGTAGGATAAGGACTCGGAGAGTTGGGACTATTCATTGAAAGGGAAGTTAACAAACTGAAATTAAAAAACTAGGTTAATGTGGTTATTTATATGCAAGCTTGATGACAGTCACCAGAGACTAGACTACTAGAACAGACTCAGTCTCAGACACAAGAAGAGAGTATGATAAGCAATGAAAAATTTAATTAATCAGAACAATGTTGAGCTACTACGAACTGTACGAAGTGGACAAGATTAACCGGCTTAGACTCACATTAATACAGTGCCTGAATGATGATGCTGGCAATGAAATGTTCCTCTGAAAAAAAGTATCATACACTGTGCTGGCTGGGGCGGATATTGTATAATATATACTGCCAGAGTGGGCTATATGAACTTAGTTAAGAATAAGATCCTCCTCACTCTGCACTGAGTGGTTGTGTTGCTTTCACCGCATCCGCCCCACCAAGTGTGTGATCAATTAATGGTGTAAAAACCTCAATAAATCACACAGCATGGGGGAGGAGGGTTAGGGGTTTGATGAATGATTGGGAAGGGGGATTGAGGGAAAGGTTTGACAAAGAGAAACACTACACATGGACAACACTCATCTTGGCAGCCGACCATCATAAATCTGTTATGGGAGGAAAAGGAAATGCATGCATGATGATGAGTGGTACTAGACAAGTACAGGGAAGTATATTAATTATGTAATTGTCTGCCTGCCCCCAGAGAGATCCAAGTAACATACATTATATTTATGTTCTGTTGTACCGGGCTTAGAAAGATAGCAAATACAATTAAATGATCTGTAGGAGTAAAAAGCGAACATAAACAACACACACAGTCGTAATGATCGAAGAGAAAAAAAAAGATACTGTATAAATTGGGAGTTGCATCTCCGCATTCCTATTGGAATGTCTGCCCGTGAATCTTGGGTGCCTGGCGGATGCTGTTTGGTATGGTAAGTGTGAGTTGTTTTTCTAGTATGGTGCAGAGTAAAGGGCCTGTATATGGAAAAACAAAAAGGATATTGAAAAATCAAGGAGAAAACAAAAGGTTAAACTTCATAAGGAGGAGTGCAACAAGAAGACTTTCAGAGGCAGCATGCCTAAATCAGACTCTGTTTACGGCAGTTACCTCCAACAACAGGCCACCCCCACCCAAACTCCACTTAGCTTCGGATTTGAGCCAGACAACACTGAGCACACATACATCGTATACACACAGCAACATAGCATTTTCCAAATGAAGTAAAAAATCAATGCACCGCTGTCAGTCACACCACACTCACCGCCCACCACCACTACACAGTCATGTAGGACTGGTCTCTGTTGTTGTTTACCTTTAGGCCACTTCAAAGTCATCATCAATCATCCAAATGATTGGTTTCAGTGAATTTGAAAAATTCCATCTTCTTCTGGTGGCACGCCCTGAGTTATTCCATCAATCATCTCTGATCCTCCTGACCTGACTCTGACTGCGAGTATGGTGGTCATGTTGTCCAACTCCGAGTCCGTACCAGCAGTGTCCGACTCCCGAGTGAGTCCTCCAGACTCGTCCACTCCCGACTCAAAATGCAATGGATTGGCCTGTAGTAGTACAACTTTGTTATTGAACAACAACAAGGGAAAGATTGACTTGTGTCACTTTGTAGAATAGACATTCACAACAAACAACAATCACTCATCGTGCAATGCATGCCAACATTTACCTGTTCTTCCGGGGCAGTACCTCTAGGTTAGGAAAGGATATATAGATAGTCAGGGCCCAGGGTTGGAGGCAGGCACACATTTGTTTGAATTCTCTATCCAATGTCTGGCTTGAGAGAAATGGCTTTTGGGCGAGTCAGGAGTGGACTTTACTTCTTCATTGACTGCACACAGTTGCAACTCTGATCTGGCAATAAAAAGAGTAAGACGGTGGGGATGGACTTGTGAACCAGAAAGACAGTCACACACACAAATAAATAATTAAGTAAATAATATTCCTTAGCTATATCTTTTGGGTTTTTTTGAGCATCAAAGGAAGAAAGAAAGTAACTGGAAATTGAAAGAGCCTAGTTGTCAGGGAAGTAGAGCTCATCCTCAAACTCTGGTGGTTCGCCCAGAAGTAGGTCACCTAACACACTACTTCCATGACCTGAGTCGCCGTCATCATCTTCCTGCTGTGGTACTTCAGGTATGGTGTAATCCGGTGGTATAAAGTGCTGATTCATTTTGATCATGGTTAACCTCTCCACGTTTTGGGGCGAGAGACTGGTCCTTCTCACTGTCAGATCGGCACCAGCAGCACTGAAAACACGTTCAGAAGAGACACTTGAGACAGGGCAAGCCAGATAGTTTATCGCCAGCCTGCTGAGCTTTGGCCATTGGCGCCTTTTCCCATACCAATACAGCAATGGGTTTTGATCAAAGTAGACCTCTGTTGGGTCATCCAGATAGGCCTGGACCATACGCTCAATGCTCAGGGGTGCTCCGCTTTGCTCGACCTCCTTTGCCTTTGCCTCAGCACTGGACTTCAGCCCTTGCTGTAGAAACCATTCCTGTGCCGATTTTAGGGCTGATGCTCCTGTTGTTGTTGTTAATGTTGTTGATGTTGTTCTTGGTGTTGGTGGTTTTGGCTGTTGTGAGCCAACCGCACTGCCCTCAGGCTCTGAAGTTGAACTTGAAGCTGGCTGCCCTGCAGTACTTGTTGTGCCCTGGAGTAGGGGGCCTCAAATTCCCACCCGTTCTTTTTCTAGATGACTGGCTTCCACAGCTATCCAAGTTTTGTAGTTGGCAACGTCCCCATCTGAAAAAGGAATTAAAGTGTGCAGTAATGGTTTGTACCATGGATCCAGAATTGTGGCACAAATGTAATGGTTGGATGACACAATGCCTCTTTGCACCCTTGTATTTTCAGATAAGCGAAGAGTTAAGCTCTCCACCAACTCATATGCTTCTTTTTTTCCTCCACACCTGCGTACATTGCAGACACCCTCTTCAGCTGTTCCTGTAGCATGTGCAACAATGGGATAGCTTGGCGCATAGTACAGTCCTCCTTGCTGACTTCACGTGTGAAGACCTCGAAAGGGAGTAGCATCTCTGTTAGGCATTTAACTAGGCCCCATTGGTCCATCTCAATGATCATGCCTTTCACAGTAGCATCCCCTCTTTGCATGACATATTCATTGATTGGTCTGTACTGCTCAAACAGACATTCAAGCATGTAATAAGTTGAGTTCCAACATGTTGGCACCTCCTGGATGAGTGCTTTAACTGGCATTCTATTATCACGTTGAATGATCGTCAGCTGCTTCTGGGCTTTAAAAGAATGGCTGAAATGTGTGCAGATTCTTCTGCAGGTGGTCAGTAAGTTGCTGACTCGGTCTTCTTTTTTCAGAAAGTCTTGAACAATGATGTTAATGTAGTGCGCCAAACACTGGACCCTGAAATAGCCACCATCGGCCATGGCCTTAACTATATTACTGCCATTGTCCGTGGCAACAAAACAAATGTTAAGCCCTCTTGGTCGCAGCCATTCAAAGACCTTGCTGTCAAAGTCTTCCAAAATGTTTGCAGCAGTGTGAAATTTCTCCATGGCGAACATGGCTACAGTTGCATGTTTCCAAGCGGCATTAAAAATCTCAGCAGTGTCAACAACACCTGTTGCAGATATCTTTTCTCTAACCCCCACAAAAGAGATCCAGTGTGCAGTGATGCACATGTAATCAGTGGCTTGGCAACTGGTTCACATGTCTGTTGTCAGGTGGATAGTGTGAACAGCACTCTGTTGCTAAGCTTGTCCAAGCAATTCCAGCACGCTGTGATGTAGTGCTGGAACAGAAACTCTGTCAAAATAGGGCCGGCTGGGAACCTTCCATTTTGGGCAGATGGCTGCCACAAATTCAAGAAAACCCACCCCTTCCACAAAAGAAAAAGGGAGGAGGTCCAGCACTAACATTTTAGCCAGCTTCGCGTTGCACAAACGTGCCATTGGGTAGTTGCGTTTGTACTGCCCCTCCGACCTAAACATACTGAGAATGGTAGCCTGGATTTTTTTCTTTTCTGGTGCCACTGAGGCAGGTGACTTCTTGACACCAGATGTTGTTAGGCTCAATGCACGTTTTTTCGTTGCGGTACTCTCTTGCCTGGGACCCCTTGGTGTCTCAGCCTGACTCTTGTGCCATTTCGATGTTACTGATGATAATGTGGGCAGTACCACTGCACTGCTAGGGACAGGGCAGCTCTGTGTAACAGAGAAAATGTCTCCCTCTTGTTCACCTTCCACCGTGATCAGATCTTCTTCATCATCCCCTCCACCAACAACACGTGCAGTTTTTTGGCCGCTAAGGTGCGCCTCCCACTGGATCAAGTGGTGTTTTCTCAGATGGGTTGTTTGGCCTCCGGTACCATACTTTGTACCAAGCTTACCCCGACTAACACCTTGTCCACAAATGGATCATATAGCAATGTTCACCTCCGTCCTGCTAACAGAAAATAAGTCCCAAACTGGGGAGGTCAACTTTCTGTCACTGCTGGTGCCACTTGCAATGTCGGATGAACTGGTAGGTGGGCGTGAAGTTTGACTCTCTGCAGTACCTACTTCTACTGAGGTGGTTGTGGTGGATGTAGGTCGATGCCGGCGAAATATGGAAGCTGGAGGTGGCATTAGTGGTATCATCTGTGTTGAGGATATCCGTGCCACATCCTTCACATCAATTTGGGATGGGGTAATGTCGGTCTCCACTGGGGCGGGACTAATGTCCATGATGATTGGCTCGTCATCATCATACTCCTCTTCTACATCTACCTCCATAACTCTAAGGCTTTCTGGAACCTTCCTTTACCCAAGCCTTGTCTCGTGGACGTAGCATGTCTCCAACTCAGACTGAGGCGGGATCCAAGTGGTGTCTAGATCATCAGAAGGGGGGCTTGGAGAAGAAGTTGATGGACTAACCCTCCTTTTCCTTGCTGGGGATCTGGAAGACAATGGATCTTCTGAAAGAGTGGCTTGCTCCTCTTCTTCCTCTGCAGGAAGCTCAATCTCCTGAACTGCCCCTGCTTCAGGAGGAACAACTACTATTGGGTGTGGTTGCGGCTGTTGTTGCCCACTTATCTGAGTTTCCTGCATTGATTGGGTACTACTTTGCAATAACGATAAGTCAATTTCAACATCACTGCTTGTCGGCATTGAACTCGTGATTAGACTGGCTGCCTCTGCGATAGACAAGGACTTGGGCCTAGGTTGGTGGGGTGGGTCCACTGATGCGGGGGTGCTGCTCCCAGCTTGCTCCCCGGGCACCGCTGCTGCAGGCGCAATTTTTGGTTTCCTAAAAAAGGTCTTGGGCGACATACCTGTCTTGGTAAGTGGCAGTGCCTTCTTCTCACTGGCATCTTTCTTTGTACTGGACCTGGTACCTTTCATTGGGGCCATCTTGAAGATGTCAGCAGCACGCAGTGGCACAAGTTGAAGAGATGTCTGTGGTCACACGTCATGTGATATCGTGCGGAGCAAGACTTCTTTCTGGCAGTAAAATGGGTGATGTCGTCTCCTCCTCCTTTGTGCACCTAAAAGCAAAGAAGCAAGAAGAACATCAGTGAAACATGGCATTCATTGTTGTGGTTCAATTACTACTAGTACAAACAAACAAATATATTATATAACTTAGTGTGTGGTCACACTTGTTAGTGTTAATAATATTATTACATTTATTACCTCAGTTATTAAAAAAACATAACAATACAGTGTAGCCATTTGTGAGACTTTGACAACAACAAGGGCTTTCGTGGTTGGTGTACTAGTGTACAGTACACTCAGGAAGGATAAGAAAGAAGAAAAACAACAACAAAAATACAAATGTAACGGACCCGGTTTGGCATTGTGAATCACGTGGGATTCAGCATTCAGGGAGCTGCAGGTGACAATGGATAGAAGCAATAAGGCAAGAGGAACAAAGGAAAGCCATGCAGGCCTAATGCAGAATCACACTGGCTGCAACCACAAAATGGTCACCAGCCACATGGTCACTCACAAGTCACAACAACAACAACAAGCAGGAGCCCTGGAAAACAATGAACTCAAGCAGGCCTATATGGGCACAGACTTTACAAAATGGCCCCTGGCTATACGGGGAGGCTCAGCCAAGGCAAATGCTGGCCCACTATTACAAACACACTCACACACTGGCCAGACAAAGGAGGCACTCTAAACAACACAGCTTTAATGCAACAATGCCAAAAACGAAAATCAACAGGGCTAAAAAAGGTTTGCAAGTTACACAACAACCGCACACATCCAACAAAGGCATTTATTTAACACACATGAAAAGAGTGAAATGCCCCAAAAAACATTTTGCATTTCAATCCAATGCCATCCATGCCCAAAATGATGTTTACTTTCAGCAGACACCACAGAAACAGTTGTTTCATGCTCCCATGCGTAGCTCTGGGCCAACTGGCTGAAAGGCCTCTTGGCAGATTACTGGGCTAGTGAATTAAATAAATATTGCAAATTGATTTCAAAAGTTGGAGAAAATTTAGTGAACTGTGCAACATGTTTCCTTTATAAAAGAAGAAAAATTACTTACAAAAAAACAACTAGGCCCCTAGTGAAACTACAGACCAACCACCACAATAAATAAAAAAAAAACTTAGGTGCAATGCCCCAATCAAACAAACAACACCAATTTTCAAACTTAGTTGTGAAATCTCAAACTCAAAAGTCCTCAAATCCAATGATATATGATGCAGCAGACACAAAGAACGATCCTTCCAGCTCCAAATCCAAATGAAAAGTGAACAGGAAATGGACAAAGCACTGTGAGGAGCCTGCTGGACAGGAACAGGAAGTTGGAGACTCTGGGGCACTTCCTTCTTCTTAAAAAAAAAAAGTTAAAAAAGAAAAAGGAGTCCTTGCACAAAAAAAGTACAGCCAAATGTCAATCTGAGGAGTTTTTTTTATCCAAATCATCATTTTGAGAAGGTTTTGATGCTGCTCGGGAGAGAACCTTCTCCAGATTGCAAATTCTGCGTGTTCGGGATCGTGATCTTCACAAAACTTCCGGCGGAAGTCTGATTGCGGGCCAGAATGGCGTGTTCGCGATTGCAAACTTTCGCGGGACCATGCGGCCACCTAGCAAATCTCGTGGCGCTTGCGAACGGATGGGAAATCTCATCGGCGATCGCAGGCACCCGGTAAGTCACTCCCATGCGCGTGAAAAATGCATTTTGGGCACGTGAACACATAAAAAATCCTCCGTTGCGGAGTGCAGAGTTTTCCGGCAATTCCGCGTTCTACGCGGAACTCGGAGTTGCCAAACATCTGCAAACTCC
This sequence comes from Calotriton arnoldi, assembly GCA_963921515.1. NCBI lineage: Eukaryota > Metazoa > Chordata > Amphibia > Caudata > Salamandridae > Calotriton > Calotriton arnoldi. The sequence goes on from CAWUFW010005430.1 coordinate 325,201, forward strand.
GCAAGCAGAGCGTAGTTTTTAGCACAGGGTTAGTTCACACACAGCCAGCCAAACGCCAGTAAACACAGACCGTCGGCCGAACTCCAGTTCACACACACAAAGAAAAGTTTGCTAGTGTCTAGTGGTTTTCTGCCCCCCTTGGGAGCAGGTGTACCTAAAAATATTGCTGATCATGCCCATAAACATATCTCTGGAGCCTAGTGTACTTTCTGCCCCCCTGGGGGGATTATCAGGGGCTATTGCCCCTATGTGCCCCACAGGGGGGGGCAGAAAGGCTGAGGCTATTTCTTTTGGGGGTGCGAGCATTGGCATCACCCATTATGGGCAGCCCCCCACACTTTTATTAAAAAAAAATCCTGGTGTCTAGTGGGCTTTCACTCCCCCCAGGGGCATATCTGGGTTAATAACCCCCATCTTCCCTCCAGGGCAGGCCGAAAGACTATCCCTTTTTTGTTTGGGGGATGGGGCAATAGCCTGCCCATTTCTGGCAGCCCCCACCCTTACATATTCTAAACAAAAAATCCCAGGTGTCTAGTGAGATTTCTACCCCCCCGTGGGGCAGATTGGGGGCTAGTATCTCCATCTGTCTCACAGGAGGGACAGAAAGACTTCTGTTTTTACAATTGAGGGTAGGGGCATGGTCTTGCCCATTGTGGGCAACCCCCCTCCTCTTTTATTATAAAAATATCCCTGGTGTATAGTGGGCTTTCTGCCCCCCGGGGGGCAGATAAGGGGTAATAACACTCATCTGCCCCCAAGGGGGGCAGAAAGACTGTCCTTTTTGTTTTGGATGGTGGGTGCCCTAGCACACCCATTCTGGGCAGCCCCACCACTCTTTTAGGAAGAAATAAAATCCCTGGTGTCTAGTGGGGTTTCTGCCCCCCGGAAGGCAGATCGGGGGTAATATCCCCAATCTGCCTCTCGGGGGCAGAAAGACTGTCCCTTTCATGTTGTAGGGTGGGGGCATTGGCATGCCCATTGTGGGCAGCCCCAACCCCTCTTTTATTTATAAAAAAAACCCTGGTGCCTAGTTGGTCTCTACCCCCCCTTGGGGAGGCAGATGGGGGGCTATTGCCCCCATCTGAACCCCAAGGGGGAAAGAAAGACTGTGCCAATTTTTAAGGAGGGGTGGGGGCATTATAATTCCCAGTTAGGGCAGCCCCCACCCCTAAGTTTTCGCAAAAAAGAATCCCTGATGTCTAGTGGGCTTTCTGCCCCCGGGAGGCAGATCAGGGGTAATAACCCCCATCTGCCTCTCAAGGGGCAGAAAGACTGTCCCTTTTGTGTTGGGGTGGGGGCATGGGCATGCCCATTGTGGGCAGCCCCCACCCCTCATTTATAAAAATAAAAAAACAACCATCTCTGGTGCCTAGTGGGCTTTCTGCCCCGGGGGGCAGATCGGGGGCTATTGTCCTCATCTGCCCCCCAGGGGAGACAGAAGGACTGTGCCAATTTTTGAGGGGGGTGGGGCATTATAATGCCCGTTTAGGGCAGCCACTACTGCTAAGGTTTTAAAAAAAAGAATCCCTGGTGTCTAGTGAGCTTTCTGTCCCCTCCCGGGGGGCAGAAAGTCTGAACATGCCCAAAGTTATATGGGGGGGCAAATGCCCTTACCCAAGGGGACACTCCCCCCCTCCCTGGTGTCTAGTGGGTGGATCTCTGCTGGGGGGATCACGCTCCTGTGGTGATCCCCATGCAGGGATCCACTAGGGAAGGGCACCATTGAAAGGGGGGATTCTCCCCTTTCCAATGATACCACTCCAGTTTGCCTGCGTGGTCGGGGGCTGAGATTGCCCCAGGAGCACAAAGGCAGTGAAAGTGAAATGAGCCGATCGGCTCATTTCACTTTCACTTTCACTTTCAGTGTAAGGACGTAGGTGCCCCATGCTCGCCGATCGTCACTACACTGAAAACAAAATGCTTCAGGCAGCTCGGGAAGCTCTTCACCCAGCTCCCAAGGGTGAAAGAAAAAAAGAATCCCGAGGGATTTCTTACTGCTGTGCCGAGGACCTAATGGTAACGTCCTTGGCACAGCAGCACTGCAGCCGAGGACGTATCCATTACGTCCTCTGATGCAAGGGGTTAATATGTGATGTCGATGTGTGTGTTTTTATTCATGTGTTAATTTTCTTTCCCCCTTATTTCTTTGTTTGTCTGAATGTATTTTGTTGTACTTAGGAATACAGGTTTCATTCTCCATTTAAATTCACATGCTATTTTGGTGCATGCAAGTTTTTTTTTCACCTAAAGCCATATTGCATATATGTGTTTAATATTGTAAATGTCTGTTCATTTTCACTGCATATATTTTACTTAGGTATGTTGAACTAACAATTTTACAAGTGTTGTTAATGCTTAATTGAAATGACTACAACTACCATGATGCCTTGTTTTTGTTTTGTGAAAAAAAATTGCAATGCTATTTTGGTCATTCTCTCTATTCTTTCTCATTTTCACATATGTTAACCCCTTCGCTGCTAGGCCTTTCCCCCCCTGTGCTAAACCTTTTTTTGGCTATTTGGGGTAGTTCGCGCTTAGGCCCCTGTAACCTTTTGACCACATAAGGTATCCACGCCAAATTTGCGTCCTTTTCTTCCAACATCATGGGAATTCTAAAGGTACCCAGGGTTTGTGGATTCCCCTGGAGGGGACCCATAAATTAGCCAAAATACAAGCAAATTTTGGTTGTTTTGGGAAAAATGGCAAAAAAGTGCTGCAAATGAAAGCGCCTGGTATTTTCCCTGCAAATGGTATCAACAAAGGGTTTGTGGGGCTGAAATCACCATATTCCCAGCTTTTAGGGACTAACAGACTTTTGTCAGAAAACCAACATTTTTTACACAGTTTTGGCATTTTACTGGGATATAGCCTATTTTTGCTATTTTTTGTGCTTTCAACCTTCTTCCAGTTAATGGTAGAAATAGGTATGTAAGCAATAATGGATCCTGGAAAGCTATACATTTTTGAAAAGTAGACAAAATTCTGAATTCAGCAACGGGTCATTTGTGTAGATCCTGCAAGGTTTCTTTATAGAAACTAACAGTTGAATATAGCAAAAATTGAAAATTAGTTGAAAAAAACAGACATTTGTGCCTACATTTTCACTTGTAACTTCTTCTAATTATGACAGCTGTTTGAAATCAATATACCGTTACATCCGCTGTACTTTTCTGGTTGTGGGGATATATAGGACTTGTAGGTTCACCAAGAACCCGACGAACCCAGAGCCAATAACTGAGCAGTGTCTTGCAATGGTTTTTTATTATGTACCGGGTATATAGCAATTAATTTGGGAAAATATATACATGGAAAAATCGGTATGAAAGACACCTATGTAGTTCTGAAATTGGAACAAAATATAGAGTTTAGAAACAGTAGATATTTGCACATTTCCGAAATTGTGAGTACCCATACTAGCATGAGAATTATAGGACATTTTTCAAAGTGACTTCTTTTTTACACATTGTCTTTCATTTGGAAGGCAGAAATGCATCGAATGTCAATAGGTAATAACAATTGCTCTACAATTCTGTGTTACCCAAAGTCTCCCGATAAAAATGGTACCTCACTTGTGTGGGTAGGCCTAGTGCCCGCAACAGAAACGGCCCAAAACGCAACGTGGACACACCACATTTTCACAGTGAAAATTGACCCTTTTTTTGCAAAGTGCCTAGCTGTAGATTTTGAACCCTAGCTCTGCCGACACCTAGGGAAACCTAGCAAACCTATATATTTTTGAAAACTAGACACCCAGGGGAATCCAGGATGGGGTGACTTGTCTGGCTCTCACCAGGTTCTGTTACCCAGAATAACTTGCAAACCTCACAATTTGTAAAAAAAATCTCATTTTCCTCACATTTCTGTGGTGGAAAGTTCTGGAATCTGCGTGGATCCACAAAATTCCACCCATCCCGCATTCCCCAAAGTCTTACAAGAAAAATGGTACCTCATTTTTGTGGGTAGGCCTAGTGCCCGCAACAGGAAATGGCCCAAAACACAACGTGGACACACCACATTTTCACAGTGAAAACGGACCCTTTTTTTGCAAAGTGCCCAGCTGTAGATTGTGAACCCTAGCTCTGCCGACACCTAGGGAAACCTAGCAAACCTATATATTTTTGAAAACTAGACACCCAGGGGAATCCAGGATGGGGTGACTTGTCTTGCTCTCACCAGGTTCTGTTACCCAGAATCCCTTGCAAACCTCGAAATTTGTAAAAAAAATCTCATTTTCCTCACATTTCTGTGGTGGAAAGTACTGGAATCTGCGTGGATCCACAAAATTCCACCCATCCCGCATTCCCCAAAGTCTTCCAAGAAAAATGGTACCTCATTTGTGTGGGTAGGCCTAGTGCCCGCAACAGGAAATGGCCCAAAACACAACGTGGACACACCACATTTTCACAGTGAAAACGGACCCTTTTTTGCAAAGTGCCTAGCTGTAGATTTTGAACCTTAGCTCTGCCGACACCTAGGGAAACCTAGCAAACCTATATATTTTTGAAAACTAGACACCCAGGGGAATCCAGGATGGGGTGACTTGTCTGGCTCTCACCAGGTTCTGTTACCCAGAATCCCTTGCAAACCTCAAAATGTATAAAATAAAACACATTTTCCTCACATTTCTGTGGTGGAAAGTTCTGGAATCTGCATGGATCCGCAACATTCCACCCACCCCACATTCCCCAAAGTCTTCCGAGAAAAATTGTACCTCATTTGTGTGGGTAAGCCTAGTGCCCGCAACAGGAAACGGCCCAAAACGCAGCGTGAACACACCACATTTTCACAGTGAAAACGGACCCTTTTTTTGCAAAGTGCCTAGCTGTAGATTTTGAACCCTAGCTCTGCCGGCACCTAGGGAAACCTAGCAAACCTAAGCTAGAATGGGGGACCCCCTCTGACAAATAAATTACAGTTCTGGGAGAAGAGGGGAGGAGAACCAACAAAGCAATGTAAAGGATGCTCCCTCGTGACCTATATACTTACTCTTACACATGCATAAGTCATGAAAATGAAGAGCTCATACAATAATTACATATCATGAAAGACAGGAACATTAGAAATTTATTTGTACATCTTTTATTTGCATTAAATTATTTTCCATTATCACAAGCTTCCTTATCCTTATTTTTGTGTTAATGTATTTTATACAATTTTTATTAAAAACTTATTTAATAACAATAATCTTAAAAAATGTAATAAACATATAAACAAAACAATGTCAACACCAAATTTCATATACAAATATTTGACATTACCCCTGAATGAAAGACAATTAATGAAAAAAAATTATGTATACCAATGTCATGCATACTAGAATACATTCATACACTTACAACCACAATCATATCCCATCCAAAAATCACAACAATCTGTAGACTAAAAGATGTTTGGACTCTCTAGGACCAGGTGATCAGAGCTGTAAACTGCCAGCTCTGACCGACAGTGATCAATGGTCAGTGGCCAATGGTCGACGCACGTTTCGGTGGATCAGAAGACATAAACACCACCTTCATCAGGACCTATGCCAGATAGCAACACATTGCAAACACACCCAGGGGATACTACTGAGGATATTCTGAATAGTCAGACATCATCACGTGGACCCACATAAAGATCAGAATAGGTTGGATTCCAGCCGTTAAAGTAACTGACCAATCCAAGTCTAGTCAGAGTTGAAAGGCAATAGAAATGGTCTCGACGAATTTCAATGGTGAGAGTACCCCTTTAAATAACCATACGCAAGTGGTTAGAAAGCGGAGACTGATACCCATCTGGGCAGATTTATTTCTGATGGACTGTCCTCTGTATATTTTCTATGTTAGATTACCATGTTTCTCAATCCGGGTAGGAATATTCTATATATGTCTCGTAGTTGGTTTCACAAGGGTGATCCCTCTCAGAAGTCCGCAACATTCCACCCACCCCACATTCCCCAAAGTCTTCCGAGAAAAATTGTACCTCATTTGTGTGGGTAAGCCTAGTGCCCGCAACAGGAAACGGCCCAAAACGCAGCGTGAACACACCACATTTTCACAGTGAAAACGGACCCTTTTTTTGCAAAGAGCCTAGCTGTAGATTTTGAACCCTAGCTCTGCCGGCACCTAGGGAAACCTAGCAAACCTATACATTTTTGAAAACTAGACACTAGAGTCCAGCGAGGTATGGCTTGCATGGGCCCCCCAACGGTTTCCTACCCAGAATCCCCTGCAAACCTCAAATTTAGCTAAAAAAATCACTTTTTTCTCAAATTTCTGTGTGGGAAAGTTCTGGAATCTGCATGGATCCACAAATTTCCTACCACCCAGCGTTCCCCCAGGTCTCCCGATAAAAAAGGTACCTCACTCGCGTGGGTGGGTCAAGTACCCGCAACAGGCAAGGGCCCAAAACCTATTGAGGCGACATCAAAATTACCAATCTCAAAACAACCTGGTTTTGCAAGGGGGGTCCCCTGAGTTTTTTGCCCCGGGTGTTGTTCCTCAAGTACACACACATAATGGTCGGATTTGGCACGAGGGTGAGTGAAAGGTTCAAAATTTATATTTTATTAACAAGAGATTTCACAAAAAGGAAATGCACTGTTAATAATTAAAAGGTTAAAAACCTGAACCAATGACTCACAGCTCATGAGCTGTAAAGCCACGGCAAGGCACCAACCTCTTTACAGGCCATTCACACACCTTTCATACTTGACACACACTTTCATACCATCAGCTGCAGCCCCAGCACATTACAACACTCACATCCACAGACAGCGCCATTCAAGGGCCCATCACTTTCATACGCCCACATGACTGACACAGCAATCACTCCGGCTGGTGGTTGACATAGTGTCTGCAGTGGTGTTTGACTAGCAGAGTGTGTAATGACCAGCAGCAAGTCACTACTCACATACTGCCAGCCAAATGCCAGCCCACGCACACTGCCAGCCAAGCACCATCCCACCCACACTGCCAGCCAAGCGCCAGCGCACGCACACTGCCAGCCAAGTGCCAGCCCACGCACACCGGCAGCCAAGCACCAGTCAACGCACACTGCCAGCCAAGCGCCAGCCCACGCACACCGCCAGCCAAGCACCAGTCCACGCACACCGCCAGCCAAGCGCCAGTCCACGCACACTGCCAGCCAAGCGCCAGCCCATGCACACCGCCAGCCAAGCGCCAGTCCACGCACACAGGCAGCCAAGTGCCAGCCCACGCACACCGCCAGCCAAGCACCAGCCCACGCACACCACCAGCCAAGCACCAGTCCACGCACACTGCCAGCCAAGCGCCAGTCCATGCACACCACCAGCCAAGCGGCAGTCCATGCACACCGCCAGCCAAGCTCCAGTCCATGCACACCGCCATCCAAGCGCCAGTCCACGCACACCGCCAGCCAAGCGCCAGTCCATGCACACCACCAGCCAAGTGCCAGTCCACGCACACTGTCAAATTTTTTTTAACAAGAAAGAAATTACAAACCAATTGGAACTAGATACAAAACTAGAACTACAAACACAACAGTGGTAACTAAAGACATCATTCTAATGCCAAACGTGAAACTGAACAACAAATAAAAAACCATACAGACCAGGCAGTACACTATTAGACTCATGGTTGCTCCCAAAATCTCTTTTGAGTGTGATACAATCTGAAACATGTGGGCACACACAGCCCAGGATTAGAAGGACAATCAGCACAGTGCATACGGCTCTCCTTCCACATACCTCTTCGCAAACATACTCTACATCTCTTACAGGGATTGGTTTTTTTGGGTGTGGGAGGAATTAAATCGGGAAAGTGGCGATCTTTCAATCTAAGAAAAAGACGACGCGGTGCACTCCTGTTTCATCAATATTCTTTTCCTGCTTTCACTAGCTTTAGTATTCTCACTTTGATAGCGTGCTACCTGGAAACGTGGTCAGCTCAGAGCCACGCTGTTTATGAATGTCACAAAAAGATGGAATGGAATACCATCCCAAATGCAGATGCACTGCATTTTAGTTGCGAATAACAACATTCCACGAAAGTTCTTTGTAACTCAGTTTGTATTTATAATTTTCTCAACGTAATCCAACTTTAGTGATCTTCATAATTTTCACATGTCACAAGAGAAACGCTTATATCTTCACTAAACTCTTAAAGTTACAGAAATGCCCAATGATCGTGGATAAACTTATGTACACAGTCGTGGTGCAGGATAAGGCCACGGATGGGCATTTCTGTAACTTTAAGAGTTTAGTGAACATGTGAGCATCTGTGACATGTGACAAATATGTGAAGCATCACTAAAGCTAGATTAAACGTTGGAGAAAATATAGTCAACTACAATCTGAGTTACAATGAACTTTGTGCGAATGTTGTATCCCTAAGATGCAGTCATCTGATTTGATCTTTCAATCTAGCCACATCCTCCACCAACTCCAACTCTAGGAACACTTGCCTGTTCCACTACAACAAGGCTGCCTATCACAGACTCTTGAAACTCAACAAAAGTCATCTTTGACGCTGGAGAACACTCCTTGGACACAACAAAAGCATTAAAAGTTGCTAAATTGAAAAGATGGGTGGCCAACTTCTTATACCAAATGTAAGCCTTTACGAACAGCAGTGTAAGGTTCCAACCTCTGATCTACTCTATCAACACCACCCATGTGCTTATTGTAGTCTACAATGCACACAGGTTTGCGCACTTCAGCAACCTGACCCCAAACAGTCACAGGTGAAGTACTTTCATCATGGATGGTAGTCAGCATGTACACATCCCTCCTGTCCACACATTTCACACTGCGCAAGGCACTGCACTGTCCCCTCTGAAGCTTTTTGCAAACAAGCTCTTTTGGATAACCTTTACGGTTAGAGCGGATTGTGCCACAAGCAAAAGTGTCCACTTTGAACAATTCCTTTAACAATTGCACAGCAGTGTAGAAGTTATCTAGGTACAAATGGTGACCTTTGTTAAAAAGTCCTCTAGCAAGTTCCCACACAATTTTCTCTGAAACTCCTAAAGTGGATGGACAACCAGGGAGGACAATAGTGGAATCCTTACCAGTGTACACCCGGAAATTATAGACATATCCTGTCCTACTCTCAGACAACATATACATCTTAATTTCATAACGTGCCCTCTTGCTAGGAATGTACTGTCTAAAAACCAAATGACCCTTGAACAGGACCAAAGACTCATCAATAGCTATTTCTTTCCCTGTAGTATAGATCTCTGAAAATCGATCTACAAAGTGATCAAGAACAGGTCGAATTTTAAAAAGACAGTCACAGTCAGGGTGATCGCGTGGCAACGCCGAAGCATTATCAACAAAATGCAGCATCCGAAGCACAAGTAAATACCGATCACGACTCATAATTGCAGGAAATATGGCCGTTGCCATCAATGGACTAGTAGACCAATATGAAGCAATGGACGACTTCCTTATCAAACCCATCAAAAAAGTCAAACCCAAAAACTTCTTCATCTCATCCAGATTTGTGGGAGTCCACCGGGTAGCTCTAGAGTGGGGCCTAAGTCTGTCACTGTTGTCCCTAAAATACTGTTCAGCATACAAATTAGTCTGCTCAACAATCTCAGCCAAAAATACATCATCCATAAACAACTGAAAAAACTGTATAGGTAAAAAATGTTCACAATTCACTCTACACCCTGCATCACCACTAAAGGCAGGCAACACCGGCTGCACCATGTTTGGATCAACCCAGAGTCCAGCACTTCCAATGGGAAGCCTTGCAGCCCCAGGCTGAAATCCAGATGCCTCTTGCACCATCGACACATCAGTGTCCTCCTCTAAAACAGGCACTTCATCCGCACTGAGAGTAGCTTCATCCGCACTGAGAGTAGCTTCATCATCAGATGATTCCTCGTGGACAGAAAACTCACTGCCTGAATCTTGCACTTCCTCCTCTCCCTCAGATGCACTGTCAGTCTCATAATCATGGTCAGAGGAAGATTCAAAAAGCATACCAACCACCTTCTGAGCAGTAATTCTGCGGCTAGCCATAATCCTTACTAACAAAGGTAACTTGTCAAACAAGTCAACAACAACAAACACTTTTTAGAATAACTAATAAACAAAATGTGGCTTTATCACAAAGACCTATATACTCCAAAACTATACCACTCACTTGTCAGAAGCAGATAGACTCACCACCTACTCTACACAGACATAGCAAAGACCAACAATATCCCACTAACAAAAAAAGAAAAGAAAATTACACATAAGACAACGCAAAAGACATCGCAAAGAATTTCACGCTCCAAACACAAACTAAATATGCTGCTGTTTTGACACCACTTACAAAAAATTCACTTGTGCATGACAATAATACTCATTTGGAGTAAACACAACAAAAAATGTTTTTCTTACCAAATAAATGCAATTATGCAAAACTGCAGAAACCGCAAACAAGAACAAAAAGCACTAGAATAAAAGGAGAAATAAAACATTACAATCACATATGCAAATAATGAACCAGTCCACGCATAATCTACCAGCCAAGCTGGTGGGTAGGTGGGCCTAAAAGCAAAAGGCCAACCCCACGGGGGTCAGAAACAGCTGAAATATTCAACCCCATAAAGGGGAGCGACCCTTGTCCATGGGGCCGCTCCCCACAAACATTTATATAAAAAATAAATCCCTGGTGGCATAGTGGGCCATCTGAAATCATTTTGGGACAATCTTCCCCACCCCCTCAGTGGGGCAGAAAAGGCCAGACAAAATGTCCCCCAAAGGGGATTGACCCTTGCCCAAGGGGCCGCTCCCCGCATGCATTAGTAGTACAAAAAAAACCGAACTAAAACAAAAAAAATCCCTGGTGGCCCAGTGGTCCATCTAAAAGTCATTTGGGCCGATCTGCCCCCCCCCCTCTGGGGGCGGAAACAGCCAAACAATATGTCCCCCAAAGGGGAGCGACCCTTGCCCAAGGGGCCGCTCCCCACATGCAATACAAATCTATAAAAAAACAAACTAAAACAAAAAAATCCCTGGTGGGCCAGTGGGCCAGCTAAAACATGATTTGGACCAATCTGCCCCTCTAGGGGGGCAGAAATGGCCAAACACTATGTCCCCCAAAGGGGAGCGACCCTTGCCCAAGGGGCCGCTCCCCGCATGCATTACCCAAAAAAAAACTAAAACAAAAAAATCCCTGGTGGCCCAGTGGGCCATCTAAAAAATGAATTGGGCCGATCTGCCCCCCCCCAGGCGGGCAGAAACGGCCAAACAATATGTCCCCCAAAGGGGAGCGACCCTTGCCCAAGGGGCCGCTCCCCGCATGCATTACAAATCTATAAAAAAATTAACTAAAACAAAAAAATCCCTGGTGGCCCAGTGGGCAATCTAAAAAATTATTTGGGCCGATATGCCACCCCACGGGGCAGAAACGGCCAAACAATATGTCCCCCAAGGGGAGCTACCCATGCCCAAGGGGCCGCTCCCCGAATACATTGCACATAAAAAAAATAAACTAAAATAAAAAAATCCCTGTTGTCTAGTGGGCATTCCTGCTGCACGATCGAGCGATCGTGCAGCAGGAAAGCTCAAAGAGACATCGGAGGAAAGGAAAACACTTTCCTTTCCCCTGATGCCTCTTTGTTTCCAAAATTCCCCCCTCCCCGAGGAGAAACTCACCTACTGCTCCTGGACGCGCTGGAAGCAAATTGCTTCCACTGCGTCCAGTTTCATCTAATGATGTCGGTGCGCGATGCGCGCTGACATCATTAGATGACGTGGAGGAGGGGGCGGGGAGTGGGGGGGCAGCAGAAGGGCTTCCGCTGTCCTCCCCGGTGGGGGCAGCATGATCGGCGGTCCACGGGGGAGCGCCAGCGCTTCCCCCGTGGGTGGGTGCTAGGACGGCCGGGAGCCGTCCTGAGCACACACACACCGTGTCCCAAGACGGCTCCCGGCCGTCCTGAGCACCGAAAGGGTTAAAGTGTTATGTATTTATCAATCTCTATTTCATGCTACGTTCTTAAATGCCATTTTCTTGAAATTTTATTGAATTGATCTTGTTTCACTAATCAAAGTATGTTGACTAAAAATTTAGTGTATGTTATGTTACATGCTGAATATACGTTCTTTTGATGATAAATGTACTTTGCAATGTTTAAATGATTGCTAATGCTATTTATCCTTCGAAGTTGTGCAATTTACAGATTTTTACATTGCTACGCCTTGGAATGGTTTATTTTCATTTCTCCTCTCTGTGTGTTGTGTTGAATGTTTGCTAAATGTTATATATACTTCCTAGTTTTTTTCCCATTTCAGGACATTATTTTACCATCTTTTTAGAAGTAGCGTTGTCTGTAATTTAAACTGTTTTTGCAATTTATCATAATAATAATAATGAAAGGTATATTTATCATATTAAGTCACTTCTTCCTTTTAGGTTGTTTCTTTTTTTCCTACAAATTCATTTGATGTATCATACAGATTATTAAATTAATTTTATTTAATTTGTAATAAGTCTAACACCCAGGGTACTTGGACAACCATCTGCCACTGCTACTGACAATACCACCATTCCGGACCAGTAACAAGCCTTCAGTGTGGAATCCGCTCCTGCAAGTCTGGGTGATGAGGAGCAGACTGGTCCATCTGAGTCTCACTCGGCCCACATCTACACCTCCCACCCCAGCTGTTAGATCACCTCATCTTATGGAAACCTCTACTTCCTCTGTTAAAGGAACATCACCCCAATCTTGTGCCCCCCAGTCCTGGCTGCTGTTGACCCAACACTACCGCCACCTCCAGTCCAGCCAGGAGCCAGTGGGATAGGGCACACTGGGTCAAGGGCACAGGGTAGTGGGGGTAGGGATGGTGAGAGGGAATCTGTGGACCAGCAGAGTGAGACCACTGGATGTATTATCATCCAGACCATCATTGACCAAGTCTGTGAATCCCTCAATCATTCCCAAGATATGAAGGGGCAGGTCCTTACAGAGCTCCGGGAGATGAAGCAGTTGCAGAGGAAGCACAATGTTCAGATGGAAATCTTATCTATGATTTGTGTTCCCTGACTGGCTGTTGCATGATTGTTTTGCCCATATGTGCAGGGCTTTTCCAGCAACATCTTCCCCTTTATGTGGTCCAACAACATCTGAGCCTACTATATCTGCCTTAGCCACAGAAAGTGAGGCCTTGCCACAAGAGGAAACACCTGCACCCACCTCAGTCCCTGCAACTGTGTATCCACCAGTCACCCTTAGGAGGGGACATTCATCCCGAAGGGTTAGCAACACCTCTACCACCACCAGCAAGAGACACAGAACCCATTTTTCTCCAGTGTTTGACTACCATTCACTCTCTGGACTATTCTCTGGACACATCTACCTTTTTCATGCCAGTTGTATTTCGGACATTGTATTTCAAACACTTTTGGCAATTCAATATTAGTTTCATTGACCCTGATTGACTTATTATGTTTTTTTTTTTGTTAACATCCTATTTTAGTTCATTTGGTTTTGTTGAATAAAAAACAAAGACTGATGTTGTATTTATTTTCTCAATTGGTTCACTTTTTAGTTACATCATACATTTAAAAAGTTAAAATAAAAATGATTGTTTATTCATAAATAAATTCCATGTAGGTAATGTTTTTCAATTTTTTTAAAGGTGACAAAAAGAACAAAACCACAATTAAAAAACAAGTATATAATTTATTTGGAATAAATAAATGTTTCTCATATCTTCCTAAAACATTATAATCCACGTATATTCCACAAAATTCAGTCAAAATGTTCAGTTACAGTTCTAGACCTGCCACCATGGATGAACGGGAGATAATAAAAAAAATCAGATTAAATAGGCAAACTCCTATTGATGGATGCCAGATTTTCTGACTCACAATAGGAAACCCACATCAACAACACAAATAGTGAAAATAATGGCATTACTCCCTTTTGTAGCCACAGGATCATTCCAATACACTGCTGCAGTGTCTGGTGGAATGTCACAACCACATTTAAGTGGTGTGCTACAAGAAGTTCTTCCTTCAATGATGAGACACATCAACAGTTGAATGCAGTTAACACAAAATGTGGATTTTGCCTATGTGAAGGGAGATTTATATGCTTTGGGTGGCCTACCACATGTGGTTAGTGCAATTTAAGCAGCACATATTGCCTTGGTGGCAACAATCAACAGAAAACAAGGCTAATGCCATCTTAACTAATACAATTCAATAACTGTGCAAGTTGTATTTGTACGAGATATCTACTTCCAGTGTATGTGTCTTTCACAGGATCAACCCATGTTCCCTTTATATTTTGCAACAGCAGCATATACGTGCAAATGTCACAACGTTGAAATGTCCAAATGAAGATGACATGGTGAAGGAACCTAAAACGGATTAAAACAAAATCAAATATGTGTATGACATTACAAGCTAGACACATTACAAATGACAGAATTTGAGGGCATATTTTCTATACACAATCAAAGATAAACAAGGTAAATACAGATAGTAGTCAATGTGTCAAATCTTAGGCCAACAAACATCCTTGCCCTGGATTTACCTTAACTTGCCCTGTCACAAAACAAAGTCTAGCACTGACCTTATTCTCATTAGATTAAAAGTTGGTTTTAAATATAATGTAATAATATGTGAATATATACTTTCACTCACGTGAAGAAGTTGTCAATTACATCTTGACATAAGTCAATTCCTTCCTCTTCACCACTATCATCTTCATTAGGCATTTCAGCATCCTCACCTGGTGGCTCATCATGGTCTTCTTCCTCTGCAATGTACGGGATGTTCCATCGCAGGGCTATGTTGTGTAACAGGCAGAATGCCATGATGATTTTGCACACCTTATCGGGTGAGTAGAGGAGGACTCCACCAGTCTTATCCAGACATTGAAATCTGGACATTAGGAGCCCAAAAGCATGCTCCACTGTCCTCTGTGTTCTTTCATGGGCCTCATTGAAGCAGACTTCCCCTGGCATTGTTGGATTCCTCATTGGTGCTAACAACCATATACCACATACAGACACATGCACCACAATCACACCAACTACCTCAACAGCACACTCATCCAAATCAACCCACTCATACAAAAGCACACCTACACACAAGACAACACCAACCAAAATCAAATGGGCACACTCACCCGAATACCAAACGCATGCCAAACCACACACATCCAAACATACACAACATATACCATACCCACATGCAACTGCCAAACATAGACACATGCACATCATCCACTTCAGTTACCTGTAATTCCAAAACCCAATCCTCTCCCACCCCTCTTACCCATACTCCTGGTCCCAAATTCACATCTTACCTGTCCTTAACCCCTGTCAAACCTAAACCAACCCCCCACAAGAAAGATCCTTGTGGTGCCTGCTCTGTGCCCAATAGATGCCGCTTCCTGAAGAGATTACCCTTTGGCAATACATTTAGTAGGCAAGCTATGGGCTACAAACCAACCACCTGTTGGACTTGGTAACCCTTTTGTTCTCCATTTATGTTATTGTTTTAAATAAAACTTTGAGAGAAGATTCTCATTTATGAATAAAAGGATTTTACTTTTACAAAGTTTGTCCTAACATTATTATTCATTTACAAGTCATTGATTAATTGAAATGTTAATGATGAAAATGTGAAATACATATTCTTATATATATTTATGACAGAAAATACAAAAGGGTTTTTAAATTACATATGTGTACAGTCCAACCATTAGGGATAAATACTTTCTGCTGGACATTAAAATTTTGCTGCAACCATTCATCATGATAATGGACACTTACCAAATAAAACTATATTTTTATTTTATTTTTTAAGTGTTAATACAGGTGTGTTTATTTTAACTTGATAAGTGATAAAAATAAACACATATGCATTACACCTTAAAAAAATAAAGAAAATATAGAACATGCACTAGACAAGGGGAAATGTTACATTTATTAGTATATGAAATGATTTAAGTTTAGAAACATTGACTTTTCGGAGATGGAGAAAACCCTGCAAGAAGTTCATCTAAAGAGCAGGGAAGTTTCAATTTGGTATAAAAGGTGTTTGGAGGCAGACGATGCGGAATACCCTCTGCAGCATGCAGTCTGGAATAGACTCCTTTTGATATTGAAATTGAAAATCTATATGAATCCTCTTTGAAGCTTCTCTATAAATATGTCAAGTCGGCTAGCCTAAAAAAGAACCATTTTTTTGTTATCAACAGGCTTTATTATACACCGGCAAAGATTGCTAAGTTTGCACCACTATCTTCCCCCAAATGTCCAAGGTGTGACCTTCTTAAAGCCAACGATATCCACATTTTTTATGATTGCCCCGAACTTAGAACTTTCTGGGGGGGTGTGGAAGACGTCATCTGCGGCATCTTTAAACTTAAAATTAAGCTCAATGCCTCACTTGTTTTGTTTGGGGATGTTGGTGTGCTCGGAGAGACTTTACAGCACCTTTATAGAGGCCTTCTGCTATATCTGGTTTTAATTGCCCGGAGAGAAATCTGTAAGATCTGGAAAGAACCACGGCCCCCGAAGTGTGAGGATTGGCTAAAAGCTGCGTTTGCCATGGCTCGCTTGGACCAGTGGGGAGAAAATGAGAGTGGCGTGAACATCTGGAAAGCCCTATTGTCTTGGGGCAGAGATCGGAGATTGGTATAGTCCCCTGTGGTCCCTCCTGGTCCTATGTTTACACCAAGCTCCCAACAAAGGGGCTGGCCGGGTATGGCCAAAGCAAATGCAGTAGCCGCAGGGTGCACAGGTTCGAATGACGGCTTTTCTTTTTAGAATTGCAGACGCTTATTGGTGAATTGAGGACTAAAAAAAAAAAAAAAAAAAAAACATTGACTTTACATTTATTTTAAAAACAAAACATTTTACCATGGCTAGTACAATTTCTACATTGTATTACATTTGAATTATTCCAATAATGTGTAATGCATATGTTTATAATTTGATAGTTTACGATAAATTATTGAACACACTGGTATGGACACATTTTGAATTTTTGAATAATGTCATTTTTTGTTTAAGTGTTCATTATCATGAAGGCAGCTTGCACCAAATTTGAAATTAAAATAAAATTATACAGGTGTGTTTTATTATTTTTATTAAACGACAACATTACACACATATGCATTACATATTAGTAAAATATTGCTTGTACGACAGATTTAAAAATACACGAGTCCATAGCTAATGTGAACAGACAATTCAAACAGAAACAAGTAAGAAAAAAGAAGCTAACCTTTGTTTTCGGTGATGACTCGGTTGATTTGCTTCGTGGTCAAGAAGCAGCAGCATAGGGAGGACTTGGGCGATCGGGTTCATGTCAGAAATGGAAGAGGAAAAAGTAAAAAATTTGAGTTTCAACTTAATATCCCTTAGAAACCGCCAAATCAGGTGTGGAGGTTTACCCGCCACAGTTACATTGGCGGGAAGGCACATCGTAATTGGCCCGGTGGGAATCTTGGCTGTACTCCCTCCAATAGCCACTTTTGACTATGGCGCCGTTGACTGGGGTGGAAAATTCTGGCTGATTCAGATGGACTATCGTCAATAGACACGCCTGCATTTAAATTGAGTGGGCAGACCGCCTAGTAGGCGGATGGAGAATCCGACGGAAAAGCGATGGCGGGACCAGATTCACCAAGATCTAATTCAGACCCTAAGGGGCACATGCATCAACATAGACAATAGCGATTCTTTATTTGCGATTGTTAAGGAATCGCAATTAAAGAATCGCTATTGCCTATGCATGTAGGAATCGCAAATAAATTAGCGATTCCTACAAATTCCTTAATTGCGACTACGCAAATTGCAAGTCGCAATTAAGGAATTGATTCCCATTCATTCCTATGGGCCCAGAGGCCCATAGGAATGAAAAGGATACATGCGCAATTCTGCGAGTACCCAATAGGTACTCGCAAATTCGCATGTCTATTTCAAGGTGCAAGGGTGCCAAAAGGATACCCAGTTGCACCCTGAAATTGTTAAGTGAACACATGTTGAGCACACACATTCCCCAAGGGCATGTGTGTGTGTAACCTGGAACTTTGAAAAATGCACTTTAGTGCATTTTCAAAGTTTTTGCAAATACCATCAAGTTTAATTTGACGTTAATTTGCGTCCCCTAAGAGCGAAATCGCTATTTTTAATGGCATCATGCATTGCATTTGAGGCATCGCAATTTGCGATTCCTTAAATGCAATCATAATTTAAGTAATTGCAAATTTTGCGATTCCTTAAATTGCGATTTTACATTTGGGATGATGCATCCCAAATGCAAAAATACCGGTCGCAAACCGGCAGATTCTGAGAATCTGCCCGTTTGCGACCGGTTTTTCCTTTGATGCATGTGGCCCTAAGTCTCAAATGAGCAACAATTTAAGGAAAAGTCAGGCAGCATAGCTATTAACAGCTAGGAAAGCTAAAAGATCTTCTATGTCAGAATTACAAAAAAATCAGACAGCTTCCGTAGTAGTAAGGGAAAATCTTTAGAAAAATCTTCTGGCTCATCCCCAAAATGAAGGGGTTTGTATACATAATTCTTGCATGACAAATTAGCTAAAAGCACCAGTTGAGCATGGTATGAACCCAGGCAACATTTTTTGGGTGAATCAGAATGATTCACGTCTACAGAACTATAGGTTAGCATGATCTCATTTTCTAAGAAAACATCATGGGGCATATTTATCATACTTTCACACAGCACAATGCATCAAACCACCTTGCTGTGCTGCATGAAAGGCAGGAAAGTGCCAAATTTAACATCATACAGTGCATTCCTGTCCTTTTCTTGCACTGGTGCACTTTTGGCTGCCTAGCACCAACGTAGGCACTCCTGCACCATGATGCAAGGGTGCCTCTGTTGTAACCAGGATTGTTTTTGTGAAGTAAGGGGACACCTTCCTGCACAAAAACAATCCTGAGAGGCATTTTCAATTTTCTATGTGTGCCGC
Organism: Calotriton arnoldi; assembly: GCA_963921515.1. NCBI lineage: Eukaryota > Metazoa > Chordata > Amphibia > Caudata > Salamandridae > Calotriton > Calotriton arnoldi. The sequence goes on from CAWUFW010005430.1 coordinate 344,125, forward strand.
ACAATGCAGCACACATACAAAGAGGAAAAGATGAGCAAAAATAAAGATATTTCTCCTCGTTATGCCTCCCCTTGGGGATGCGTACCATTTTGACGCATTCCCAGGTCTACCACTAATGGTAAATCTGTGAATGTGCCAAAATCCATGGGTGAATGCGTGAGAACAGCCATGCTCCACCCATGGAACACCCCCCAGGGCAGAGTAATGCAAGGCAGAGATTTGCGCTGCCTTGCTGTACTCCAGACGTATGAAGCCATGCAGGGCCATGCAAGGTAGCCTTACAGGGCCTGATAAATCTGACTTTAGTAATACGTCGCCCTTGCGCCCCCTAGCATGGTGCAAAGGTGACGCAGCAGTATGATACATCTGGCCTCCTGTTTTTTCTGAGTCACTGTCATACAGAGCTGTTTTGAACAAAATATACATTATTTAACAAAGGCAATTCAGGAACATGCAAAACTAAACTGAGCTACAGAAATAAAGGAAACCTTGAAAGTTGAATCTAGAACATCAAATGTGTCATTAATAAGCCTTTGTATTCATGATTATTTGAAGAACATTACATCAATGACTATTTCAAAAACATTACATCATCTGTCCTCGCTTTTCGGAAGCCTGTAGGGAGAAATGATGTGCAGGGGGACCTGATGGAGGGGGTAAATGCAGGAGTAGTAACAGAGACAGAAACAGCACCTATTTGATCCAATAGTGAGTTTTCACCAAAATGTAGCATAACTAAATTGTGTTAATAAATTTACTTCTAAACTTCAAATTAAACTGCATAGTAAACTGCGTACATACTAATTAGTTATTTGTGTGTTGGATCCAACATAAAAATCATTAATACTCAATATTATTTGTCACACAAAAATATGAACCTTAAAAATACTCTAACAAATCCCTGAGGTATTATTCTGTTTAGCACCATCTCTTTCTTGGCCATAATGTAACTCAGAATATGAGTGGATGAAAACCTCGCTAAGGTTCTGTGTGCATGAATAGAATTTCTCTTTTCGGTCTTTAATTTTGTGAGTGTGATTCGAGGCTCAAGATAATGTTATTTTCTAATCTAGGAGCTTGTCTGCTTTTTCACTTTTATATTTGTAAACCTGTTTCAAGCATAACAACATGCGTGCCCTGTGCTTGATAAATAGAGTCTCCAGTTCTCACCTTGCTTTCCTTAACTCTCTATAGAATTCACAAAAACAGGTAGCTTAAGGTTTAGTCTCCAAGGGGCATATCATCAAGGTGGCGCAATAAAATTATCGCCGCTTTTGCGTCCGTTTTTGTCCGAAAAGCGGCGATAATTTTATCGCCTTATCAGCAAGGTCACGCTATCGCGTGAATCCTTGCCGTAGCGGCCTTTCCCTTAACACCCAGCTCTGCATCTCTAATGAGATGCAAAGTGGGCGTACCTTGCCAAACTTACGTGGAGAATGTCGCTAAACGACATTTCTCCAATTAACAAGGGAATCGCTAACCTGCTTAGCGATAATGAAAGAAGCGCTAACCGCGCTTAACGCAGGTTTCTGTACCCCTGCTTTTAATCTGACTTAGCCATGTAATCCAATGGGAGGTGGATTACATGGCTAAGTCCCCCCTGCCCTATCAGCAAGGTATCGCCTGTCGCAGTGCGATTATCGCCGGTTTTCCAGCGATAATCACACTGTTTTGTAGCTAACGCTTGGATTTCTATTGCTTTGGAGATATGCGTTGCTGATAGCACGCTATCTCCGCGATAGAATCCAGCGATAGCCGGCGATAATTATCCTAGCGCTAAGTGCACTTAGCGATAATTATCGCCGGTTGTTGCTGATATGCCCCCAATTCTGTTATCAACTTCTCGAAGTCTGGCTGTTTCTGCTTTGGTAGTCTGACAAATTAAAAGTGTGTGTCACGAGTTCCACCCTATGACAGCTTTGATAATATGTTTTCATCACAATAATGGGCCAAGGACTCTATCTGATATTGTCCCTCAATAATGGATTTCCAAACTGACATGTTGGACACGAGAGAAGTACGTCTAGGACTGTTTTGAGCAGATGGTGATTGAACACTGTTGCTGACAAAAGTGTAGCACTGCAAAGTGTAAGTCCAGGAGGAAATAATCTCTAAGCACATACCTATTGTGTGGAATCTTTTATGCAGAATAGTGAATAGCTGAACATAGCCACATGCTGCTTGTGCCATCTGACGATGGCACATGGAAAGCACAAGACTAGTCAGGTGAACTTGTCAATGCTGGACTACACAAGCTGTGCCATGCACAAAACTGGGCATAACATATATCAGCGTCCACCAACCCAGAGAATGCAGAATGTTGCCATTTGTCAGATCCAATGTATCAGAAGGTGACACCAGACAAGGAAACAGAGGGGGATATTCACAAGAAAGTGCGATAAACATTGCCAAAATAGGTTAACGCAATTTTCCATATCGCCGTCTATCGTGGGAAAATAACTCCGTGTTAACGTGGCATTCTCAACACTGCGGTAACATGCAATAGTACCCCGATAACGCGGCAAATGTCTGCGATAACAGTACCGGTACGGCGATAAAAATCAAAAACCCGAACGCGAAAAAAGTTGCGATGGGCCCAACCACGATAAGACAAACAGCGAAAAGCAGCACCAGGCCTGCAATTCACACACGTCAGGCGGGAAAAACCACTACAAAAGCAGAAAAAAGAAAACACAAACAAAAACCAAACTACAGCGAAGTACAATGGAGGCAGCCGGAGCAGGTAAAGAGGACGACCAGAACCCCACAAGCCCCCCGGAGGACCAGCCTGGGACCTAGGGGTCAGGGAAGGGCAAGGACAAGAAGAAGAGGAAGACGCGGTTCAGTCCGCAGGAAAACAGGATCCTGATCACGGAGGTGATAGAACACCATCAACAACTGTTCGTCACCTCCACTGTGTCATTGGCAACAAAAAATGCAATATGGCAGTCCATCGTGGACAAGGTGAATGCAGTCGGAGTGCTGAGGAGGACAATGGACGAGGTCAAGAGGCGCTGGAATGATGTGAAGCGCAAGACCAAGCAGAAACTCGCAGACAACCAGAAGGCAGCAATGCAGACTGGAGGTGGGAGTCCAGCGCCACAGGAGGAGCTGGATGAGATGGAGGAAATGGTGTCCACAGTAATCAGTGGGGAGACGGTGGCAGGAGTTGGGGGACCGGACACTGCTCAACATGACCCGACACAACAGCAACAGGGTGAGTAACCACCACGGACTGGGGGGACGGGGGGAGATGGGCACAATGGCACACATGCACAATTAAGTAGAGCACATCTGCGGACAAACCATGGCCAAGAGTCACAACTCCAACCAAGAGCCCAATTTACCCAAGTCTGCAACATCACAGCACTGCATAAGCTCATAAGTGAAAGCCACACCGCCGGAAAGAGATAAGGGCCAGCCAAATCAGAGCTGAAGGGGCAACTCACCTACAATGCAGCACACACACATAAGATCCAGAGCACCGCAACATTTACAACAATGTTGAACAAACAGCAACACCAGCACAACAGAACAGAGGACACAACTGCTGCCGCTTGTGTGTGCAAAATGGCCATTCGCATGTGGCACAGCAGGAAACTGTGAGATGATAATGTACTGGTACAACCCCACATCCCTGATGGTGCAGTAATGCATGTATGGCCGTGACCCAGATAGGCAGTAAGACACACATTGTCATTCAAATCAACACTCATCACAGTTGAATACAAGTGAAGGTGCGTAGACTATATTAGCATATGCGTGTCAGTACGGCCAAGATAAGTGCCACAACATGCAGACCAATGCAGCAGCATGTCAGAACGTGGAACGTTGCCAAGCGCCGCTGTCCACTCCGGGGGAGTACCGCACCATTCACAGGTGTGTGTTTACCCGCGTTGTTGTCCGCTCATGTATTCGGAGTCCAGGCGAATGCAGCCATGTCCACTGTTGTCGTGGGAGATGTGACCAGAACCCCAAGTTCCAACAAGGTGTCGGGACATGTGTTCCAAACTGTTGTGTCTGTAGGTACGTAGTTACACGTCCATGAAAGCGAGTGCAGCTTCGTAGGCAATCATTTCCAACATGAGGTCGTTGACGACTTCATCGAACAGGACGGCGAGGCTAACCATTAGCAGGTCCGGACAGATGTGCTGCGTCCACCCCCTTTCACCAATTAGCACTACAGCCCAATAGGGGTGCGGCTCAATGTGGTCACTGCACACGAGGAGTTCTGCAATCTCCCAGGTCCAGCTGCCAGCATGTATGCCAAGTATCCAGGCATCCCATAGACGGGTGTCACGGTGACTCTCATGGTTGTGGGCCAACAGGGGGCACACACACATGTCGAAATCCAGTTCGGCTACTGTCCTGTTGGATAGGCAGACATCCATGGACCACTCGAATATGCACGAGCGACAATGCAACACAGGCTGAACGCAGGTGACGTTGGCAAGGCGGAAGCTTAGCCGGTAACTGATCCGCAGCACTACCAATGGCAGTGCCCCCAGTAAATGCATCATACGTGCACGGTACTGTTCCACGTGACAGGGGTTGTGCATGTGTCCGGGATGTTCTGCCATTGCATTAGTGGCTCTGGTTGAAGCGGCACTGTTCTGACCTGCGCCAGGTTTGTGAATGAAATGCCACAGCTCGGATCAATGAGCAGTGTTTGTGTGCAACGGTTGTAGGCCTGGGATGGTGTGGGAGTAAGTGTGAAGGCCATTCCATGCAAGATAACTTCGAGCAAGGACTTCTGTGTGTGGGGTGTGCATACGTTGGTCTGTCGTCGGGCTGTGCGTAGTGTGGAAGTCGTCATCAGCTGCTATGGTATCTGTCAGGGGGTGCCGGACACATGCAATTCCGAGGTCGGAGGTGCAGATGTGCTTCCGCCTGATAGTTCAGACAATGGAGCTTTCATCCCTAATGTTAGTTTGTCATCTGCTTGCATTCAGGAAATATGTAGAGGCTTGTTGGGGGTGGGGTGGGATGTCTGCGACTTTGGGAATCATGTATGACATGCCTAGCATGTGGCAAATGAGCGGCCTCACTGTGTGCTACGTTGCCTCACAGCTGCTCCTCCCTCCCCCCGAGCCTTTTTACTTGTGTGCGCTGCGCGGTTGCATCACTTGCACTCCTACAGCACACCATTGTCATGCCTGTCTGCGCATGTCCACAAGCCTGACAACGACACTGTGATGCTGGCCGTTGAGGGTGGGCGTCCACGTGAGTGTAGGCCTATGGTAAGGACAGGGCGGAAACAGGTGTACAGTTCATGGCTGGCTGTACATGCGCTGCGATTGAGGCTAGGCATTTGGTTCATGCTGTGGCTATACAGAAACACATAACACTTGTCATGTATGAGCCAAGACCCAGATCGGTCTTGCGCTCCTTCATGACTCCGTACGTGCGAGTCCGCCCTTCGAGTGCATGCTACATTGCAACATTGACGATTGTGGGCCGGGTGGCGCCCACACTACAACAGGGACACACACATTACGTACTTCCTTGTCCAGGCCAGACCTGAACCACACCCAGTCCCCCTGGCAAAATCTTTGAACCCCTACGCTGCACTGCCTGAGGTGACATGGTTGCGTCCGCTGTCCACAGCACAATGTAATGTGGTCGGGCCCGGGCCCATCATGGATACATAATGACCACACGGACACACTTGGTTAGATAGTGGAACTGGCTACGGGCATGTGCGCCCGGCCCCTTTTTATTACCAGGGTCACATGTCCAGTGACGCCTGTGCTGGATGGGTGTGGGGTGCGTGTGAGCCAGCCCTCAGGGAGTGGTTGGTGCTGGCAACAACTAGAACAGTGAACATCGGATCACACACAGTAGATTCAATAAAAAAGGGTCCATGACTTGCAGTTCACTGAGGTAGGGGCACCATAGCTGAGCGTGCTCATGTGAAGGATTGATCATGATTGTGTACCTTCGGGATATTCCTGCTGCAGCTGTAGTGGGGTGTGGTACACCTGCCTCATCTTCATCGTCCCAGGTCTTCTCAAAGGCCTGAGGTGACATTGTTGCATCCGCAGTCCACAGCACATGACTCAATCATGAAGGGGCCATGAGTTGGGGTGCATAGAGTTGGTGTCACCTGATGCGCTTAGCGTGTGCGCAGCCAATGATGATGGGGTGTCTTTGCAGGTCAGGATGTGACGTGCGCCCTGCTGACCACAGTGTAGGCCGGAGGCAGTGGTCAGCAAGGGCCCACGGCCACGTGGCGTCGACTTGTGTTGCACAGGGTCAGTGGCACCTGGAGCGCTCAGCAGGTGCACAGCCAATGATGATGCGTCGTCCGGGCGGGCCGCACTGGGAGCAATGTTTTTGCCTACTGAATTCTGCCTCAATATTGCCAGTGGCGTCGACTTGTGTTGCACAGGGTCAGTGGCACCTGGAGCGCCCAGCAGGTTAACAGCCAACGATGATGCGTCGTCCGGGCGGGCCGCTCTGGGGGCAATGTCTGTTGACTAGTGGTTTCCTCCATTGACAGAAATGTGGCACGATGTGAATTGTGGGACCTGCTGACCGCAGTGTAGGACGAAGGCAGTATCCGGCACACACATGACTCTGTGTTGCTGTGCCGCTGGCTGCGCTGGGGGCCTGTGTTGTGGAGTCTGGAGGTCACGGCGGCACACTCGTGGCAGGGTGAGGTGCGCCACCCTGGCAGACGCGTTGTCCATCACGGAAGAGAACCACACCCAGAGTCCCGGCCTTTTTATCTGCACTCCTACGCTGGAGTGGTGTACACCGGCCCAGCCCACTCTGCTTACGCTTACAGGGGGGGACGGCACAGCTACATGTCCAAGGTCTTCCCCTCTGCCTGAGGTAACATGTTTGCGTCCACTGTCCACAACACTACAAACGCCAGCAGTATATGTCCACATGGACATGTCTGTGCTCTGCATTCTGAGGGCTGTCCAGCACATCACCGCCACACTTGGCATTGTGTACATTCTTCTTCATGGGTGAGTTGCCTCCTTCACACATACTTGGTTCCCACCTCTCCCCACATTCTGCACTTGTGTGGCTGAGGGGCCATGCCGTTTTCGGAAGGTCCACTGTCTTGTCCTACGCTGCCTCGGTGGTAGTCGGGGGGGTGTCTGGAGGGGGGAGGTTGGGAGTGGTGGCAGTGGGTGTTGTGGCCCTCTTGGGTCTCTGAGCTGCATGTTCATTGGCTCCATGGCATCTGTGGGTCTTCAGATGTGGCTCTGGGCTCGGCTCCCTTTTATACTGCAGGTAGTCGTCCTGCTTAACACCAGCAAAAGGCAGGTGTTAAATCCCTGCAGCTAACGCGCCTTATCGCCTGTTCTTGGTTCACATCGCAGATCTGACTGGTCGTTGAGAATCGCGCGAAGTGGTGTTTTCGTGTGTTTTTGCACGGGAACACCTACTCTGCATATCATTAGCGTTAGTTGTTGCACTCATCCGTGGCGATGTTTTTTGCGGTAGCTATCGCAGGAAAACTGGCGATGTCGGCAGTTTGCACCAGCTTGTGAATGGGGCGATAGATCTATCGCCACTTTTTTGCGGCGCTAAAGTGCCGATAAATCTGCGATAAGTCCTTGAGAATATGCCCCATAGTTGTGACTATCAGCTCAATCTGCACTGTAATACTGATTAGTACTTTGGAACCAGATGTGAACCACCCAGCCTCAGAAATACATTTCTTGAAGTCATGATACAGTATGGCTCCTCTTTGCCATTCTCACCATCATATCAGCACAAAAGGAAATACTAGTACTGGTACTTGAACGACCTCTTACCTGTCTTTAGACACCAGCCCCAAAACGTCCATCTCTCTATTAGTAAAAGTTAGAAGAGGGCACAGTCCTTTCTAGTTGTACTAATCATATATGAATATTCCGTTAATTTTCCCTATTTATTCCCATTTTATATGTTTTAAAGTCAATTCACAAAAAGCATACAAGCGTGTATAAAGCAGTACTACTTTAGATACTCCAAATGCCTTTGTCTATAGGCCTCACTGAGCTGAGCTCAGAGGACAAGTGTGGGCAGCTGCTGATGCTGTGGCTGAACCTCATGTGGTTTGATGTCGTGGTGCTCAGCAAAAGAGTTTCAGGTTTGTTGATGGAGCTTGACAGCACAGAAGGGCCTGTTGTTATATGGAGAATGTTGGTAAGGATGCTTCACTAGGTTTTGTTTGTTGTTCCCAGTTGTTTCTTGGGCATAGCAGTATTAGACTAAGTGCAGGATTACTGGAGTGGCTATTCTACTGAACTATCGATTCAGCATTATAGTGCGACCATAATAACGTGGTCAAAGTATTGTGACTACAAAAATATCATGGAAAATCATATCGTAGATAAGTATATGTATTTGTTATGTTTTACAATTATATCGAAGTGTAAAATGTTGTCTATTATAATTTCTGTTTTGTAATGTTTTATTGTATTGAATTGTTTTTATTCCATTATTTATGTTTTTGTAGAAATAACTTGGTATTACTTTTATAATTATTGTATTCATGTATTTTTTAGGTTGTTGGATTTATTTGAGGATTAGATTTTTTTCAATAAAAAATTTATCATAAATAATCAATTCTGATTTTTTTTAAATGGAAATTATACTTTTATTTGTTGAATTCATTCTAAAAAATTAAAATGTTCATATGGTGTTTAGAAAAATATATTAGATTTTTTGGTTTGTTGTGGAGTGTATTGGGTTTTGGGTGGGTAGCTTTGTTTTTAAGGTGCATTTGAAGTATTTTTAATTGTTTCAAATTTTACATTTAACATCCTCTCTTACACCAATGACACGCAACTCATACTCACACACAAGAAACAAGTTCACCGCCTGCATCACCGAAGTCACTAACGGGATGAAAGCCAACTGTCTCCATTTTAACACCGACAAGACAGAAGTGGTGTTCTTTGGCAATATCTCCTCAAAATAGGATTCCAACTAGTGGCTCTCGGACCCACACCCTCAACCAGACCTACACTAGGAATCACAGAATAATCACTGACAGCAAACTGGACATGCCCACACAATTCATCACCATCCTTGCATCCTGCTTCCATACACTGAGGTTGGTTTCGAAGATCTTCAAATTACTCCCAACCAACACTAGGAAACTGTCACTTATGTCCTATTCACCTTCAAGTTAGACTATGGAAACACCCTCTACCCTGGCATCACCAAGCAACTCAGTAGAAGACTACAAACTATACAGAACTTGGCAGCCAGACTCATCCTCCCACACAAAACTCACATCACACTACACCTTAGGGAGCTCCACTGGCTCCCATACACAAACACGCTCAATTCAAACTCTCACATGCACATTCAAGGCACTTCACAACTCAGGCCCCACCTCCCTGAGCAGCATCGCCTTTCACCAACTACCCAGACACCTCCGCTACGCAAGACTCCTACTTGCACACCTCCCACGCATACATACAACCAGATCAGGATGACAGGCGTTCTCTTACATCGCTCCTAAAGATTGATACAGCCTGGCACTATGCATCAGAGCGTCTTCCTCTTTTTTTTTATTCCACAAGTATCGGAAGATCTAACATTTAATTAACCAACCTACCATAGGCAGGGCTAAGCACACCTGCTCAGCGCCAGGTTTCCCTTGCAGGTGATAGTGTGCTTCACAAATGCACATGACATAACATATCATACCATTTGTAATGTTTGACATTGCTATTTTTTGTTTATATGTTTTATCATTTTAAAATTTCTTATTTTTATTTTTGGGGATGTGTTTTTTATTAGTGGACAGGGTGTGTAGTCTTTCAATAAAAATATACAACAAATTATATTTCTTGATTTTTCTATTAATTATGCTATTTTTTTAAATAAAATAATCAATTTGTTAAATTTTTTGAATTATGTGATTATATGACTCACATTTAGAAATTATTTATTGCAATTTGATTACTGGTTGAGGGGATAATCGTATGAAATGGGTGGTTTGTGCTTACTAAAAGACATCATTAAATTATAATTAATAAAAAAAGTTAATATGTAAAATTTCCAAATTGCAAACTAATTTTAGACATTTAGAACATAGTTAATTTAAACGCATATATTCATAATCTATTTTTTCCTTTTTTATAATTTTTCTTTTGTGTTGCTTTTATTTTAACTTCTTTCCAATTTTTTATGTGTTTTTGAGTATTAAACATTTTAAATGTTGTCATGTAATTGAAAACTTATTTAACATGTTTTCATAAATGTAATTTTTAAAATTTATTAATTCCTATACTTTTTTATACTTTGTTGTATGATGTAATGTAAATTAATATTATATTTTAATTTCAAAATAAGTTACTTGTATAACAAATTAATTGTAATATATAATTCAGTATTTACTTTTTATATCAATAGTATTTTTAAATTATATGTATTTTTATGACAATCATTTGTATTAAATTAAATACATGAACGTATATATTATTTGTTAAGTTATGTATTTTTTAAATATGTTAGAATAAATAACTTTCAATAATGTTAATTACAATTAAATGCATACTTAGTTTTATGATGATAATATTTTGTACCATATTTTTAGTCATCAATATTTTTGTAATTGACATTATATTTAGGTAAGGTCAATATGTTGGTTGTCAATATTTTGTACCACAATATTTTTTGTGGTCAATACAACCACTGGAGTATCTGCATCAGAAGGCTTCTGTTCAGAAACATTACTGCTGATCCACCTTCAATCAGTGCAAGTTCATCAACAGTGATTTTCTGACTATCTGTTAATGGTCTTCCTATTGGTGGGTTTCCATCTGACCAGTCAGTGATGCCACCTTATCCTCTTTCTGCTACGTCGTTACATGTTTGCATTTATGCAAAATGCATACAGATATTGCATTGGGGTTTCAATTCAAAACAATTGTTCTGGCCTTGCATCTACTGTATGTTGTTGGAAGCTGTGTTTCTCCTCTGTTAGGTCGGATCTCTGTAAGGAAACGATGGCACGGCGTTGGAAACTTCGCCAGCTGATTGACCCTATGAAAGCAGCTGGGGCTCAAGTCTTTCTTCAAGAACCAGCATGTCTAAAGGTTATACGAAAGGGCCACACATGGTCTTTTCATACAGCTGATGAGGCCCAGCAGATACTTAATTCTCGGAGGGTCCCCGAGTAGGAAGGACTCCTTGAAAGATGGCTCCTGAATTTAGTCAATTGATTATTGGTTTAGCTTTATAAGATTCACTTTTTATTATAATGTTTCCACTTTTACTAGGTGATGGCTAGAGACTTAAGAGGGCGATATGAGGGGGGTGGTAGATCGCTATTTTCTCTCTTATTTTTTTCTTTCTTCTTCTCTCCCTCTCCCTCACTCTATGCCATGAAATGAGGATTAATCTGTTGTCCTGTGGGATCCTTAGGGGTCTCACTCTCTTTCCACGCCCTGGGGGCAATCTTCACAGCGGGTAGCATGGGGGGTACTTCTGTTCTGTATTGGCTGTCATGTAATCAACAGCCTGTGTGGGGTGATTTCTTCTTCAGGAAACAGGGATGGGTGGGGGGTCGGGTCGCTGTTGTGGACAGAGGTGGGAAGGAGGGGGTTATAAATAAAAAAGTATTGAAGGGAATAGACTTACGTTTGATTATTGGAATGTTTGATATGGTTTCTAGTAGGACTTTTCGACTGGGTTCAAATTTCTTGTTAAAATGGTTTTTTGCTCAGGTATTAATGAAAGTGGAGGAGCTAAGTTTGTTTGGGGTTTTTGCTTTTCTGCTTTTTTACGTGTCCCATGGAGGTAATTAAGTGTTTGTGCTGGAATGTGGCTGGCTTAAACTCTGCCAATAAACGGCAGATGGTTCGGGAGGAGCTTAGAATTTATAAGCCTCATATAGTTGCCCTTACCGAGACTCATCTAGCTTATAAAGACAGATATTTTCTGAGACACTTAGGGGCCGATTCCGATTCGGCCGGAAAACGTACCGACCGACTCGGAGCCGGAATTCCTTCCGACCGACACGTATCGGTGCAGCCCGACCCGCAAAGTACGATGAGAAGCGTGCAAAATCCGACCGACTCGTACGGAACACAAGCCGAACGACCGAGCCGCGCGGAAAACAGCTATCCGGCCGGAAAACCACGCGAATCGAACCGACCGACACGCACCAGGAAGAATCCCGAACAAAACGTACCCGCGAACTCCTACCCGCCAAGTACGATGCAACGCGTGGAAAACACGACCGAGTCGCACGGAGCCCAAGCCGTACGACCGACACGCATACAAAACTGCGAGCCGAACCAACCCAATACACCGTGACCGACGCGTACGCAGCATAGAAAACAGCACAAACACAGCGTGAACGACTCGGAGAAGCTCTTACGAGACAACTGCAGGGTCCGACTCGGTCACAAGAACGTCTCCTACATGCACAAAAAGTACTAAGGGAAAAACACACAAAAAAAGGCCAAACAAGCAATCACAAAGGCAATAAATACTGGGGGGAACAGGGAACAAAGACACACCCACAACTCCACCCATATAAAGGACACAAATCCCTACCATGATCCTTTGCAAATTCAAAATACCTGCCAGCACTCAACAGACAGCAACCACACACCCACCCACAGCTCATCCATCACACAAGCCAAACACCATCAGCATCTCAACAAATAGCACCCTCACATACACCCAGCAAAACACACACTCACACACCCTCACCTGCACACCAACACACACGTCACTCACCATCACCACCCATCACCATGCCCCCAAAGAAGAATCATAAGTTCTTAGATAGTGAATTGGAAGTCCTGGTAGATGAGATCCTCAGGGTAGAGCCACAGCTGTTTGGTACACTGGTCCAACAGACACCCATGTCGCAGAAAACCAAGATGTGGGAGAGGATTGTCGACAGGGTGAACGCACAATCACCATGTTTGCGCACAAAGGGAGACATCCAGAACAGGTGGTATGACGTGCGCAGGAGGGTCAGGGAGCTGTTGAAGAAGGACTACCTCTTGAGCCAACACACCGGCAGTGGCCCTCCTGCCAAACCAGTATACCTCAGGCCCTGGGAGGAGAAGGTGCGGGCCATCCTACCAGCAGTGAGCGTATATGGACTAGAAAACATCCCAGAGCCTGGTGAGTACACAACAAATGTACACAATATTGTGCGACAATACACACACATCACTGTCAAAGGGAGAGTCAAACCATGCACCCTTAGCAAATACACACCAACCTGAACAGAATCATCCCAAAATGTGTATGTCAGTCAGATAAACACAACACATGCCATCTCATAGTGATATGTAACTGTGTCATCACATGTACAAACACAACTACAACTACAGCTAGGCAATGGCACAAATATAACTAACAAACACATCCAGACATGTAGCCACCACTACAACACCACCTCACAGTGAAGCCCACTGAAAGGAAGGAATCCTGTGTATGCTGGGCAAGTCAGTGTAGCCAATAGCATCATGGGAGTCGTAGTCACAGATATTGCCCACCCTCACAATGCGCACATCAACACCACCATGAACCATGCTCACATCACAGGGAGTGGAAAACAACTGACAAGATGGCTGACACTGGCTACTGCTGTGGGGAGCACAAGGTCCTGCTGGCAACTGTGCACCAACCAACAGCAGGACACCACTGACTGACATCCTGAAAGACAACTTGCACTCCCTGCAATGGAAGCACGTTCCATGTTGGAAAATCTGGCTGGGTGGGAAGGAGGACTGACAGCACTGATCATAGTTACCAGCAGCTCCACTCACACACACCCCTAACACAAACTCCACACAACTCACGTGGGAGAATGCATTGCCTCACACTCTAATCAAATATCCCACAAAGAACCACAACCCTGGGTCATGCAGTGTGAAGCACAGGGACACACATGGGACTTGTAGCAAAACTAACCCCAGGATAACACTGTCAGCCATCTTGTCAGCACAGGCACACAACCCCACAGGGAAGCAGAGTCAAAAGGAAGGAAGCATGGGCATGCTGGGAAGGGGGGTGGAGGCAATAGCATGATGGGATTGGTAGTCACAGCCCAACATCCCCCACCCACATGGCCCAGGAAGCTCACACCCAAGCATGCACACCTCACAGGGAGTCAAAAGCCACTTCAAAGATGGCTGACACTGGTGCTCAGTTGTGGGGAGCACATGGCCCTGCTGGGTACTGGGCATCAACCAACAGCAGGACACCACTGTCAGCCATCTTGCCATTGCTCTCACACTCACACACAGTGACGTCCACCCAAAAGCAAGTAAGTATGGGCATGCTGGGAAGTGGGGTGGAGGCAATAGCATGATGGGAGTAATAGTCACAGCCCAACATCCCCCACCCACATGGCCCAGCAAGCTCACACCCAAGCATGCACACCTCACAGGGAGTCAAAAGCCACTTCAAAGATGGCTGACACTGGTGCTCAGTTGTGGGGAGCACATGGCCCTGCTGGGAACTGGGCATCAACCAACAGCAGGACACCACTGTCAGCCATCTTGCCATTGCTCACACACTCACACACAGTGAAGTCCACCCAAAAGCAAGTAAGTATGGGCATGCTGGGAAGAGGGGTGGAGGCAATAGCATGATGGGAGTGGTAGTCACAGCCCAACATCCCCCACCCACATGGCCCAGCAAATTCACACCCAAGCATGCACACCTCACAGGGAGTCAAAAGCCACTTCAAAGATGGCTGACACTGGTGCTCACTTGTGGGGAGCACATGGCCCTGCTGGGAACTGGGCACCAACCAACAGCAGGACACCACTGTCAGCCATCTTGCCATTGCTCTCACACTCACACACAGTGAAGTCCACCCAAAAGCAAGTAAGTATGGGCATGCTGGGAAGTGGGGTGGAGGCAATAGCCTGATGGGAGTGGTAGTCACAGATATTGGTCACCCCCACAACTGTCCCATCAACACCACCCTGAACCATGCGCACATCACAGGGAGTGGAAAAGTACTAACAAGATGGCTGACACTGGGTACTGCTGTGGGGAGCACAAGGCCCTGCTGTCAACTGTGCACCAACCAACAGCAGGACACCACTGACTGACATCCTGAAAGACAACTTGCACTCCCTGCAATGGAAGCACGTTCCATGGTGGAATATCTGGCTGGGTGGGAAGGAGGGCCGGATGTCAACCAAATACAACCAATGCAGACCATGTACACACCCCAACATTCATATAGAAATGCCCAAAGTATGCAGGACAATGTGCTACACCAATATCAACCTCTGACTGTGACAACTTAGGACAATGCAATGTACAGGCCCGCATCCAGAGGTACAGTCACAACTGTCAGGTGTGTCAACCATTGATGCCTGCAGAAACATAACATACATTGTGTGTGTCTCCCAAAAACAGGTGATGATGGGGACACAGCAGCAGACGCTGAGGATTCCCCGTCCCAGGCACAAGGGGAAACGGAGCTCACTGGTGTGGAACAGCCTCTGCCCTCCTCGGATGACGAAGACCTACCTGGCACCTCCGGAGCAAGTCATCATGCAGCACCAGCAGGACCACCAGCTGCACCCCTGCACCCACCCCTCCAACGACTGTCAACACACATACCACCCCTGCCGACATGGACAGACCAAGGAGCACCACCACCACCAGCACAGGGACCCTGGACCAACGTGGGGCTATGGACACCAACACCACCAACAACCACCAAGGGG
The DNA here is from genome assembly GCA_963921515.1 of Calotriton arnoldi. Lineage (NCBI taxonomy): Eukaryota > Metazoa > Chordata > Amphibia > Caudata > Salamandridae > Calotriton > Calotriton arnoldi. The sequence goes on from CAWUFW010005430.1 coordinate 359,802, forward strand.
GACCAGGGTCACCTGTGCGTGCCACCTCAGGTACTGCACGTGTCGCCAGGGGTGGTGGGAGGGGTGGGAGACATAGGTCGCTGATCGCAGAGGGGTCTGGACTGCATGATGACCCACAACTGGTACGCATAGCCGATGCGTACCAGTCCAGCACCGGAGACCTCAGACAGGCAGTGGGGCTCCTCAGGGACATTAAACAGCAGCAGGCTGCCCATCATGCACGCTTGGACTTACACATGTCCCGCGTGGAGTCCAAGTGGGACACACTGCAAGAGATGACGGCGGTGCATAGGGACATATTACAATGCCTCCGCCAGATGAGCAGCAACCAGTCAACACCTCCCTGTGTGCCCACAACATCTGGTGCTGAAACAACTGCAACTGCCACAGGGAGGGAGGATGACTCTGGCGGAGAGTCCCCTGCACCGCAGCAGCCTGCACTTGAGGGTCCCCCCCAAAGAAGAGGGGTCGTCCGAGGAGGGGCAACTGAGAGGCCGATGGCCATGTGCAACCCCCAGGAAGCCAAAACCTGTTCTGGATAATCACCTTGTGCGCAAACTGTTCACCCTGTTGACTGCAACACAACTCCCCCACATGACATGGGGAGTACAAGTTGGACCAATGTATCAGATGACTGTGGACTTTATTCAGGACATTTCTGCTACCAGGACTTCCAATTCATCTAGGAACTTTGGATTGCAATCAAAATGTACAGCACCCACCATCCTGTGCACTATACACACACATGTATGACAATAAACACAGTAATACACCATACCTGCCTCTGTTGTGATTCCAACGTGTTTTCTGTCATGGAGATGATGACCTGCGAAATTACACTGTGCATGCTAACTGCTACAGCAAGTACAACACAGGCATGTGAGTCATGGCAACGTGACACATATGAGGGAGACACACCACCAGGGCTACACAACATATACACACCTAGGCCATCTGACTCATCGCCTACACTGATGTTGCCAGGAAATACGGTGCAATGCACAGACACAACACCTATTCACAGTCTTTGTCAACTAGCCCACTGGTGCAGTAAGCAAATGTCAGTCAGATGTGTGACCACAGACAACGCACATCACAAAGTGAAGCACAGGTTTATTACACATTTGCAACATGTTGTAACCACTACAGATGCAAGGTAATCCCACCTGGCAGCGGGCACACAGTCAACAAGTGTAGAAGGAAGGAAGTCCATGGGTGTGGCGCACATCACCTGTAGGGACACGACAGCTACCACCCTGGAAGTCGGATCACGGTGTCGGGGATCACAGTTGACCAAACAACGCTGAAAGTACCCTGTGACAGAAATGAAACACAGTCAAAAGCACTGAAGAACAGGACAGAACTGCAATACTCATGCCCAATACATGTCACAAGATGCCCACCCAGAACCAAGTTAGCATGTCAACACTGTTGGGGAGTACAGACTACCTGTAAGGACACATCGCTACACGCATACAGTCATGTAGCACATGGACACACTCAAACAGCACCAGAGCACCACCAACACATATCATGCATACTCACATCATTGACATGACATCTCTGGATACTCACATTCAGCTGAAGAAGTTGGTGATGAGCTGTGTGCGGACATCACCATCATCATCATCATCATCATCACTGGCATCGTGGTCCAGGCCAGGATCCTCCACAGGTGGCGGATGTTGGTCATCGTCATCCAGGATGAGAGGCAACTCCTTCCGCACTGCCAGGTTGTGTAGCATGCAGCAGACGATGACAATCTTGCACACCTTTGCTGGGGCATATGGGAGGGCCCCTCCTGTCTTGTCCAGGCAGCGGAAGCGGCTCTTCAGGAGACCAAATGTCCGCTCAATCACTCTCCTGGTCCGACCATGTGCCTCATTGTAGCACATCTGGGCTCGTGTCACAGGGTTCCTGAGGGGTGTCAGCAACCAGGCATGTTGGGGTATCCGGAGTCACCTACATACAGACAATTGCACATTAGCTGAGTTGGAAAAGAGTGTGGAACACTACATTGCAGAACACACACAATGGTACAAAGTCAGTACACACCAACAAGCCAGGCACGCTGGTTCCGCATCTGTGACATCATCCTCGGGATGCGACTACTCCTCATCACGTAGGCATCGTGTGCAGAACCGGGGAAACGGGCACAGACGTGTGAGATGCTCATATCTGCAAGACATACCACCAGTGCATTGACCGAGTGGTAGTGTTTGCGGTTCCTGTATGCCTGCTCTTGGGCCTGTGGTGGTACCAAAGCAACATGTGTCCCATCAATGGAGCCAATGACATGCGGCATCCTCCCCAGGGCATAGAAGTCACTCTTCACGTCAGTGAGTTGTCGGAGTCTAGGGAAATAGATGTACTGGTTCAGGTATATCAACATAGCCTCCAAAACATCGCGGAGCACACGGCTGAACATGGTCTGTGACATCCCACCAGCAGTCGCCACAGTGTGTTGAAAGGTACAGGTGGCAAAGAAGTGTAGGGCTGCCATCACCTTCACCTTGGGGGTCAGCGCTGTAGGGTATGTCCGGCCAGCTTGCAAATGTGGGGCCAACCGCACCGTCAATACCTCAATCAGCAGCCTGGTGAAGCGGTACCGTCGGATGCAGTCCCGTTCCACCATGGTTGCAAGGTCAGGGAATGGTCTATGGACTGCGGGTGCCCTGCAGTGCATAGGTGAAGAAAGAAAGATTGTCAGTCACCCCACATATGTGGCATTGACCATACTCAATATCACATGATACATCATTATGAGGCACAAGTACATGATGTGTGCAGTTCCGTAAGGACATGTATGGCACATACATGGCCAACATCTAACATCACAGTTCAACAAGTGGCATCAACAAGTCCCAGGTTGTGCCATGGGATATGATGAGGCCGTGTCACAGTTCCCATCTCCTGCTGCCACGTTCCAAACACACCCCACAGTGACATGTGAGGACAGATGTGCCCCAGGCATCACAGCTCTACGACAGGTAGATTCCCAGGGACCCTGTATTGCCACATGGACACTGGCATGACATGGTGTATCATGAATACACCACAGCAAATCAACCATGACCCCCACAGGTAGTGGTCCCTGTTACCTCGGCAGGACAGACATGGACATCTGTGACACACACACGCACAACATCAAAGTCCATGCACAAACAACGTGGATGTGGATACTGTCTCCCATTGTGCACATGGAATCAGAGACATTATAAACACAACATGCACACAGACTGTGGAGGACCATCACTATTGTGGCAATGGGTCACCCTGGGACGTACATACCGTCCCACATGGGACTCAGGGGGTATGTGACATGACATACACATACACCACCATGAAATGTGACCATGCCACATGCTCAGGAATGAACAGTTGCACATCACAGTGGTCATGTACACGAAACACCAAGGATTCTGTCCCCATGAACACGTGCACAGCCTGGGAGTGGCTGCCCCCAAGTGACACCCACAGAACAACATGTTCACCCCCATACACGGTATAGGTAATGCAGCCTTACATGCCTTAGGATACAGTGTGGACAGGCTGTGGTGTTGTAGGTGTGCCCCTCACTCCCTGGGAAGTATATGTGGCTGGCATATGTTCACCTGTGACAGGCATGGTGACATATGCCAGCGACTTGTACATGGACGCGTTGGACAGCAATGGACCGATCGGTGCGCACACATTGGCCATTGCATTCAATGTGAGCGGGTACGCGTTGTATTCGCAATACGCGTTGGACAGCAATGGACCGATCGGTGCGCACACATTGGCCATTGCATTCAATGTGAGCGGGTACGCGTTGTATTCGCAATACGCGTTGGACAGCAATGGACCGATCGGTGCGCACACATTGGCCATTGCATTCAATGTGAGCGGGTTCGGATTGTATTCGCAATACGCGTTGGACAGCAATGGACCGATCGGCATGCACACATTGGCCATTGCATTCAATGTGAGCGGGTACGCGTTGTATTCGCAATACGCGTTGGACAGCAATGGACCGATCGGTGCGCACACATTGGCCATTGCATTCAATGTGAGCGGGTACGCGTTGTATCCCAGGTACGCGTTGAACAGCAATGGACCGATCGGTGTGCCCGGCCGGCCCATTGCATTCAATGTGAGCGGGTACGCGTTGTATCCGCAATACGCGTTGAACAGCAATGGACCGATCGGTGTGCCCGGCCGGCCCATTGCATTCAATGTGAGCGGGTACGCGTTGTATCCGCAATACGCGTTGAACAGCAATGGACCGATCGGTGTGCCCGGCCGGCCCATTGCATTCAATGTGAGCGGGTGCAGCGTTGAACAGCAATGGACCGATCGGTGTGCCCGGCCGGCCCATTGCATTCAATGTGAGCGGGTACAGCGTTGTATCCGCAATACGCGTTGAACAGCAATGGACCGATTGGTGTGCCCGGCCGGCCCATTGCATTCAATGTGTGCGGGTACGCGTTGTATCCCGGGTACGCGTTGAACATCAATGGACCGATCGGTGCGCACCCATTGGCTATGGCCTGGCAACGGACGCGTTTTCAAATCTTGAACGAGTCTGATGCTGTAAATTCAGTTGGTCACCCACAACAATGTTGCAAATTCATGGGTGTCATGAAGTTGAACTTTTGAAGGATGCTGTGGGCGTGTGTAAGTGGTGGAATTCCATGGATTGGCCAGATTCAGAAGATGCAAACGACTTGGACCTATCACTTTGGACACATGGGACAGTATCTGCCTCTGCAGCACACATATAATGCTGGCTGTTCCCCTGAGAGCTCACTTGCCTGCACTACATGCTCCAGGACGACATCTGCCACCACCACTGCTGCTGTATCTGCACCCTCTGGACCCTGCAATGGCACTTACTGTGGAGAGAGCCTCAGCCTTCAGCACTGAGGAGAACCAGGCCCTGCTGGAGAGCCTCCTTCCACAGTACAGCAAGCTGTATGGGAAAGCAGGGGAGCAGGTGAGTGTGCTGTCCACTGCCTTACTAAATGTGCATGTTGTCTGACTAGCAAGGCTAACAGTCTGCACGCCACTGGCTAGCAGGCTCACCGAGTAGTTGTCACCCCCCATAGTGTGTAGTTACATGCACTGAACAGGTATAGTGCAGTGACAGTGCATTTAAACAAGGTTTTACTTCCCAGGCAATGATACCATGTAGTAACTGCTGGCATACTGTCCATAGCCATCGTTGCACTGCCTGTGTACATCATGTGCCCCTGTGATTGAGACATGTATATCCAACTGTGTGATGCACGGATATGTTGCATGTGTAGTAATAGCATTCTCACTTTGTCATCCTCACAGGTTGATGCCCACCAGAAGCAGAAGATATGGCTGACCATCGTCCAGGCAGTGAGATCCGTGGGGGACTACAAGCGCCGGATCCGCAACTGCCAGAAGAGGTGGCAGGACCTTCGGGGCTGGACCCGGAGGATCGCACGGGTCCAGCTGAAGCTGTCGCCTCCTCGCAGGAGGGGCGGACACCGGACCCTGACCCCCACATGCTCAGGATCCTGGCGGTGGTCTTCCCTGATCTGGATGGGCAGCTGAAGGCCAGAGAGCAGCAAGGAGGGGGTGAGTCCATGACTGCATTGTGAACTTTGTCTGCCATGCTATGTGCCCTCCTCTGGCCTGGTTAAACTTCCACAGTACATCAGTCATGTGGTCCAGGACCCATGTCCCTCGATTGTGCACTGCCCACTCCTCATCTGATACCCAGGTGTGGCCCTTGCAGTCAGGGAATTGTGTCACTTGGGTACTGTGTCCTTGCAGTTTGCTTGACTCAAGGTGGGGGACAGCATCTGTTCCCCTAACTCTGTGGTGGGCATCATGGGTGGGTCCATTGCTTACACAATGCCTGTGTTCTGACATGTAATCTGCGTGTTACTTTGATATGTGGTCCAATTGCTGAGCTGATCCACCACATGTGCCTGGGTTATCTGGCACATACCCATGCTGCGGGTGGGAACAATGTTTGGGCCCCAGGAGTGTGTATATTACGTGTGTCACACATACTTAGCCAGCTGCCTACTGTCCAGGGCTCATCCCTCATTCATGTGGGGCAGGACAGTCATGCCTACTCCAGGACATACAATACACTCTGTACTCCCACTCCCGTGTATCAGCTGACACGTTATGCTCAGTGATATGTCCCCTCAGGTGTCTGCCTCTGTGTCAGTGTGCTGTGGCTTCGTTGTCAGGACTGCTGGGGTGTTTCTCGGTTGGGGCCCAGCATGCCACCGGAGATGTGACCATAGGAGACGATACTTGTGTGACACATAGGTGTTTGATCACCTGACCGTGCAGACTGGGGTATGCGAATGTGAAGTTCAGGCAGCTGTTTCCCACTCACAGCAGATTGTGAGGTGCTCAGGTTCAGAGGGTTGTGTTACAGGTCTCCCATATGTCCAATCGGTATGACCTGGACAGATAAGGGTTCAGATGATGTGGTGTGTGGGGGATGTACATGTGCACTTGTTCAGCTCCAGGACTTGCATTCCCCATGACCTACTATTGTGACACAGTGCAGACTGTTGTTGTCTGGCTGCCCTGCCCATGTGACTGGAGACAGTGATGTATGACTTAGCAGGCATGCCTGTGCCATGGCATGTAACTTCCTATGAGTGATCCTGCAGGGGAGTGACATGTGCTACATGCACACCATTGTGGCAATGGCTATCAGGACATGGGTGCATCATGGTGCCTGTCGCTGGTATGCATCACATGCATTTCATATTTGACACTGGGCATCCCTTTCATCCGGACACCTGTACTGACTCAGTGGCAAGAGTTGTGATGTGTGCATGTTCACATGCTTCACCGTGTTTTCTGCACTGTCCAACTACTGTGTAGGTGGTGCATGTGTCCACACTGGGGTATTGCCATCCAACAGACACCAGACAGATGGGTGCAAGGCCAGGAGGGATGTGAGTGCCATGGTTGACCATCAGACTGACAATTGGCTTCTCCTATTCTGTTTGGGCACTTTTGGCAATGTTCAACTAAGGATGCCAGGGCTTGCTCTGTAATGTGCTGTACTTACTGTGGTGTGTGCGTTCGGTGCAGGTGACTGATGTCTGTCCGTTTCCCTATTGTTTGCAGATACATCCACGGACACAGGAGGGGACAGCTCCACGGACCAGGAGGAGCCGCAGAGCCAGACTGGGTCAGCAGCCGAGGAGTGGTCGGAGGGACCCAGTGGCACGGAGGGCGAGGGGAGCCACACCGAGGAGTCCTCAGCAGCATCCACCTCAGCTGAGGACCACAGCAGCTCGGAGGATAACTCCCTTGTGGATGCGGGTGTCAGCAGCCACCACACCCCAGCTAGTGTTGCTGTCCCCGCCACCACCACCACCACCGCCCTCCCATCGGCTCCCAATCCCGAGGTCCGTGGAGGCTCCCATGTTTGGGAGCGTGTCTCCTTCGGGCCAGGCACCGCACCCCCTGCCCCTGTGTCCCCTGCTGCCCTGAGTGAGGAGTCTCTGTACCTCCTTCGCCAGCTCCATGTAGGGCAGACAGCGATGCTGAGTGTCCTCCATGCCCACACCACTCTGTTGACTCAGCTGGTGTCGTTCATGGAGGGCATCTCATCGGGAATGTCTGCCCTACAGAGGGGCAATAGGTCCATGGACTCCTCCCTGATGGCAGCAGTGTCCCTCCTCCAACAGTCCCTCACCCCTCCTGCCTCTGCCCCATCCACACTCCCCAGCACCTTACCTGTCCCAAGCACACACACACCGGCACAGGCACACACCAGCACAGACACAAGCAGCACACAGACACACACACCAAAAACAAGACGCACACGCACGCACAGTCAGGGGACTGAAACCACACTCACAGGGGATGGGGCCCAGGCACACACACACGCATCCACGAGCACTGCGCAGTCCTCAGTTGCCTCTCCCTCCAAAGCCCCCTCCCTTGCCTCACCTGCAACCCCAAAGGCACAGCGGCTCTTCCTCAGTGACCTCGGCCTCTTCCCCTCCGATCCAGCTGATCCAGCATTCAGGGGGAAGAGGAAGCCCACCCACACGGAGCGGAGTGCCCCTCGCCCCCGGACACCCTCCCCCAGGCGCAGACCGACTGACGCCCCCATCCGCAAGTCCCCCCGGACCCGGAAGAGCAAGACCCCGCCACCGCCCTGCAGCTCAGGCACCAAGTCTCCTTCCTCCATCCCTCAGGCCCCCACTCCACAGCTGCCCCCACCACACCCTGCCCCAGGTTCCCCCACCCACAGATACACCATCCCCAAAAAGATCAGGCCTTCTCCCCCTGCCACTTGCTCTTCCGGTCCCACACCCCCGCTGCGCTTGTCTGTGCCACTGGTGTGGAGACGGTGTACTCCCCCTCTGTCCTGCCCACCTTACCTGATCCCCATTCTCCTCCCCTGGAGGTAGGCACTGCAGTGGAGTCCACTACCACCCTGTCTGACTTGGGCACTGTAGTGGGGAACCTGTCCACTCCATCTGCACGGTCCACTGCAGTCGTGCCGGCACCCACACCATCTGAGTCATGCCCCCCAGTTGTGCCGGCACACACCATGTCAGACACCTCCACTGCAGTTGTCAGTGGCTCTCCAGCACCCACCACCCCTTCCCTGCCTCCTTCTGGTGAGCCCTGATCCTGTCCCTGCGGTCCCTGGCCTGCCCCCCCGTATACCCCTCCGAGGGGATTGTCCCTGGTTTTTATCAGTGCAGGCATGCGTAGGGTGACATCTGCCACTGTCACCCTGTTTTAACTTTCAGGATGGACTGGCCATTGGCCTTTGTTTCTTTTTTACTGGACTTCAACTTTTGAACCCACATATGCTGAATAAAGCAACTTTCTGTTCTCTAGTGCTTTTGCTTCTGATGTACATGATGTTGATGATGCTAACCATGCCCTTGCTGCAGTGATGGTGTTATTTGGTCTCATGAAAATGAAGTGTTACTGTTCAGGAACCCAAGTGGTCCAGGGGGAGTGTGTCCTATCCTGTGGTGTATCCATGTCATCCTTAGCAGCATCTGAGGGTGTCATGTTTTCAATATTTGGCAATGGGATTTCCTACTTACATTAGCAATGTCACATCTGTGGCTTCCACCCCTGCACATCTGTTGTGCTTGCCATTGTTCAATTAGTCTACTTCCCTGACCGTGTGGCCATCTCTACTGGACATGCAGGTTTGGGCATCAATGGGGAAGGACTCATCTGTGTTGTCAGTGCAACTTGCTATACATGTGTGTTGGATCTGTGCTGATGATTTCGTTGACACTCCCATGACCAGGCTGATGTAATGGGAGCCTTCATTTGGTGCAAATTGTTGACTGTGTGACCAAGTGTTCTGCTGACATGATGGAGCCCTACTGAGGCAACATATGGCACAGCTTTCCTCACACAGGAGTGGAGTCCCCTCATGGCAGTGTGTACTCCTGTGACATCGCCTGCGCCCAAGGTGTGTGTTGTATGAGCATGTCTGTGTGTTCACTTCAATTTTGCTGTGCATGCTGGGATCCCTAGTGGTGTTCCTGTTTGTGATGCTTGCTGAGTTGACCTATGTTCCCCCAAAGTCTTCTCCCTGGGTTCTCTGTGATGTGGGTGCATGGCACATTACTGGTCATCAGGGTGTCACCCATAGGTGTGTTTGCTGTCAGGGCTGAGTTTGTGGGCAGACGCAGATGGGTCACAGTCAGGATTCCCCTTGGCACTTGTTGTTTACACCTGTCATGTAATTTCCAGTTTGTGTTAGCTTTCAGTGATTGTGACACGTTGTGTGTGACTGCTGGCACTCCTCAGGGTCAGGGCTGCAATGTTGGTAGTTGTCTATGTGTGTTCTTTGTGGGTGACCTTGGCTTCTTCATTGGTGTGGGACTGTGGCTGGGATCCCATTGGTTGGTGTGGTATTGCCGTCATGTCCATGTACAGCGTAGTGTGCAGTGTGTCAGACATTCAGGAGTCTTGTTGAGTGGCCATGTGTGATGTGTTTCTGCACCTTGGTTCCCACCACCACCCATGGGATTGTCATGGGTGCATGTGCAATGTCACCAGTGCATGTGAGCTTCACTGCTGCACATTGTTGGAGGTCGAGGTGTGTGGTGTTGAGTGTGTGCAGATGAGAGTTGTTGCACGGCTAGACCCCTGCCTCCATGTTGGCCTTGGCTTACTGGCCGTGCTGATTGATTTGTGCTTGTGTAGGTGTGATGGTAGTTTGTTGCTCAGGACACATGACTGTGGTTCACAGTGTGAACGACATCTAGCTTTGTCATCACAGTGGGATTGTAATGCAGCCCAGGGTCACCACATTGTGGGGACCCTGGGGGTAGTGCTGTGGTGTCTCTGTGTCTTGCTGTGTCAGTTGCTGTTCCTACATGCTTGTGTGACATGTGTGATTTGTGTTCCCTCTCATCTAACAATGCCTGATTGTCCACATAGGGTATTTGGATCCATGAGTTACCTTTGTGTGGCACTGTATGCACATCTGTGTAATTGGTATTCAGGCCTCATCATGTGTTGTGTGGTTGCCTGGGGACACTGGCACCCCCCTCACCTGTTGTGTTTGATTTGCAGTGTGGGTCTGCCTGTTTGTGCATCTGCACCACTGCATTGGCATATCTTTAGTGTGCCATTGGCTGTATGTTGTTTGGTGGGTTTCCCCTGCTGTCCCTGGGACTCCTAGGTCATCAGTCAGCACAATGATCATTGTTTGTGTGTCCCATTGCTGCCATGGTATGGTATCTGCTCACCTCACATCTACAGTCTCCACAGGGTATCTGCATTTGTGTGCCCATTGGTGCAAATATGTGGGTCTGCATTATCATGGTCACTTCTGTCATTGTGTCATTGATGATTGTTGACAGTGTCAGCCCCCATGGGTGATGTTTGTCTGCACATGGCCAAAGGTATGTCTTATTTGCACTGCAGTGTTTGCCTCCCCAATCTATGTTGCTATGGGACACAAGCACTACTTTGCCACTGATGTGTTTGTTGTTCTGTGACCAGGAATCATCCATGCAGTTTGGCAGTTGCAGCGTTTTCAATGTCAACACTTACATTTTGGTCACTGTGATGATGGGGGTTTGGACCCCATTGCCACAATGTTCAAGATGTGCTTCAGCTATGGGCCCCACACTTACCTTTTGGTCACTGTGATGATGGGGGTTTGGACCCCATTGCCACAATGTTCAAGATGTGCTTCAGCTATGGGCCCCACACTTACATTTTGGTCACTGTGATGATGGGGGTTTGAACCCCATTGCCACAATGTTCAAGATGTGCTTCAGCTATGGACCCCACACTTACATTTTGGTCACTGTGATGATGGGGGTTGGACCCCATTGCCACAGTGGTCATGGTCTGCTTGCATTGTGGGGGCCACACACATTTATGTGTGGCACATGTGATAGGGGGTCACATTGTATGTTCGAAGTCATGTTCAGTGTTGTAGGCATTTGACACAGTCTACACACGCTTGTCATGGTGTTGGGGGGGATGTCTTTATGTTGCATTGTTTATGTTGGTGTGTGCTTGTTGTGTCATGTATTAGCCATCCTGTGAGTGGGGGTGTTGTTGGTGGTAGGCATCCAGCCCCCCATGGGTAGAGGTGGTAGTAGTGACAGGCATCCAGCCCCCCATGGGTAGAGGTGGTAGTAGTGGTAGGCATCTGGCACCCCCTAGGTAGAGGTGGTAGTAGTGGTAGGCATCTGGCACCCCCTGGGTAGAGGTGGTAGTAGTGGTAGGCATCTGGCACCCCCTGGGTAGAGGTGGTAGTAGTGGTAGGCATCTGGCACCCCCTGGGTAGAGGTGGTAGTAGTGACAGGCATCCAGCCCCCCATGGGTAGAGGTGGTAGTAGTGGTAGGCATCTGGCACCCCCTGGGTAGAGGTGGTAGTAGTGACAGGCATCCAGCCCCCCATGGGTAGAGGTGGTAGTAGTGGTAGGCATCTGGCACCCCCTGGGTAGAGGTGGTAGTAGTGGTAGGCATCTGGCACCCCCTGGGTAGAGGTGGTAGTAGTGGTAGGCATCTGGCACCCCATGGGTAGAGGTGTTAGTAGTGGTAGGCATCTGGCACCCCCTGGGTAGAGGTGGTAGTAGTGGTAGGCATCTGGCACCCCCTGGGTAGAGGTGGTAGTAGTGGTAGGCATCTGGCACCCCCTGGGTAGAGGTGGTAGTAGTGACAGGCATCCAGCCCCCCATGGGTAGAGGTGGTAGTAGTGGTAGGCATCTGGCACCCCCTGGGTAGAGGTGGTAGTAGTGACAGGCATCCAGCCCCCCATGGGTAGAGGTGGTAGTAGTGGTAGGCATCTGGCACCCCCTGGGTAGGGGTGGTAGTAGTGGTAGGCATCCGGCACCCCCTGGGTAGAGGTGGTAGTAGTGGTAGGCATCTGGCACCCCATGGGTAGAGGTGGTAGTAGTGGTAGGCATCTGGCACCCCCTGGGTAGAGGTGGTAGTAGTGGTAGGCATCTGGCACCCCCTGGGTAGGGGTGGTAGTAGTGGTAGGCATCTGGCACCCCCTGGGTAGAGGTGGTAGTAGTGGTAGGCATCTGGCACCCCCTGGTAGAGGTGGTAGTAGTGGTAGGCATCTGGCACCCCCTGGGTAAGGGTGGTAGTAGTGGTAGGCATCTGGCACCCCCTGGGTAGGGGTGGTAGTGGTGGTAGGCATCCAGCCCCCCATGGGTAGGGGTGGTAGTTGTGACAGGCATCCAGCCCCCATGGGTAGAGGTGGTAGTAGTGGTAGGCATCTGGCACCCCCTGGGTAAGGGTGGTAGTAGTGGTAGGCATCTGGCACCCCTGGGTAGGGGTGGTAGTGGTGGTAGGCATCCAGCCCCCATGGGTAGGGGTGGTAGTTGTGACAGGCATCCAGCCCCCCATGGGTAGAGGTGGTAGTAGTGGTAGGCATCTGGCACCCCCTGGGTAGAGGTGGTAGTAGTGGTAGGCATCTGGCACCCCATGGGTAGAGGTGGTAGTAGTGGTAGGCATCTGGCACCCCCTGGGTAGAGGTGGTAGTAGTGGTAGGCATCTGGCACCCCCTGGGTAGAGGTGGAGTAGTGACAGGCATCCAGCCCCCATGGGTAGAGGTGGTAGTAGTGGTAGGCATCTGGCACACCCTGGGTAGAGGTGGTAGTAGTGACAGGCATCCAGCCCCCATGGGTAGAGGTGGTAGTAGTGGTAGGCATCTGGCACCCCTGGGTAGAGGTGGTAGTAGTGGTAGGCATCTGGCACCCCCTGGGTAGAGGTGGTAGTAGTGGTAGGCATCTGGCACCCCATGGGTAGAGGTGGTAGTAGTGGTAGGCATCTGGCACCCCCTGGGTGAGGTGGTAGTAGTGGTAGGCATCTGGCACCCCCTGGGTAGGGGTGGTAGTAGTGGTAGGCATCTGGCACCCCCTGGGTAGAGGTGGTAGTAGTGGTAGGCATCTGGCACCCCCTGGGTAGAGGTGGTAGTAGTGGTAGGCATCTGGCACCCCTGGGTAGAGGTGGTAGTAGTGACAGGCATCCAGCCCCCCATGGGTAGAGGTGGTAGTAGTGGTAGGCATCTGGCACCCCTGGGTAGAGGTGGTAGTAGTGGTAGGGGTCTGGCACCCCCTGGGTAGAGGTGGTAGTAGTGACAGGCATCCAGCCCCCCAATGGTAGAGGTGGTAGTAGTGGTAGGCATCTGGCACCGCCTGGGTAAGGGTGGTAGTAGTGGTAGGCATCTGGCACCCCCTGGGTAGGGGTGGTAGTGGTGGTAGGCATCCAGCCCCCCATGGGTAGGGGTGGTAGTTGTGACAGGCATCCAGCCCCCCATGGGTAGAGGTGGTAGTAGTGGTAGGCATCTGGCACCCCCTGGGTACGGGTGGTAGTAGTGGTAGGCATCTGGCACCCCCTGGGTAGGGGTGGTAGTAGTGGTAGGCATCCAGGCCCCTATGTGTATATGTGGCATTGCTGATGGCCATCCCGCCCCTATGGTGCTGCTGTTGCTGGTGTAAGTAATTTCTGCATCCCTCTGTGTGTGTGTGATATGTCGGGTACGTCTAGTTTGTTTTTGTGGTTGGTGTCTGACTTACCTTCTGCGCCGTACGCGTCCGTGCCTGTTCCGGTAGTAGATGTAGAATATTGGTAGGATCGGCACGATGGGATTCATGGTTGGTTCGTCTCGTTCGTCTTTTTCTTTGCTTCGCCTCGTCCTCGTCGCTGGCTTGTTCGTCTCGTAGCCGTGGAACGTGTTGTGGCGCGAATCGGAGCTTATGTGCGCCTCTCCCGGATGCTTTGACGTGCCGTGCGTAGCGACGGGTTCGGCACGTACGGAAAGCGCATCGTACTTGTCCGGCCGGACGGGGCTGCATTTTGGCTTCCGTGCGACTCGATTTTACGTTTCCGGATCCGGCTCGGTCGGAAAACAGGAGCTGCATTGGGTGAGTACGACTGGGTCGGAATGTATGCAGTTGTGCGCATCGTACTTGCTCGTTCGGAATTATGTGCGGATCGGTCGGGAAACAGGCATTCGCCTGGCTTTTTTCCCGGCCGAATGGTGTTAGGTACGCCTCCGACCGAGATCGGAATCGGCCCCTTAGGCTATAAGTTACTTGACTGTATCTCTCATACTGTTTCTGTTAGAGGAGTTGCCATTCTGACAGATAAATCATTTAACTGTACTCTCCTCAAGGCTTCACACGATATCAGAGGCAGGTGGATAATTGCTCAGGTTTTGATCAAAGATCAAAAGTTTGTATTTAGTACAATCTATGGACCAAATTGTGATGAACCTCAGATGATCGATACCCTAGCATTAGAATTGTTAGATTGGCAAGGTGAGCTAGTTGTTATGGGTGATTTTAATTGTATCCTCGATCCTAAAATAGATTCTACTAACCGGTCTGCCTCTACTAGGATGAGGAAAGTCAGAGCAGCAATCTTAGAGATGGCGCGCTTGCATACTCTAACAGATGTATGGAGATCATTATTTCCTTCGAAGCCCGGTTACACTTACTATAGTGCACCACATAAGCACTATTCCTGGATCGATATGGCTTTTGTTAACAGCAGAATTTTGAGGTTGGCTAGGTGTGAGGTATGTCCCAAGATTGTATCGGATAATAATCCTATTTTACTTTCATTTCTGATAGGCTCTGCCATCAGGCAACAGCGTTTGTTTTCTTTTCCACGATATTTGTTGGCTGATACTGACTATGTCGTAGTTGCTAAGAACAGTATTAGGGGTTTTTTGTCTGATAATGAGGGTACTGCCTCCCCTTCTGTGGTCCGGGATACGCTTAAAGCTCATATAAGGGGGATCACACAACAATATATTTTTTGACAGAATAAGAGTAAAAACACTGCTCTTAGGCTGGCTGGCGAAGCGATCCTGCAGCTAAAAATAGCCCATGCTGCTGAGGCCGGGATGCAAGGGGTGACGCAGTCACATTCGCATACATACTTGTCTTTGATTGAAAAAAAGGTGACGTTGGGGAGGATATTGAAAGAGAAAATGGTGGCTAGATATAATAAAAATCGAGCTATGCAATATGAGTATGGGGAACAAGTGGGTAAGGTTTTAGCACATCAACTCTCTGATAAAAGTGTGAGGCATGAGATAAAATCTATTAAAGGGGAAGGTGGCCTATTGCATACTCAACCACAGTCAATAGTAGAACAATTTGCCCTGTATTATAAAAATCTATATGGCAGCTCTGGCTTGTTTGATGAAAGTAAATGCCTTGAATACATTGGAAAGTGCGATTTAGTTGGGCTTGAGGGAGAGCAGATAAGGTCTTTGAACATGTCTATCACTAGCGAAGAAATACTCAATGCAATAATGGCTCTGCCGTCAGGCAAAGCTGCTGGCGACGATGCAATACCAGTTGAGTTTTGCAAAACATTTAAGGATTGCATGATTCCTCCTATGATCAAAGTCATACCATATATAAGTGAGAATGGGGATACGCCCTAGTCTTGGGAGACAACGAAGATTGTTTTCTTTCTTAGAAAGAATAAACCACCAGATGAGTGCGGGTCGTACCGCCCAATCTCACTCATTAATGCAGATGCTAAGGTTTTTGCAAAAGTACTGGCATCTCGCTTGGCACCTTTTATGTCACAATTGGTTTCACAACAGCAGCACAGCTTTATACCGGGCAGGGATACTACAGCACATGTAAATGCTACAATAATAGCCTTTGATGCTGGGAAAAAGCTAAAGCTGGAAATGGGAATGGTCATGCTTGATGCGGAGGAAGCATTCGACTGAGTCACTTGGGAGTGTCTTTGGGCCACTTTAGCTGGGTTTAATATCCATGGTCTATTTTATACCTGGGTCAGGGCTCTGTACAAACAGCCAAGAGCTAAACTAGTCTATCAACAATCACAATCTACCTCCTTCTCGATATTAAGGGGCACTCATCAGGGCTGTTCCCTTTTCCCCCTTCTTTTTGCTCTATACATAGAACCATTTATAAGGTCGCTCCTTGCTAATACAGCTATACTTCCGGCTCAACTAAAATCAGGTGAATTAAAAATGATGGCATATGCAGATGACATAGCTGTTTTCTCTGCAAAGCCTATGGAGGCTTTAGGCTTAATTCAAACAGAGGATAAAAGGTTTGGCATCTTCTCCGGCTATAAGCTAAATATAGATAAGACGCAGGTCCTTCGTAATTTTCAAACCAACAGGGTAGTGTTGGGGGCCTGCTCGGTTGCAACATATTTGAGGGGACAGATCTCTCAGAATGTGGAACAAATCATGCGTTTAAATTATGATCCACTCTTAAAGGTAATTGTTCTAAGGATGAAGAATTGGCAAAAATTGCCAATCAGTGTTATAGGGCACTGTAATATAATTAAAATGATTATTTTGCCCACATTTCTTTATCTGTTTTGAGCAATTCCACTACGTGCCCCGAACTTCTTTTTTAAGAAACTAGAGGGGGCACTCAGTAGTTTTATTTGGGGCTATAAGCAGCCACGCCACGCAATAAAGTACTTACAATTTCCGTACAGGCAGGGAGGGCTCCAACTACCTATTTTTAAATATTATTTCTGGGCTTCTTTTCCTGGACGACTTCGTAGTCTTCTTTCTGCTGATATTCAAAGTTTTCTCTATAGTCTTGCAATTGGCACCGACAGTAGAATGTTCTTATATAAAATCAACGATCCCAACTATTTTAAAAGAGTCCAATTTAAGACTCTTCGAGACATAGCTTACAGCTGGCGAGATATTGGGTTGAGTTGCTTTCTACCCAAAGTACATAATAGTATTCCATTGTGGGGCAATCCTCCGTTTCCGGACATATTTCATGTTGCACAAGCGAAACTCTGGGCTAGTTACGGGCTGAGCCAATTAGGGCATTTATATGATATCAATGGCTTTCACACCTTTGATGATTTACAAAGGGGAGCTGGTCTCCCAAAACAGATGTTTTATAAATACTTACAAATCAGAGACTATCTTTGGGGATATAGAGGTATAAGAACATCTCTGGAATCTGATATAATCACTTATTTACATTCTACTACAAAGCTAACTATTAGCCAGGCTTACCAGTTACTTTCACAAGCTTGGGGCAATGATAGTCTGAAGTTGGCATCTAAGTGGGGCGAGGTACGGGGCAGGAGATTACTCCTGCACATATCGAAAATGCACTGGGTACGCTCGATGAGGCTGTGTGCTCTACCAATCTAAAATTGCAGCAATTAAAACCATTTGCATGCTATATATTTTTTTTTTGTCCTCATTTGCCTCGTTCACACCATTCCACTTGTGTTTCCAACTGGAGTGTCCAAAACCTCATTTGCTGAAGAAGGAACAAAAAGAGGGTTCACATGTTGTCGCCCTTGGATTGTGACAGCCCCCCTTCTTTTATTCCAAACACACAATCTCTACGAGCAACCCTGCTCTGTTAGAAAAAGGTGCCAGCCGAGGCGGAGAAAGGCTTAATCATTGGACCCCTGATCTAAAGTTCTTACTTGTTGCTCACACCAACGTATCCAAAACTCGTACCTTTTTTCCCCTTGTCTGAAATATCCAACTTGGCCACGCTCCTCACAGAGTTTAACCATTCCTCACATCTCGGAGGGGCCTGTGCCACCCACTGTTTGCAGATCTCTCTGCGTGCCAAAAGTATAGCATAAAAAACCAGCTTTGCATTGTTATTATTGAATGTAAGTTCCGGGTACAAACCTCCAAATATAACTAGTAAAACGCTTACCTTGATTTGTAAGTTCAAGGAATTAGACAGGACACTACTCACAGCCTTCCAAAATGACTGGATCTTTGGACAGTATAGAAACATATGCAGATCATCTTCCTTCATGCTGCCACAGTTCGGACACACCACATCGCCTCCTTTCCAAAATTTAGATAACTTTTGAGGGGTCCAGTAGGCCCTGTGAATGGTAAAAAGATGATTCCTCCTCAGGTATGCAGGTTTCACTATTTTATACAACATAGACATAGATACTTGCCATTGGTCTTTCAGCGTGGTCTCCGGCAAACATCCTCCCCATAGATCCACCGGCAAGGTGAAATCCCCGTCTTCCATCTCTATCATCAGCCAATCCCACATAGGAATTTCTTTTTTCGGTACGACCCACAACAATAATTTCTCTTCAAATTCATTATATTCTCCTATTTTTGTATCTGTGGCCTGATACCAACTCTGAATCTGGAGAAGCTTGAATCTTGAGATCCTTTGGCCCGTTCCCTGGTTACACCATTCCCACGTGATCAGACGGCCTTCTTGAAATAGATGTTTCCACCTTAATATACCGGCCTCTCTTAATGGAATTGCCAATGCATCCTTTGTCCATTCTGGAGAGCCCGGAGAGTCCCAAACGGGGGCAAGCTGACTGAATTATGGCAATTTTGTAACCTTCCTGATTTTATACCAAGTCTTAGCCATACCCCTTAAGATCTTCAGCCTAACTTTTTTAAAGTATTTTGGGTCTGCATACTTGTACATGAAGCCACATTCACCTCCATTCTCTTTCTTCAACATCACCTCAAACAGCTTGCCAATCTCTGATTTTGTGGGTCTGTCCAAAAGCATTCTCCCATTCTTTAATAAGAAAGCCCAGGAGTAAAAAAGCAAATCTGGTAATGCTAATCCACCTTTCTCCAACCTCCTTCTCAGCTTCTTCCAAGCTATCCGTGGCCCTTTGGATGACCAAATGAAGGAACTAATCTGACTTTGCATCTTAGCAAACCACTCTTTCTTAAAAGGTAAGGGGATTGAGTCAAGAAGAAAAGTAAGCTTGGGGAGAACTATCATTTTAACAAGATTAACCCAGCCGAACAGAGTTAGCGGAAGATATAACCAGTTCTTCAACCAGCCACCCACTTCTTTCTTAACTTTTTCAAAGTTTTCTTTGGTAAGCTTTGCAATATCATGGGTGATCTTAACCCCTAAATATCTCATATCCTTCTTACACTTTATTTCGCCGACCTCTGTGTTCAAGGCCATAACCTCTGTTTTCTCCTTATTAATATCATAACCTGAGATTTTCCCGAAGTCTGCTGTTAACGTTAAGACACAACTCAAGGTTCTTTGTAAATTGGTGGTAAAGATTAAGAGGTCGTCTGCGTATAATCCTATTTTCTTGCTCCAGCCATTATATTGGAAGGGTAGAATGTCTATGTTACTCCTAATCCTTCTAGCTAGCAGCTCAATATATAGGTCAAACAATAGTGGAGACAAGGGACAACCTTGCCTTGTACCCCTTGTAATCCGGACAGCCTTTGTCAAAACCCCATTAACCAGGACCCTAGCTTCAGGTGCAGCGTAAATTCCTTTCAAAGCATTACCAAAATTAGAACCCAAGTTAAGAGATTTTGCCACAGCATGCAAATAAACCCAATTAACGCTATCAAATGCATAAGCAGCATCTAACGCCATTACTGCTAAGGGGAGCCCATAAGCGGAGGCCAGGTCTATAGACCCTATAAGCATATAGGTCAATTCTTTCAAAGTTCTACCTCGAATAAACCCCTTTTGGTCCTCATGTACCAGCTGTGGCATGACCCTATTTAGTCGTTCTGCCATAACTTTTGCAAAAAGCTTATAATCGCAATTTAAAAGCGATATAGGCCTGTAGGAATCACAGATCTTGGGGCATTTTCCTGGTTTTGGAATTAGTGTTATAATAGCCTCTTTCCAAGATTCCGGCATTACAGCTCCTGTCAAGAATATTGCATTAAAAAGTTCGACTAGAATGGGAATTAGTATACTGGTCAGAGCTCTATAAACTTCATGGGGAAGACCATCTGGTCCTGGTGCCCTCCCTTTCTTACCTTCCCCAATAGCCTCTTCTAATTCTCCACTGCTTATCCTCTCATTCAGCTGTTCACTTTTCTCTACTGTTAAGGGATCGGCACGGTCCTGACTCAACCAGATCATCACCTCTTCTTCTGTGACATCCAGATCTTCCTGGTACACTTTCCCAAAATGTCTGAAGAAGGCTAGTCCAATACCCTGATTATCTCAGAGTAAAGTTCCTGATTGCTCACACCTAATCTCTTTAATCGTATTCCTCACTTGATCGTTCTTTGCTTTCCACGCTAACAGCTTACTGCATCCTTCACCGTATTCGAAGTGAGCCAACCGACTAGTCTCCCATCTTTTCCTGACCCTGCCCTGTAGAATTTCAGTCAGCTTTATTTTTGTTTCCATTATTTCACACAGCTTATTCTCATGGTATACCTGTTTTTTTGGATTGATCAGGTCATTTTTGAGTGCCCGGATTTGCTCTTCTAGTACTAGAACCTTTTTACAATACGCTCATCTTTGTGCCGCCGCTAGAACACCCAATCTACCTCTCAAATAAGCTTTATATGAGTCCCATACTATACCAATCGATGACGAACCCAAGTTGTTACCAAAAAACTCCTTTGTCTCTTCCTTTAGAGTGTCTATAATTTCTTCCTCTAATAAAATTGTGCGATCCAGTGTCCATCTTGATTGAACAGCCCCCTCACCCAGCCTCATATGAAGTATTATTGCTGAATGATCTGACAGATGTACCCCTATATGTTTAATGTCTAGTACTTGATCCTTCAATTTATCATCAATTAAGAAATAATCAATCCTTGACTGGTGTCTGTATTTCTTGTAGTAAAATGTAAAACCTTTCTGAGCCCCTGCCTTATGTCACCAAATATCACAAAGACCCAGTTGCACCATCACTTGTCGTATCAGTCCAGACATTTTGGGATTTACTACTGCTCTACTATTCAAGCATCTATCTATTCTGTGGTCCAGCACCGTGTTAAAATCTCCTGCCATGATGATCGGGTCTGAAAAATGTAGTAGCTCGGTGAATAATTCTTCTAAGGGGCCAGTGTCGTCTTGATTCGGACCATAATAACCCACTAACGTGTAATTATGCCCAAAATTGTTTAATTTTACCACGAGCCATCTATCCGATATATTTGAAACGTTACCTTCTACAGAGATGTTCGTCCCCTGTTTCACCAAGACTGCCACACCTTTTGTAACTGCCAACTGCTTAGTGCAGACTGCCTGGGAAACCCATCTTTTGGCCTTAAAGAACTCCCGACTCTCGTTCTCCGTTAGGTGAGTCTCTTGTATAATAATAATTTGTGCAGGACAATCCCTTAAATACTGCAGTACCCTCTCCCGTCTTCCCCTTACCCGAAGTCCATTCACGTTCCATGATAACATTTTTATCTCATTTATTCTTTTCTCAACCATCCCCTTTAAGGTCAGCAGTTAAATGCTGGTACAATGCCAACGAGACATCAGAGGATTTTTTTTTATTTTCTCCCACATGCTCCCCACACTGTGCTCCCTGCACCCTCCCCCCCCATGGAAAACCCTACCCTGGTTTTTCATAGCTAAAGCCCTGTGGGTGCCCCCCTAAGTGCGCATCGAATACCAATAGTGATCCTTATACATGAAAGAAAATTTCACTTTATACACCAGTAACTATAGTTCTATAAAGAACAATGTATATCCCAAAAAAGAAAATAATTAACTTTAACAAACCCAGGGTCTGTTTGTTCCTATATCATCATTATTAACACCCAGGCTACTGTTTTTTCCAATACACCCGGATCTATTACATTTTATAACATCTTTACTAACCCCCAGGCTGCAATAAACTTATCCACCTCCTCAACAAAGCGAAAGGTGTGCATTTTATTATTAAGCATCACCTTCAGAAAAGCTGGGAACTTTAGCTGTACCGACGTACTTAACTTCCTTAATGGTTCTATTCTTTTCCCTAACTCCCACTGCCTGTTGGAGGTTACACTCGACAAGTCTGATCTGACTTCAAACCTAACCCCGTCGACCTCCATCATCTTTTTACTCAAGGCCTTTGACAGGATCTTCTCCTTAAAGTATAAGTGAGGAAATTCACTAAAATTCTCCTGGGCTTGGTCCTATTCGTGTTGAGTCTATAGGGGTCTCTATGGATCCTCAGAATATCTTTAGCGATCTCCTCCTCAGTTTCCTCTAGCTGTAACTCCTTTTTAATCAGTTGAACTATATAGGTTTTAATGTCCTCTCCCTCCTTGCCTTCCGGAATTCTTAAGATCTTCAGGTTATTCCTCCTCTGAAAGTTTTCCAACCTTTCTTCCCTCTCCTGCTGTTCTCTCTCTTTTATTTTGAGCCCCTCTATTTCAACCGTATTGACCTTCACTGCTTCTTTGAGGTCTCTTACTTCCCCTTCTAGAGTAGCTGTTCTATTACTCAGATCATCAATTTTCCTCTCCAAGATTTCACAGGCCGACCTGATCTCTTTCTTGTTTGTCTCTGATATTTCGAATCTGTTCTTTATTTCCATAGTAAGGGTTGTAAGAAGATGGAACAATCCCCTCTATCTGAATTTTTAGAAGCCCCCCCTACTTCCTCACCAAGATCCCTCTCGCTAATTTCCCTCTCACTCTGACCCCCCCTGAGGCTTGTATTTTCCCCCTCCATGCTGCAGTAGGGCTTGTTTGACACTTTGGGCTAGATTTTGAATATACTCCCCCATCATTTACCGGGGTATCTGCAGTGTTTGCTGTATCTGGGGCCAGAACCTGGTAACGATTTGGGCTTACATCCTTGGACCAATCTCCCATATTTGGCGACTCTATGGTTTTAACTGATGCCCCTGGCTCCTTACTCAGTTCTTCCTGACACCCCTTTATCTCCATTATACTGCTATTATTTAAGATAAGGGTTTTTGGCAGAACCTTAAAGTAGGTCCTAAGCGAGGGGGTAACCTTTATTTTATGTTCAGGGTTGAGCTTTTTTTTGTATTTTCTTATGGGTTGTATCCTTTTTAACTGATATCTCTTTTAAGAGGCGGGACACACGCTAGACGGTATCTTTACCTCGATTCATGGTCTCATACTCAAAGAAACTCTCCCTCTGACATGGTCAGACCATTCATTAATTAAGTTCAATCTCCCAGACATTACTGTCAGGTTAGGAGGTATCTCCAAGCCCCTTGTCTCCACTCATATAGAGTGGAGTAAAATGGACAAAATGACCCTCCGCACACAGTTGGAGAGCTCTCGACCACAATTAAATGGTCACCCAGAATTAGCTGCCACCAACTATACTGAATGGCTCAATGAAGCCGTCAATGCCTCAGTACCCATCAGGAAATCGTCTGGGAATAGGAGCACCCCTCTGCCCCCTGGTTTTCTGACACACTACGGAAAGAAAAGCAAAAATGCCGTAGACTAGAAAGGTGTTGCCGTGCAAACTATCACTCGCCTGAGAGGAAAGCGTACAAAACGCCCCTAACTCAATATAAAAATTTACTGATATTAGGAAAAAGGGATTATTTTACCAGACAAATTGAAAACGCCAAAAATTCCTCTAAAGCACTTTTCTCTGCAGTAAACAAACTTACGATACCCAAAAATACAGAGTTCAGGGGCAGTCAAAAGTTTTGTGACGACATTGCAGCTGCTTTTAAAACCAAAGTCCTAGACATTTTCAAGATCTTTGAGGACGCATCAGCTTACCTCCCCACCACTCTTCCGACTAGCCCTGTTCCTAAACACATTACCCTTTGCAGCTTTTCCCCCACTTCATCTGAAGCAGTGGAAAAATATATAAAAGGAGCTAAGTCGGGATCTCCCTCCGACCCATGCCCGCCGGCATTTCTGACAGAAATAGCAGATCTGGCAAGTCCCGGGCTCACAGAAATTTTTAATTCCATGTTTGAACATGGCATCTTTCCTTCCAGGTGGAAGGATACCTCCATCCTCCCGCTGCTAAAAAAACCCAACCTGGACGCGGCTGACCCGAAGAACTATCGTCCTATAGCCCGTTTGCCGTTGCCAGCAAAAATAATAGACAAAATCATGAACATTCAACTAACACAATTTATTCGTGAAAATAATCTGTTGGATCATTCCCAGTTTGGGTTTCGCCAAGATCATAGCACAGAAACGGCACTTATCAAGGCCACTGAGGAGATCAGAGCAGTGATGGATGGAGGAGGCACAGCTGCCCTCGTGCTCCTCGATCTGTCAGCCACCTTTGATACGGTTGACCACTCTCTCCTGGCACAGCGACTGGAGGGTCTGGGGGTCAGAGGCACAGCACTAGCCCTACTGTCCTCCTTTCTTAAGGACAGGAGATTAACAGTTTTGGTTGATGGGTATCATTCAGAGCCCTATACCCTCCCATGTGAAGTACCACAGGGCTCCTCCCTGAGCCCTTCTCTTTTTAATATTTACATCTCCGAACTGGCTCCTTTGATTCGGGATTTGGGGTTTAGTTTGACGTCGTATGCCGATGACACCCAGATAGTGGTGGCTGCCTACAAAAACCAGGTTTCCCCGTTTCAACAATTTCAGAACTGCATGTGCACCATAAACAGATGGATGAATACACATTGTCTCAGACTCAACTCTGAAAAGACTGAGGTCCTGATTTTTGGCAATATGCAGCCAAACTGGGGTAATCTATGGTGGCCCGCAGAGATGGGAGAACCACCAAAACCAGCGGTCAAGGCTAAGAACCTTGGTGTTTGGCTTGATAACAAATTATCGCTCTCTCAGCAGATAAATTCAACTGTTTCTGCCTCCCACTTTCTTATTAAGAAAATAAGGAAGATCTTTCCTTATATCCCTGCAGATTCCAGGAAAACGGTGGTAACCTCGTTAATCCAGTCTAAATTGGATTACTGCAACAGGCTTTACTTGAACACACAGAAACAGTGCTTAAAAAAGCTTCAGATGGTTCAAAACTCAGCAGCACGTTTATTGGTCGACATCCCCAGGGGAAACTCTGTATCTAAAGAGATTCGTAACCTGCATTGGCTTCCGGTGTCACAACACATCAAATTCAAGGCTCTTTGTTTGGCGTATAAAGCTCTGAACCATACAGGTCCTTCCTTTTTGCAAAACCTGTTTGTCTGGTATGAACCAACAAGACACCTCCGTTCAACAGGGGCCAGACTCTTGGCAGTGCCCAGAGTTCGAACATTGCATTGGGGCGGTCGCAGCTTTCACTACGGCACCTCCAAACTCTGGAACACTCTTCCGAATGAGCTCAGAGCTGCGAGCTCCCTTTCCACCTTCAGGAAGGAACTAAAAACCTGGCTGTTCATGAATTAGACGTTACAGCGGGCTTACTGTGTCCTCAGCGCCAAGACGCCTCCGGGTATTCATGCGCTTTACAAATCTTGTTAACATTAACATTAACGAGGGTTTAACCCTGCTCACTTCCTTTGCCTTGCTCAGCTCCTTTCTCTCTCCTTCTTCCTCAACTTTAAATATTGACTTCGTAAAATCAGAAACTGCCAAGCCACAACCTCTCCCTGTGCTCCTGAGGGTGTACCTAGAAACTCCCTTAGACCCCACTGCACCAGCGCCCCCTCTGTGTTCTTTTCCTGCCCTTACCCGTTTTTACTCTCGTGTAATCCGTCGCTGGACCCCCTTCCTGGAGTAGCTCCTGAACTGGCAGTTGTGGCGGTTGTATCGGGAGTTCTGCACTATCCCTGGTGCTTGAGCCAATCTCTGCCTGCTCACTGCTGCAGGCTCCCCCGTAGCCGATTCCGCTGTCCCTGCCTCCTCCTCCTCTGCCCCGAAAGAGAATTCTGGTAGCAGCACATAGCCCCCTGCACAGCTCCAGCGCCGCCCTCGCCCACGGCTGTTCTGCCGCCGTATTGCCGAACCTGATCACCGCGTCTCCAAGAACAGAAGATGCAGCAGCTGCCGGTGACCACACTTAGCTCCTGGCTTTCCCCATATCTCCGCATGTACTGGTGAGTTTTCTCCTCGTTTTCTTTGATTTACATCAACCAACACTTGTGATTTCCGATGCGCTCTCCGGGCTCACCCGCGACCCGCAGACTAGCCGGCCGCCATGTTTTTCCCTATCGAAGGAATAGAACTTTGTCCCACTGTTCCATTTGCATGCTATATTATACCCCAGAGCGAATAGCCCGGTGGTCAGCCAATAGGGGGACTATCATAAGTGATAAGGTTAAGTGCCCTAAATGTGGAATAATTGCTGCAGATAGTCTGCACATGTTTGTTACTTGTCCCGATCTGATATTGTTTTGGAAAGAGGTTGACCAAATAGCAATAGATCGATTGGGTATTAATCTACAATTAACTGAGGTTGAGAGAATGTTTGGTTATAAACACATGCCAGATCGTGGGCTAAGGCTTTTCTTCTCTGTCATTATAGTGACAGCTCGTCTCTGCATCGCAAGGGCATGGATATCAAAGGTGGCGCCCAGGGCCCCAGAGTGGTGGGCATTGCTAAATTAAATATGCAAAAGGGAAAGAGCGGTAGCCAGAACTAGGGGGTTCGCTCTGGCCAAAAATGCTACTGTATGTGGGGGCCTATGGTCAATACTTGATAGCGAGATTTTTAGGTGCTATCCTTTTTTTCCTCCGTTTTTATTTATTTTTTTGTGCTGGTCTCTAGAATGTCTTCCTGCCTGTTTTGTTTCTCCTTTCTCTTCCTTTTAGTACCTGTATTTCGTATTTCTTATGTTTTATGGAACTTATATGCGCCTGGAATTTAAAAAAAGGAAGCTGTGTTTCTCCCCTCGTCTTAATGAGTACATTGGCACTCCTCTTTCTATTATGAGTGTTGAAAGATTTATTCCTCTTAAACGTTTATATGCTATTAATATGATATGTCGTTGTTGTTGGACCTGGCCCTTTCTGCAGGGTAGAGCCAGCACAACCAATGCATCTCCTCTGCTGTGCGGCGCAACCCCAAGCAGAACCAACGCATCTCTGCTGCTGCATTGATTGGACCCATGGCAAAGACCAGCATCGCATTCGCAGCCCGTGTCACCTTCAGAATCGCCACCGCACGGTGCATCTTTGGGGCAGGCCCTTGCATCTCTCCTCGACAGCAGCCTCGAAGACGACGCTGGACTCTGCATTGCAGCCTCACAGCTCTTCAGAACCAATGCATTTCCCCGACTGCACTCCACATCCTCAACGCTGGACATCGCATCACAAGCCCTGTCGACAAGATCCTCGATGAGGATGCAGGCCCTGCATTTCAGCCTCACTGCATCTCGGAACCAACGCATTGCTTCGGCTGCACGCCGCATCTTCGACATGGATCCACCACTCTGCAAACCAGAAGTTAAAGTACTGTGTTCAGTGGGCCTAACTGGGTCCCTGTTGCCAGCTCGTATTCCATCGCAGTATGCCTGAACTTGTGACTTTGTCCCGGTCCGGCGCGATCAGATATCCACAGTTGGCGTTTTGTTCTTTTTGTCACTATTGTTGGCAAAATCCTTAAAATTTCATATCTCTGGTTCTCCTGATTGGATTTTTGTCACTTTGGTCTTGTTTTATTTATTAAAGAAGGTCCAATGTTTCTAACTTGGTGTGGCATCCTTTTGTGTGGTGTTTTCATTTTATTACTGTTTGAAGTGTTGCACAAATACTTTACACATTGCCTCTAAGTTAAGCCTGACTGCTCTGTGCCAAGCTACCAGAAGGCTGAGCACAGGTTAATTTAGCGTTGACTTGTGCCTCACCCTAACAAGGTTGCTACTTTACCATGGCTCACACCGCAGTCAACCAACAACCCTATTTCACACAGTATTCACCTAGATTAAGGTAGCCTGGGCTTTGCTACCAGAGTGAACCTCATCCTGAGTTGCCTAGATGGGTGCTATAGAGGATCGACTACATTCTTGACTGATGAGAGTTCTGCCAATGAGGGCCACATTTGGGTGCTGGGTGCAGAACCCTGCCTTTTGCTCTAAGAGTTCAAGGATCTCTCACTGCTAGGGCAGTGTGATTGAGTGAGTAAGATAACAAATGCAGTGTAGTGCAGCGCAAAATGATGGGCCTGTGGTTGAGAGAGGATGGTGACTGCAGAACCCTGGCCATTTTGGTTTTGTATTTCTTAATCTTGGATGGTGAGTGAGTGAGTGAATGAGTGAATGAGTGAGAGATTTGGTGCATTACACTGAGTTTGTAGGGAAGGAAGGGCTAAGACCACTGACCATTTCAATCTAGGATTTCAGTGAGTCAATGAAAAGATGAATGTACTGTGTCTGTTAGGATTATATCATGGAGATGCAAAGTAACCAGGAGTTTCTCTAGGTACAAGAGACAGCAGTCACACTTAAAGCATCACTCCTGCCTACTGATCCCTCTCCCACCTACCAGTCACTTCCTGCTTCACCCTTCCAGTCTCTATTAGCAGCTCCAGTTCAAACCATTGGCATACTCAACTATAGTAAAAAGAATTAGATTCCCTTTGGCAGTTGACAGCAACCTCCATCGCAGCCAGGCCTTGGTATGGGTCGCAACAAATGTATTAAAGATTAAGGGCTAGGTGTTGCACTATACAAAAATGCATCATATAATGTGATTGCCTTTTGTGATAAACCACAAAAAACCTAATTCAAAATAATTTGTTTATCGCAGAATCTTACCTATACTTATTGATGTAAGCTGAAAGTGGCTGACTTTTAAACGCGGACGGGGGGGGGGCACAGGTTCAATTCCAAAGAAAGCCCTGGAAAATCATGTTAAGAGCACCTGCTCTCAACGCAGATGCATTAATGACAAGCACAACTTGACCATCGCAATCTTCCTGAAAGAAGACACTTTTCTCACACAGAGCTTTTCCAGCTTCAACTGTGCTGGGTTTAGGGTGATCCCAGGTAGCCTGTTCTACTGTCAGGCAGATGCCACTTTGTGATTTGCTACCTCAGTGTGGATTGCTTACAGTGTTCTGGGCCTGAGGGTATAACAGCTGTTGCATCTAGAGATGCTCAGATGATAGATGCATATTTACACTAAACATGCCAGTCTGTCTGTCCCACCTTATGTATCACCCGTAACCAAAATGTCTTTTAGTGCTGCTTATGCTGTTGCCTCAAAACGTAGTAGGCACTTCTCTGTAGCTTCTATGGTGCAATTTATGTTAATCAAAATGAATTTGCACTATATGTAGATAGCCATACATCAGTGCTTGCCAAAGGATCCGCATCTCTTACGCAGAAGAGGGCCTATTTATGAATGGATCAATGGAAGGCTGGTTAGCTAAAGTAGTGTAGGGATGGTGTTAGCTAGTGGTGAGTTCATTATTACTCATAATTGTTATTGAGTATTGAAAGATACCGCTAGAGGCGATAAACAATTTTGATGATGAACCTGAGTCTTGAGTCCCTAAGCATGCTACATTTCATGTAAATAGTCAACGTTTACCACTAAGCAGGGAATCGGAACAATATGTTTTGCTTACGTAACTGGTTCCTGTGAGCCACTCACAGCTTGGCCACACAAGCCAACAGTGGTGTATGACACTCCCACAGGAAAGAGTCAACCATTTCAGCAATTCTTAATGCACTGACAGAGAAAAGAAACTCACACATCTGAAATGGGTAAAAGAGCTCACACAGAGGTCATACACACCAACAATATGGAGTCACACTTCTGTGAGGAGAGATCAACCAAGTGTCTCCAACCTTTAGAGTAGCAAGAGCAATTTGTGATCTATGAAAACTGACTTCAGCTACTGCCTTATATATGAATTAGATAACTACACAAAAAGGGCTTGCCACTTAAACACTGCCCCTAGAGCATCCAATCCTACTGAAGCCAGCACACACCATTAATGGCAGAACAACTGTATCAGCAAAGGTTTATCTGTATGGTCTCCAAAGACCAGTTATGTCACTTTACACTTCGTTATGAAACCTGTGAGATTTGAATGTCTCACTAGAGTTTGTGGACTCTTGATCATGCAATACATGGGATGAGACTAGTCTCATTATGAGAGCTAAACCTTAAAGACTTTGGTAATCAGGTCAATAGCCTTAATGTCCAGAAACTAGACCTGCCTTAAACATCAAGATTAAAAGTAGATATTTGCAAACTTCAGCGCTCTACCAGTAAACAGATCACTGCTGGCACCCCAATAATGGTAGGTATACATCTGAGACAAAGGTGAAGCACAAAATAATCAATAACGAGATTACTTTAGGAAGTTAAGTATCTTTAAAGAACAAAAGAAAGATTAGGAAGAAAGGAAGAATGAAAAATGAGGAAAGAAGAAAAGGAAGAAAGAAAAGAGAAAAGGGAGAGAAAGAAGAAAAGAAAGATGAATATAGGAAGGTCAGCCACCTCTAGGGCCAATATGGTATCCTACAACTGGCATGTGCTTTCATAGACTAGCCCCCAGTCCTCCTCTGGGACTCTATGCATAAGCAGGGCTACTTCATAGGCAGAGAACTGACTTAACAGTGTCATCCCCCACTACATATCTAGGCACCAGGATCTTGGAAATATAGACCATTTTACCTCCTCTGGGAACCTCTGTGTCACTACCTCCATCTTCACTGGACTCTGTGAGATTTGTTGCCATCATGTCCAGTTCCTTTTGACTTACTTCATGAGCCAGCAATATTTTTCTCCACCTGAGCTAGTTTTCTTTCCTCCAAGGCCCTCTCAACTTCAGCCTTTTTTTCTGCCTAGGCTCTTTTGGCCTCAGAATTTTTCTCTGCCAAGGCTCTTTCAGTTCCCACCTTTTTCTCCTCTGCAGCCAGTTTCTTCTCCTCTGCAGCCAGTTTCAACTTCGCCAACTACATTTTCCGTTCCCTCTCAGCCCACCTGTCCTCCAAATACTCAGCTGTCAGGCTGTGGGAGGACCCACTGCTCGAGAAAGGGGACCTCTCTCTTGTGGGCAGGTTTCTTCCCCCTCTTGCTGCAGCTCTGGGCATGTGGCCAAACCATCTTCTTCATCTGCCTCATCATTATCAGGGTCATCAGCCTTCTGCTCTGTTGCAGATTGCATGCTGTGGACGTCCTCAAAGGCTCTAAGGGCTATTTGAAAGTTGACCTTTGTGGCCCCTTTCGTTAAGGTTAGCAATCTCATGCAGAGTTTTCTCAATTCCTCAAAATCAAAGGTGCAGACAAAACGTAAGAGGAACTGAATTTAAAAAAATGGAAAAGATGGTAAATTAAAAATCAAGGAGAAAAATTGATTCTGATGTCATATAATAACAAGGGATTTTGCTTTTATACAAATCACTGAGTGGCACTGTACAAACACAAGTACTGGATCTCACCATTGTCACCAATGTAAGAAATTGGGATATTAGTTGAGAGGGGTGAGAGCCCCACTCAAGTAATAAATACAATCCTTGTCAGGGTAAACCACAAAAGTCACTAAATAAGCCTGTGTCTAACAGTCTGGTAGCTTGGCACAAAAGCAGCCAGGTTTAACTTAGAGGCAAAGTGTAAAGTATTTATGCAGCACTCAAACACTCACAAGAAAAATCCCAAACTAATTTAGAAAATTAGAGTACATTTAAATAAATAAAATGATACCAAAATAATAAAAACCTAATAAGTAAAAATGGTATTATACATTTTAAAAGTTTTAGGTAAAGATAGCTCAAAGAAGTACAAAGCGCCACTTGTGACTATCTGGTCACGATCAGCCAGGTCAAAGTCAAAAGTTCAGGATGACTGAGATGGAGTGAGGGTCAGATAGAGGGACCAGGTTCATCCCAGTTGAAGGCCTACCTTCACTCAGTTAAGTTCCACATGAGGAGCCTTTTAGTTCCAAAAGTGATAATTCACATGCAATAGCTATTTACAGTCAAAATATTAAACATTAAAAAATAAATATTCCTGACCATCTGGAGATGGTTCTTTTTTACATGAAGAGCCCAGATCCTCTGAATTTTCACCTGGAGTCCAGTTTTTACGGTTATCAGGTTGGATTTTAACATTAACAATGATTTTAAATTACAGTTCATATGAGTGGAAGAAGTATTTCTCTATCTTTTTCTTTACGAAGTTTTATATAGCGCAAACTTGACCCGAAGGTATCGGGTATCAGAGCGTTTTACATAGCACCAGTTGCGTTACATGAGGACACATTCATTTTTTTTGTTAGGCACGGGGAGATTAAGTGATTTGCCCAGAATCACAGGATGTTCAGCGTCATTGCCGAGACTCGAACCCGGTTCCCCAGATTCGAGGTCGACTGCCCTAGCCGTTAGGCCAACTCCTTTGCTTCCAAAATGAAGTTATCACTTATTAAGTGTAATAAGGTAACCCAGTACTACTAGTCTATGGGAGATTTAGCCTTGCTGCATTGAAAAATAACTTTAGAGAGTTTTCAGTGCCAGCATATGTAAGAGATAAGTTCACATATCCTACTTTTTAAAATACCATGCACCCTGCCCACTGAGCATTTACGGCCTGCCTTACGGGTGGCTTATAAGTATTAAAAAGGAAGGTTTAGATCTGGGTCTATTTTGCCATGTCGAAATGGTGGTTTAAAACTGCACTATAGGCTGCAGTGGCAGGTCTGAGACATGTTTTACAGTGTTAGCAGGTGGCACAATGAGTACTACAACACACTTGTAGCCTTTAATTTACAGGCCCTGGGTACCTGTAGTACCATTTACTAGGGAATTATAAGTTAATTCACCAGTTAGGTTTTTACCATGTTTGGAAAGGCGAGCACAAGCACTTTACCACTGGTTAGCAGGAATATAGTGTGCATTGTCCTAAAATCCCACAAAAAGATGTTCAGCAAAGGAAGGCAAAAATCTAGAGTGACCCTGCAGAAAGGGCCAGATCCAACAACCTCACTCCAGCATCAGGTTCCATGAATTACATGAACGATTAACAATGTACTCTCTTCCCCACGCTTATTTGAATGCGGCCTGCCCTTATCAGTCAGTGATTTTGCCATACACATCTCATTGAAAACCAATACTGTTCGGGACAGCCTGGCTATCTTACTTACTACGCCACCACCATCCTCCTACGCACTCACTACAACCCAGTCCAATCCATTCACATTCTCACACTTTGTTACAAAAACAAAACAAACTCATTCCAGTATACAAGCCACTGTCTCATTCTGTGCATCATCTGACCCATTCAGCCCTCACATCCTGTGCTCTTCCCTGCCTCAGCTCTCTATCGATTGCCTGAAGTCTTGCAGAACCCCTAAATTCTTTAAAGCTGCATTGGTTCTACCTCGTCTAACAACAACTACCACAGATCCTTAGTCTTCGCTAACTATTGCCCAATATCCCTTTTTCTTTAAGATGCTGGAATAATTGGACTTCATATCACCTCACAAGTTGTCTCTCCTCAAACACCCTAATCAACCCCCTCCAAACAGGGATGCACACATCCACTCCACTGAAACAGGTCTCTCACCAGTGGCAGCCACTACATAACGGGTGGGGGTGAAGGGGTTGCGGGGTAAATAAAAAATAATAAAAAAACACTTACCTGTGGACCAGCTGCTGCCTCTCAGCCCTCTTTGGCTCTTCGATGGACTCCAGGACTCCAGGATCAGAAAGCAGGAAGCACACAGGCTCCCAGACTCCCCTAGCCAAACATGATGCTGCGTTATAGCAGCATTGTGATTGATCTGGGCATGGTTCGGTGCTCAGAGAGGGACTGGGAGGCTGTACATGTTCTCCACCCAGGCTGTGCAATACAGCCAGTGGAAAACATGCAAAGTGCGCATGACTGTTTGGCCGGCCCAAGACGGCTGGCCAAACCGTCATGCGCACTTAGAGTGTGCTCATCAGTCCTCCCCCTGGCCCCTGCTCTGGCCAACCCAGCCCTGCTCTGCACCTAATCACGAATGAAAAAATAAAATGATAACAACATTGTGTTATTATCATTTTATTTTTCCTTTTCAAACTGCTCGCAGAGCAGTGGGGCGATGCTCCTCCACCTTAGTGGAGGAGCCGCCGATGTCTCTCACATGTATCAAACTTCATCTTCACTTCATATCAAAGCAGCTTCTCCTCAGTCCTCAAATGATTGGACCTATCTGCTGTTTTCTATATGGTTGCTGTTTTCTATATGGTTGAAAATCCTACTATCCTCTCCTCCCTAAGGCCACTGGGCATCATGTGCCTAGAACACAAATGGTCACCTTGCACCTCCATGTCCTTTAAGACTCAGTTGCTCAGGACTCAAAAGCATCCACACCTAGCCCTTTTCCAGTGAGCATCCACAAGGCTGTATCCTTTGCCCTCTTATTTTGTCATAGTACACCACCTCTCACAGTGATATTTCCTCATTCAGCTTCATTCCTCTGCAAACAAATCCCACATTTTCTTCTCCTTTTCAACTTTTACACAGCACTTCCTGTCACACATTTCTGTTTCCTCACACCCATCTGACACTGGATCGCACTATGATCACTCATACTGAACTACCCTAAAGACGCAAATCTCTACTTCTACCCTGCTCTTCTGCACCCACTCCTCTTATCAACTTTATCCACTCCTCCATGACTCTCTTAAAATCACCCCTTGATCTAGAAAGCTTGGGGTTCTCTTAAGGCTATATATAATAAAGAGAGCCTTACTTACTAACACAGCCACTGTTGCATGCTTTAATTATTGAACATAGAAAAACATGCTCACTCATATAATTCAATGTAACCAAAGCACTCATCAATTCATTAATATTTTTCAGAGTTGGCTAGTGTAACAATCTTGTGGCATGTCTCTGCAATTACCCCTATCCACCTCCACCTCAGTTAACAGACATCAACGTGGAACCTAAGATCTACCAATCACAACCTCATTGCCTTGTTAGCCGCTTTGTGTTGTCACCAAGTTCTAGGCCTAACTAAAACTATTTTAGCAGACATTTGTGCCACCCACTCTCTTCAAGAATTACAAATAGTATTGAAAAGACATTTGCTGCAACTCAAAATACAAGAATAATAACTATGCCACATTGTTGAGAATTTGTACATTACATTCCTTTATCTGTTCATCTTCATTGATTAAATTCAGTCATTGCTGCATTTAATTCAAAAGTTACGTCTCTAAGTATGCCAATCACACAATATTGATTACCTATGTACCACCACTCTTGATGCAGAAATATTACTCTTTGGAATGTTATTGTTGCTAAATAAATACATAAATAGAGTGATAATACAAATTTAAGGATGTCCTGCCTGCCCGCCTCTGGGTTGCAGTGCCAAATTTAGAGAAAGGAGAAGCACTGTGTTTCTGAACTAGCAGCCACAGATGGCTCCACTGTCCAAAACACCTTCCCCAGTACAGGACCGCTGGCTGCTTTAACTAGGTCAAGACTTCAACCACCATGTCAGCCTTTTTTATTTCTTGTTCAGGATCACCTTGGTTTGATGTTACCAGGCAAACCCTAAAGAACAAAAAATGATTCATGGACTGTAATGTATTAATAATAACTTATTAATGATCTGTAATGTATAAATAAATAAGTAAATTAAACAATATGTGTATCATATTTTTTAATTTTCTTGCCAAGTAAGACACTTCAGATACAATACAGGGCATAGACATTCAGTGATGTACCAGGACTCTTGTTTCCTTTTCACACCTACAAGTACCTCAGTGAATGATGAGGTTATAAGATAAGGGCTATAAAAGCCGTAGAAGAAACCATTCTCTGAAAGAAACCTGCTGTCCCATTACCACACAGCCTAATCTTGCCAAAATCATCAACAAATTGCAGTTGAATGACTTTAGCATCACTTAGACCAGTGGTTCTAAACCTTTTGACTTCTGTTGACCCTCACTCAATCATTACTCGAATCCAGAAACCCCCACCGAATCATTATTGGAATTTGGGGACCCAAACTGATCATTATTTTAATCCGCGGATCCCAGCCTAAGCAATTTCGATGATTTGAACCACAAACCAATGCAAACAAGCATTCATTAAACAAATACACAACTGATTAAATATTTTATTTAATTCACAAACATATAAAAAATCCAAATTTAAATTCTAATCAGAACACTGGGGCTTTTCTCAGTCAGTTGAGGGCAACCGTTGTCCATACTTGTTTCAGTTTCATGCACTTACACTGCTCCCACAGAACAATCTGAGGATAGGAACTAACTTTCTAGCCTTCAATTTCGAGTTTTTTCATGTTTACAGAACATTTTAAAATATTCAATTTTACATGTTGCTTCTTTATTTATATATACTTTATTTATCTGTTAATATTTTTCTAAAGAGTCACAGACCCCCTGAGTAGTTGTTGCAGACTCCCAGGGGTCCCCAGATCATTGACCTGTGACTTAGACAGCTTCAACTACGTCATTCCATTGAATTCGATCTTCTGATCCTGCTATTGGATGCAGACTGCTTTTCTTAAGTGTGGGTTGAGGCTCTGAACAAAGCTGATTGAGGTAATCTTTGCAGAATGGTCCATACTTGACATTCTGTGACCAATACAGTGGCTCATTTACTGCATTTATGGCCACCACAGAAGGTCATGGGGACTTCAGTGCCCATACTTCAATGATTCTAGTATTCTAGTCTGTCAGAACATGCGATGTCCCATACCGATCGTGTCTTTTTAACAACATATCTGGTGTGCTCATCAACCTAATCATCTGCATAAACTTGGTATGTTAATCATCCAGGCAGTCGCTGGTAGAGGGTAGGTGCTAACGAGCCGGCACCCGACGCAACCCCAATAAGGTGCAGGCGTCCAGCATATACTAGCCTCGGGAGAATTCTCCCCTAGATGTGAGGGTACTTCGTTGTTTAGGGCATATCTATAGTCTAGATAATAACCACACTGTAAGGAACACAGTTTTGTGGATTGCCCAGATATACCTTTCACTTATGTGGGTTACCATCCTCACTTTGGAACCCCATTTTTACGGTATCTTTACCTCGATTCATGGTCTCATACTCAAAGAAACTCTCCCTCTGACATGGTCAGACCATTCATTAATTAAGTTCAATCTCCCAGACATTACTGTCAGGTTAGGAGGTATCTCCAAGCCCCTTGTCTCCACTCATATAGAGTGGAGTAAAATGGACAAAATGACCCTCCGCACACAGTTGGAGAGCTCTCGACCACAATTAAATGGTCACCCAGAATTAGCTGCCACCAACTATACTGAATGGCTCAATGAAGCCGTCAATGCCTCAGTACCCATCAGGAAATCGTCTGGGAATAGGAGCACCCCCTCTGCCCCCTGGTTTTCTGACACACTACGGAAAGAAAAGCAAAAATGCCGTAGACTAGAAAGGTGTTGCCGTGCAAACTATCACTCGCCTGAGAGGAAAGCGTACAAAACGCCCCTAACTCAATATAAAAATTTACTGATATTAGGAAAAAGGGATTATTTTACCAGACAAATTGAAAACGCCAAAAATTCCTCTAAAGCACTTTTCTCTGCAGTAAACAAACTTACGATACCCAAAAATACAGAGTTCAGGGGCAGTCAAAAGTTTTGTGACGACATTGCAGCTGCTTTTAAAACCAAAGTCCTAGACATTTTCAAGATCTTTGAGGACGCATCAGCTTACCTCCCCACCACTCTTCCGACTAGCCCTGTTCCTAAACACATTACCCTTTGCAGCTTTTCCCCCACTTCATCTGAAGCAGTGGAAAAATATATAAAAGGAGCTAAGTCGGGATCTCCCTCCGACCCATGCCCGCCGGCATTTCTGACAGAAATAGCAGATCTGGCAAGTCCCGGGCTCACAGAAATTTTTAATTCCATGTTTGAACATGGCATCTTTCCTTCCAGGTGGAAGGATACCTCCATCCTCCCGCTGCTAAAAAAACCCAACCTGGACGCGGCTGACCCGAAGAACTATCGTCCTATAGCCCGTTTGCCGTTGCCAGCAAAAATAATAGACAAAATCATGAACATTCAACTAACACAATTTATTCGTGAAAATAATCTGTTGGATCATTCCCAGTTTGGGTTTCGCCAAGATCATAGCACAGAAACGGCACTTATCAAGGCCACTGAGGAGATCAGAGCAGTGATGGATGGAGGAGGCACAGCTGCCCTCGTGCTCCTCGATCTGTCAGCCACCTTTGATACGGTTGACCACTCTCTCCTGGCACAGTGACTGGAGGGTCTGGGGGTCAGAGGCACAGCACTAGCCCTACTGTCCTCCTTTCTTAAGGACAGGAGATTAACAGTTTTGGTTGATGGGTATCATTCAGAGCCCTATACCCTCCCATGTGAAGTACCACAGGGCTCCTCCCTGAGCCCTTCTCTTTTTAATATTTACATCTCCGAACTGGCTCCTTTGATTCGGGATTTGGGGTTTAGTTTGACGTCGTATGCCGATGACACCCAGATAGTGGTGGCTGCCTACAAAAACCAGGTTTCCCCGTTTCAACAATTTCAGAACTGCATGTGCACCATAAACAGATGGATGAATACACATTGTCTCAGACTCAACTCTGAAAAGACTGAGGTCCTGATTTTTGGCAATATGCAGCCAAACTGGGGTAATCTATGGTGGCCCGCAGAGATGGGAGAACCACCAAAACCAGCGGTCAAGGCTAAGAACCTTGGTGTTTGGCTTGATAACAAATTATCGCTCTCTCAGCAGATAAATTCAACTGTTTCTGCCTCCCACTTTCTTATTAAGAAAATAAGGAAGATCTTTCCTTATATCCCTGCAGATTCCAGGAAAAGGGTGGTAACCTCGTTAATCCAGTCTAAATTGGATTACTGCAACAGCCTTTACTTGAACACACAGAAACAGTGCTTAAAAAAGCTTCAGATGGTTCAAAACTCAGCAGCACGTTTATTGGTCGACATCCCCAGGGGAAACTCTGTATCTAAAGAGATTCGTAACCTGCATTGGCTTCCGGTGTCACAACACATCAAATTCAAGGCTCTTTGTTTGGCGTATAAAGCTCTGAACCATACAGGTCCTTCCTTTTTGCAAAACCTGTTTGTCTGGTATGAACCAACAAGACACCTCCGTTCAACAGGGGCCAGACTCTTGGCAGTGCCCAGAGTTCGAACATTGCATTGGGGCGGTCGCAGCTTTCACTACGGCACCTCCAAACTCTGGAACACTCTTCCGAATGAGCTCAGAGCTGCGAGCTCCCTTTCCACCTTCAGGACGGAACTAAAAACCTGGCTGTTCATGAATTAGACGTTACAGCGGGCTTACTGTGTCCTCAGCGCCAAGACGCCTCCGGGTATTCGTGCGCTTTACAAATCTCGTTAACATTAACATTAACGAGGGTTTAACCCTGCTCACTTCCTTTGCCTTGCTCAGCTCCTTTCTCTCTCCTTCTTCCTCAACTTTAAATATTGACTTCGTAAAATCAGAAACTGCCAAGCCACAACCTCTCCCCGTGCTCCTGAGGGTGTACCTAGAAACTCCCTTAGACCCCACTGCACCAGCGCCCCCCTCTGTGTTCTTTTCCTGCCCTTACCCGTTTTTACTCTCGTGTAATCCGTCGCTGGACCCCCTTCCTGGAGTAGCTCCTGAACTGGCAGTTGTGGCGGTTGTATCGGGAGTTCTGCACTATCCCTGGT
Organism: Calotriton arnoldi; assembly: GCA_963921515.1. Lineage (NCBI taxonomy): Eukaryota > Metazoa > Chordata > Amphibia > Caudata > Salamandridae > Calotriton > Calotriton arnoldi. Next base: position 399,540 of record CAWUFW010005430.1, read on the forward strand.
GCTTGAGCCAATCTCTGCCTGCTCACTGCTGCAGGCTCCCCCGTAGCCGATTCCGCTGTCCCTGCCTCCTCCTCCTCTGCCCCGAAAGAGAATTCTGGTAGCAGCACATAGCCCCCTGCACAGCTCCAGCGCCGCCCTCACCCACGGCTGTTCTGCCGCCGTATTGCCGAACCTGATCACCGCGTCTCCAAGAACAGAAGATGCAGCAGCTGCCGGTGACCACACTTAGCTCCTGGCTTTCCCCATATCTCCGCATGTACTGGTGAGTTTTCTCCTCGTTTTCTTTGATTTACATCAACCAACACTTGTGATTTCCGATGCGCTCTCCGGGCTCACCCGCGACCCGCAGACTAGCCGGCCGCCATGTTTTTCCCTATCGAAGGAATAGAACTTTGTCCCACTGTTCCATTTGCATGCTATATTATACCCCAGAGCGAATAGCCCGGTGGTCAGCCAATAGGGGGACTATCATAAGTGATAAGGTTAAGTGCCCTAAATGTGGAATAATTGCTGCAGATAGTCTGCACATGTTTGTTACTTGTCCCGATCTGATATTGTTTTGGAAAGAGGTTGACCAAATAGCAATAGATCGATTGGGTATTAATCTACAATTAACTGAGGTTGAGAGAATGTTTGGTTATAAACACATGCCAGATCGTGGGCTAAGGCTTTTCTTCTCTGTCATTATAGTGACAGCTCGTCTCTGCATCGCAAGGGCATGGATATCAAAGGTGGCGCCCAGGGCCCCAGAGTGGTGGGCATTGCTAAATTAAATATGCAAAAGGGAAAGAGCGGTAGCCAGAACTAGGGGGTTCGCTCTGGCCAAAAATGCTACTGTATGTGGGGGCCTATGGTCAATACTTGATAGCGAGATTTTTAGGTGCTATCCTTTTTTTCCTCCGTTTTTATTTATTTTTTTGTGCTGGTCTCTAGAATGTCTTCCTGCCTGTTTTGTTTCTCCTTTCTCTTCCTTTTAGTACCTGTATTTCGTATTTCTTATGTTTTATGGAACTTATATGCGCCTGGAATTTAAAAAAAGGAAGCTGTGTTTCTCCCCTCGTCTTAATGAGTACATTGGCACTCCTCTTTCTATTATGAGTGTTGAAAGATTTATTCCTCTTAAACGTTTATATGCTATTAATATGATATGTCGTTGTTGTTGGACCTGGCCCTTTCTGCAGGGTAGAGCCAGCACAACCAATGCATCTCCTCTGCTGTGCGGCGCAACCCCAAGCAGAACCAACGCATCTCTGCTGCTGCATTGATTGGACCCATGGCAAAGACCAGCATCGCATTCGCAGCCCGTGTCACCTTCAGAATCGCCACCGCACGGTGCATCTTTGGGGCAGGCCCTTGCATCTCTCCTCGACAGCAGCCTCGAAGACGACGCTGGACTCTGCATTGCAGCCTCACAGCTCTTCAGAACCAATGCATTTCCCCGACTGCACTCCACATCCTCAACGCTGGACATCGCATCACAAGCCCTGTCGACAAGATCCTCGATGAGGATGCAGGCCCTTGCATTGCAGCCTCACTGCATCTCGGAACCAACGCATTGCTTCGGCTGCACGCCGCATCTTCGACATGGATCCACCACTCTGCAAACCAGAAGTTAAAGTACTGTGTTCAGTGGGCCTAACTGGGTCCCTGTTGCCAGCTCGTATTCCATCGCAGTATGCCTGAACTTGTGACTTTGTCCCGGTCCGGCGCGATCAGATATCCACAGTTGGCGTTTTGTTCTTTTTGTCACTATTGTTGGCAAAATCCTTAAAATTTCATATCTCTGGTTCTCCTGATTGGATTTTTGTCACTTTGGTCTTGTTTTATTTATTAAAGAAGGTCCAATGTTTCTAACTTGGTGTGGCATCCTTTTGTGTGGTGTTTTCATTTTATTACTGTTTGAAGTGTTGCACAAATACTTTACACATTGCCTCTAAGTTAAGCCTGACTGCTCTGTGCCAAGCTACCAGAAGGCTGAGCACAGGTTAATTTAGCGTTGACTTGTGCCTCACCCTAACAAGGTTGCTACTTTACCATGGCTCACACCGCAGTCAACCAACAACCCTATTTCACACAGTATTCACCTAGATTAAGGTAGCCTGGGCTTTGCTACCAGAGTGAACCTCATCCTGAGTTGCCTAGATGGGTGCTATAGAGGATCGACTACATTCTTGACTGATGAGAGTTCTGCCAATGAGGGCCACATTTGGGTGCTGGGTGCAGAACCCTGCCTTTTGCTCTAAGAGTTCAAGGATCTCTCACTGCTAGGGCAGTGTGATTGAGTGAGTAAGATAACAAATGCAGTGTAGTGCAGCGCAAAATGATGGGCCTGTGGTTGAGAGAGGATGGTGACTGCAGAACCCTGGCCATTTTGGTTTTGTATTTCTTAATCTTGGATGGTGAGTGAGTGAGTGAATGAGTGAATGAGTGAGAGATTTGGTGCATTACACTGAGTTTGTAGGGAAGGAAGGGCTAAGACCACTGACCATTTCAATCTAGGATTTCAGTGAGTCAATGAAAAGATGAATGTACTGTGTCTGTTAGGATTATATCATGGAGATGCAAAGTAACCAGGAGTTTCTCTAGGTACAAGAGACAGCAGTCACACTTAAAGCATCACTCCTGCCTACTGATCCCTCTCCCACCTACCAGTCACTTCCTGCTTCACCCTTCCAGTCTCTATTAGCAGCTCCAGTTCAAACCATTGGCATACTCAACTATAGTAAAAAGAATTAGATTCCCTTTGGCAGTTGACAGCAACCTCCATCGCAGCCAGGCCTTGGTATGGGTCGCAACAAATGTATTAAAGATTAAGGGCTAGGTGTTGCACTATACAAAAATGCATCATATAATGTGATTGCCTTTTGTGATAAACCACAAAAAACCTAATTCAAAATAATTTGTTTATCGCAGAATCTTACCTATACTTATTGATGTAAGCTGAAAGTGGCTGACTTTTAAACGCGGACGGGGGGGGGCACAGGTTCAATTCCAAAGAAAGCCCTGGAAAATCATGTTAAGAGCACCTGCTCTCAACGCAGATGCATTAATGACAAGCACAACTTGACCATCGCAATCTTCCTGAAAGAAGACACTTTTCTCACACAGAGCTTTTCCAGCTTCAACTGTGCTGGGTTTAGGGTGATCCCAGGTAGCCTGTTCTACTGTCAGGCAGATGCCACTTTGTGATTTGCTACCTCAGTGTGGATTGCTTACAGTGTTCTGGGCCTGAGGGTATAACAGCTGTTGCATCTAGAGATGCTCAGATGATAGATGCATATTTACACTAAACATGCCAGTCTGTCTGTCCCACCTTATGTATCACCCGTAACCAAAATGTCTTTTAGTGCTGCTTATGCTGTTGCCTCAAAACGTAGTAGGCACTTCTCTGTAGCTTCTATGGTGCAATTTATGTTAATCAAAATGAATTTGCACTATATGTAGATAGCCATACATCAGTGCTTGCCAAAGGATCCGCATCTCTTACGCAGAAGAGGGCCTATTTATGAATGGATCAATGGAAGGCTGGTTAGCTAAAGTAGTGTAGGGATGGTGTTAGCTAGTGGTGAGTTCATTATTACTCATAATTGTTATTGAGTATTGAAAGATACCGCTAGAGGCGATAAACAATTTTGATGATGAACCTGAGTCTTGAGTCCCTAAGCATGCTACATTTCATGTAAATAGTCAACGTTTACCACTAAGCAGGGAATCGGAACAATATGTTTTGCTTACGTAACTGGTTCCTGTGAGCCACTCACAGCTTGGCCACACAAGCCAACAGTGGTGTATGACACTCCCACAGGAAAGAGTCAACCATTTCAGCAATTCTTAATGCACTGACAGAGAAAAGAAACTCACACATCTGAAATGGGTAAAAGAGCTCACACAGAGGTCATACACACCAACAATATGGAGTCACACTTCTGTGAGGAGAGATCAACCAAGTGTCTCCAACCTTTAGAGTAGCAAGAGCAATTTGTGATCTATGAAAACTGACTTCAGCTACTGCCTTATATATGAATTAGATAACTACACAAAAAGGGCTTGCCACTTAAACACTGCCCCTAGAGCATCCAATCCTACTGAAGCCAGCACACACCATTAATGGCAGAACAACTGTATCAGCAAAGGTTTATCTGTATGGTCTCCAAAGACCAGTTATGTCACTTTACACTTCGTTATGAAACCTGTGAGATTTGAATGTCTCACTAGAGTTTGTGGACTCTTGATCATGCAATACATGGGATGAGACTAGTCTCATTATGAGAGCTAAACCTTAAAGACTTTGGTAATCAGGTCAATAGCCTTAATGTCCAGAAACTAGACCTGCCTTAAACATCAAGATTAAAAGTAGATATTTGCAAACTTCAGCGCTCTACCAGTAAACAGATCACTGCTGGCACCCCAATAATGGTAGGTATACATCTGAGACAAAGGTGAAGCACAAAATAATCAATAACGAGATTACTTTAGGAAGTTAAGTATCTTTAAAGAACAAAAGAAAGATTAGGAAGAAAGGAAGAATGAAAAATGAGGAAAGAAGAAAAGGAAGAAAGAAAAGAGAAAAGGGAGAGAAAGAAGAAAAGAAAGATGAATATAGGAAGGTCAGCCACCTCTAGGGCCAATATGGTATCCTACAACTGGCATGTGCTTTCATAGACTAGCCCCCAGTCCTCCTCTGGGACTCTATGCATAAGCAGGGCTACTTCATAGGCAGAGAACTGACTTAACAGTGTCATCCCCCACTACATATCTAGGCACCAGGATCTTGGAAATATAGACCATTTTACCTCCTCTGGGAACCTCTGTGTCACTACCTCCATCTTCACTGGACTCTGTGAGATTTGTTGCCATCATGTCCAGTTCCTTTTGACTTACTTCATGAGCCAGCAATATTTTTTCTCCACCTGAGCTAGTTTTCTTTCCTCCAAGGCCCTCTCAACTTCAGCCTTTTTTTCTGCCTAGGCTCTTTTGGCCTCAGAATTTTTCTCTGCCAAGGCTCTTTCAGTTCCCACCTTTTTCTCCTCTGCAGCCAGTTTCTTCTCCTCTGCAGCCAGTTTCAACTTCGCCAACTACATTTTCCGTTCCCTCTCAGCCCACCTGTCCTCCAAATACTCAGCTGTCAGGCTGTGGGAGGACCCACTGCTCGAGAAAGGGGACCTCTCTCTTGTGGGCAGGTTTCTTCCCCCTCTTGCTGCAGCTCTGGGCATGTGGCCAAACCATCTTCTTCATCTGCCTCATCATTATCAGGGTCATCAGCCTTCTGCTCTGTTGCAGATTGCATGCTGTGGACGTCCTCAAAGGCTCTAAGGGCTATTTGAAAGTTGACCTTTGTGGCCCCTTTCGTTAAGGTTAGCAATCTCATGCAGAGTTTTCTCAATTCCTCAAAATCAAAGGTGCAGACAAAACGTAAGAGGAACTGAATTTAAAAAAATGGAAAAGATGGTAAATTAAAAATCAAGGAGAAAAATTGATTCTGATGTCATATAATAACAAGGGATTTTGCTTTTATACAAATCACTGAGTGGCACTGTACAAACACAAGTACTGGATCTCACCATTGTCACCAATGTAAGAAATTGGGATATTAGTTGAGAGGGGTGAGAGCCCCACTCAAGTAATAAATACAATCCTTGTCAGGGTAAACCACAAAAGTCACTAAATAAGCCTGTGTCTAACAGTCTGGTAGCTTGGCACAAAAGCAGCCAGGTTTAACTTAGAGGCAAAGTGTAAAGTATTTATGCAGCACTCAAACACTCACAAGAAAAATCCCAAACTAATTTAGAAAATTAGAGTACATTTAAATAAATAAAATGATACCAAAATAATAAAAACCTAATAAGTAAAAATGGTATTATACATTTTAAAAGTTTTAGGTAAAGATAGCTCAAAGAAGTACAAAGCGCCACTTGTGACTATCTGGTCACGATCAGCCAGGTCAAAGTCAAAAGTTCAGGATGACTGAGATGGAGTGAGGGTCAGATAGAGGGACCAGGTTCATCCCAGTTGAAGGCCTACCTTCACTCAGTTAAGTTCCACATGAGGAGCCTTTTAGTTCCAAAAGTGATAATTCACATGCAATAGCTATTTACAGTCAAAATATTAAACATTAAAAAATAAATATTCCTGACCATCTGGAGATGGTTCTTTTTTTACATGAAGAGCCCAGATCCTCTGAATTTTCACCTGGAGTCCAGTTTTTACGGTTATCAGGTTGGATTTTAACATTAACAATGATTTTAAATTACAGTTCATATGAGTGGAAGAAGTATTTCTCTATCTTTTTCTTTACGAAGTTTTATATAGCGCAAACTTGACCCGAAGGTATCGGGTATCAGAGCGTTTTACATAGCACCAGTTGCGTTACATGAGGACACATTCATTTTTTTTGTTAGGCACGGGGAGATTAAGTGATTTGCCCAGAATCACAGGATGTTCAGCGTCATTGCCGAGACTCGAACCCGGTTCCCCAGATTCGAGGTCGACTGCCCTAGCCGTTAGGCCAACTCCTTTGCTTCCAAAATGAAGTTATCACTTATTAAGTGTAATAAGGTAACCCAGTACTACTAGTCTATGGGAGATTTAGCCTTGCTGCATTGAAAAATAACTTTAGAGAGTTTTCAGTGCCAGCATATGTAAGAGATAAGTTCACATATCCTACTTTTTAAAATACCATGCACCCTGCCCACTGAGCATTTACGGCCTGCCTTACGGGTGGCTTATAAGTATTAAAAAGGAAGGTTTAGATCTGGGTCTATTTTGCCATGTCGAAATGGTGGTTTAAAACTGCACTATAGGCTGCAGTGGCAGGTCTGAGACATGTTTTACAGTGTTAGCAGGTGGCACAATGAGTACTACAACACACTTGTAGCCTTTAATTTACAGGCCCTGGGTACCTGTAGTACCATTTACTAGGGAATTATAAGTTAATTCACCAGTTAGGTTTTTACCATGTTTGGAAAGGCGAGCACAAGCACTTTACCACTGGTTAGCAGGAATATAGTGTGCATTGTCCTAAAATCCCACAAAAAGATGTTCAGCAAAGGAAGGCAAAAATCTAGAGTGACCCTGCAGAAAGGGCCAGATCCAACAACCTCACTCCAGCATCAGGTTCCATGAATTACATGAACGATTAACAATGTACTCTCTTCCCCACGCTTATTTGAATGCGGCCTGCCCTTATCAGTCAGTGATTTTGCCATACACATCTCATTGAAAACCAATACTGTTCGGGACAGCCTGGCTATCTTACTTACTACGCCACCACCATCCTCCTACGCACTCACTACAACCCAGTCCAATCCATTCACATTCTCACACTTTGTTACAAAAACAAAACAAACTCATTCCAGTATACAAGCCACTGTCTCATTCTGTGCATCATCTGACCCATTCAGCCCTCACATCCTGTGCTCTTCCCTGCCTCAGCTCTCTATCGATTGCCTGAAGTCTTGCAGAACCCCTAAATTCTTTAAAGCTGCATTGGTTCTACCTCGTCTAACAACAACTACCACAGATCCTTAGTCTTCGCTAACTATTGCCCAATATCCCTTTTTCTTTAAGATGCTGGAATAATTGGACTTCATATCACCTCACAAGTTGTCTCTCCTCAAACACCCTAATCAACCCCCTCCAAACAGGGATGCACACATCCACTCCACTGAAACAGGTCTCTCACCAGTGGCAGCCACTACATAACGGGTGGGGGTGAAGGGGTTGCGGGGTAAATAAAAAATAATAAAAAAACACTTACCTGTGGACCAGCTGCTGCCTCTCAGCCCTCTTTGGCTCTTCGATGGACTCCAGGACTCCAGGATCAGAAAGCAGGAAGCACACAGGCTCCCAGACTCCCCTAGCCAAACATGATGCTGCGTTATAGCAGCATTGTGATTGATCTGGGCATGGTTCGGTGCTCAGAGAGGGACTGGGAGGCTGTACATGTTCTCCACCCAGGCTGTGCAATACAGCCAGTGGAAAACATGCAAAGTGCGCATGACTGTTTGGCCGGCCCAAGACGGCTGGCCAAACCGTCATGCGCACTTAGAGTGTGCTCATCAGTCCTCCCCCTGGCCCCTGCTCTGGCCAGCCCAGCCCTGCTCTGCACCTAATCACGAATGAAAAAATAAAATGATAACAACATTGTGTTATTATCATTTTATTTTTCCTTTTCAAACTGCTCGCAGAGCAGTGGGGCGATGCTCCTCCACCTTAGTGGAGGAGCCGCCGATGTCTCTCACATGTATCAAACTTCATCTTCACTTCATATCAAAGCAGCTTCTCCTCAGTCCTCAAATGATTGGACCTATCTGCTGTTTTCTATATGGTTGCTGTTTTCTATATGGTTGAAAATCCTACTATCCTCTCCTCCCTAAGGCCACTGGGCATCATGTGCCTAGAACACAAATGGTCACCTTGCACCTCCATGTCCTTTAAGACTCAGTTGCTCAGGACTCAAAAGCATCCACACCTAGCCCTTTTCCAGTGAGCATCCACAAGGCTGTATCCTTTGCCCTCTTATTTTGTCATAGTACACCACCTCTCACAGTGATATTTCCTCATTCAGCTTCATTCCTCTGCAAACAAATCCCACATTTTCTTCTCCTTTTCAACTTTTACACAGCACTTCCTGTCACACATTTCTGTTTCCTCACACCCATCTGACACTGGATCGCACTATGATCACTCATACTGAACTACCCTAAAGACGCAAATCTCTACTTCTACCCTGCTCTTCTGCACCCACTCCTCTTATCAACTTTATCCACTCCTCCATGACTCTCTTAAAATCACCCCTTGATCTAGAAAGCTTGGGGTTCTCTTAAGGCTATATATAATAAAGAGAGCCTTACTTACTAACACAGCCACTGTTGCATGCTTTAATTATTGAACATAGAAAAACATGCTCACTCATATAATTCAATGTAACCAAAGCACTCATCAATTCATTAATATTTTTCAGAGTTGGCTAGTGTAACAATCTTGTGGCATGTCTCTGCAATTACCCCTATCCACCTCCACCTCAGTTAACAGACATCAACGTGGAACCTAAGATCTACCAATCACAACCTCATTGCCTTGTTAGCCGCTTTGTGTTGTCACCAAGTTCTAGGCCTAACTAAAACTATTTTAGCAGACATTTGTGCCACCCACTCTCTTCAAGAATTACAAATAGTATTGAAAAGACATTTGCTGCAACTCAAAATACAAGAATAATAACTATGCCACATTGTTGAGAATTTGTACATTACATTCCTTTATCTGTTCATCTTCATTGATTAAATTCAGTCATTGCTGCATTTAATTCAAAAGTTACGTCTCTAAGTATGCCAATCACACAATATTGATTACCTATGTACCACCACTCTTGATGCAGAAATATTACTCTTTGGAATGTTATTGTTGCTAAATAAATACATAAATAGAGTGATAATACAAATTTAAGGATGTCCTGCCTGCCCGCCTCTGGGTTGCAGTGCCAAATTTAGAGAAAGGAGAAGCACTGTGTTTCTGAACTAGCAGCCACAGATGGCTCCACTGTCCAAAACACCTTCCCCAGTACAGGACCGCTGGCTGCTTTAACTAGGTCAAGACTTCAACCACCATGTCAGCCTTTTTTATTTCTTGTTCAGGATCACCTTGGTTTGATGTTACCAGGCAAACCCTAAAGAACAAAAAATGATTCATGGACTGTAATGTATTAATAATAACTTATTAATGATCTGTAATGTATAAATAAATAAGTACATTAAACAATATGTGTATCATATTTTTTAATTTTCTTGCCAAGTAAGACACTTCAGATACAATACAGGGCATAGACATTCAGTGATGTACCAGGACTCTTGTTTCCTTTTCACACCTACAAGTACCTCAGTGAATGATGAGGTTATAAGATAAGGGCTATAAAAGCCGTAGAAGAAACCATTCTCTGAAAGAAACCTGCTGTCCCATTACCACACAGCCTAATCTTGCCAAAATCATCAACAAATTGCAGTTGAATGACTTTAGCATCACTTAGACCAGTGGTTCTAAACCTTTTGACTTCTGTTGACCCTCACTCAATCATTACTCGAATCCAGAAACCCCCACCGAATCATTATTGGAATTTGGGGACCCAAACTGATCATTATTTTAATCCGCGGATCCCAGCCTAAGCAATTTCGATGATTTGAACCACAAACCAATGCAAACAAGCATTCATTAAACAAATACACAACTGATTAAATATTTTATTTAATTCACAAACATATAAAAAATCCAAATTTAAATTCTAATCAGAACACTGGGGCTTTTCTCAGTCAGTTGAGGGCAACCGTTGTCCATACTTGTTTCAGTTTCATGCACTTACACTGCTCCCACAGAACAATCTGAGGATAGGAACTAACTTTCTAGCCTTCAATTTCGAGTTTTTTCATGTTTACAGAACATTTTAAAATATTCAATTTTACATGTTGCTTCTTTATTTATATATACTTTATTTATCTGTTAATATTTTTCTAAAGAGTCACAGACCCCCTGAGTAGTTGTTGCAGACTCCCAGGGGTCCCCAGATCATTGACCTGTGACTTAGACAGCTTCAACTACGTCATTCCATTGAATTCGATCTTCTGATCCTGCTATTGGATGCAGACTGCTTTTCTTAAGTGTGGGTTGAGGCTCTGAACAAAGCTGATTGAGGTAATCTTTGCAGAATGGTCCATACTTGACATTCTGTGACCAATACAGTGGCTCATTTACTGCATTTATGGCCACCACAGAAGGTCATGGGGACTTCAGTGCCCATACTTCAATGATTCTAGTATTCTAGTCTGTCAGAACATGCGATGTCCCATACCGATCGTGTCTTTTTAACAACATATCTGGTGTGCTCATCAACCTAATCATCTGCATAAACTTGGTATGTTAATCATCCAGGCAGTCGCTGGTAGAGGGTAGGTGCTAACGAGCCGGCACCCGACGCAACCCCAATAAGGTGCAGGCGTCCAGCATATACTAGCCTCGGGAGAATTCTCCCCTAGATGTGAGGGTACTTCGTTGTTTAGGGCATATCTATAGTCTAGATAATAACCACACTGTAAGGAACACAGTTTTGTGGATTGCCCAGATATACCTTTCACTTATGTGGGTTACCATCCTCACTTTGGAACCCCATTTTTACGGTATCTTTACCTCGATTCATGGTCTCATACTCAAAGAAACTCTCCCTCTGACATGGTCAGACCATTCATTAATTAAGTTCAATCTCCCAGACATTACTGTCAGGTTAGGAGGTATCTCCAAGCCCCTTGTCTCCACTCATATAGAGTGGAGTAAAATGGACAAAATGACCCTCCGCACACAGTTGGAGAGCTCTCGACCACAATTAAATGGTCACCCAGAATTAGCTGCCACCAACTATACTGAATGGCTCAATGAAGCCGTCAATGCCTCAGTACCCATCAGGAAATCGTCTGGGAATAGGAGCACCCCCTCTGCCCCCTGGTTTTCTGACACACTACGGAAAGAAAAGCAAAAATGCCGTAGACTAGAAAGGTGTTGCCGTGCAAACTATCACTCGCCTGAGAGGAAAGCGTACAAAACGCCCCTAACTCAATATAAAAATTTACTGATATTAGGAAAAAGGGATTATTTTACCAGACAAATTGAAAACGCCAAAAATTCCTCTAAAGCACTTTTCTCTGCAGTAAACAAACTTACGATACCCAAAAATACAGAGTTCAGGGGCAGTCAAAAGTTTTGTGACGACATTGCAGCTGCTTTTAAAACCAAAGTCCTAGACATTTTCAAGATCTTTGAGGACGCATCAGCTTACCTCCCCACCACTCTTCCGACTAGCCCTGTTCCTAAACACATTACCCTTTGCAGCTTTTCCCCCACTTCATCTGAAGCAGTGGAAAAATATATAAAAGGAGCTAAGTCGGGATCTCCCTCCGACCCATGCCCGCCGGCATTTCTGACAGAAATAGCAGATCTGGCAAGTCCCGGGCTCACAGAAATTTTTAATTCCATGTTTGAACATGGCATCTTTCCTTCCAGGTGGAAGGATACCTCCATCCTCCTGCTGCTAAAAAACCCAACCTGGACGCGGCTGACCCGAAGAACTATCGTCCTATAGCCCGTTTGCCGTTGCCAGCAAAAATAATAGACAAAATCATGAACATTCAACTAACACAATTTATTCGTGAAAATAATCTGTTGGATCATTCCCAGTTTGGGTTTCGCCAAGATCATAGCACAGAAACGGCACTTATCAAGGCCACTGAGGAGATCAGAGCAGTGATGGATGGAGGAGGCACAGCTGCCCTCGTGCTCCTCGATCTGTCAGCCACCTTTGATACGGTTGACCACTCTCTCCTGGCACAGCGACTGGAGGGTCTGGGGGTCAGAGGCACAGCACTAGCCCTACTGTCCTCCTTTCTTAAGGACAGGAGATTAACAGTTTTGGTTGATGGGTATCATTCAGAGCCCTATACCCTCCCATGTGAAGTACCACAGGGCTCCTCCCTGAGCCCTTCTCTTTTTAATATTTACATCTCCGAACTGGCTCCTTTGATTCGGGATTTGGGGTTTAGTTTGACGTCGTATGCCGATGACACCCAGATAGTGGTGGCTGCCTACAAAAACCAGGTTTCCCCGTTTCAACAATTTCAGAACTGCATGTGCACCATAAACAGATGGATGAATACACATTGTCTCAGACTCAACTCTGAAAAGACTGAGGTCCTGATTTTTGGCAATATGCAGCCAAACTGGGGTAATCTATGGTGGCCCGCAGAGATGGGAGAACCACCAAAACCAGCGGTCAAGGCTAAGAACCTTGGTGTTTGGCTTGATAACAAATTATCGCTCTCTCAGCAGATAAATTCAACTGTTTCTGCCTCCCACTTTCTTATTAAGAAAATAAGGAAGATCTTTCCTTATATCCCTGCAGATTCCAGGAAAAGGGTGGTAACCTCGTTAATCCAGTCTAAATTGGATTACTGCAACAGCCTTTACTTGAACACACAGAAACAGTGCTTAAAAAAGCTTCAGATGGTTCAAAACTCAGCAGCACGTTTATTGGTCGACATCCCCAGGGGAAACTCTGTATCTAAAGAGATTCGTAACCTGCATTGGCTTCCGGTGTCACAACACATCAAATTCAAGGCTCTTTGTTTGGCGTATAAAGCTCTGAACCATACAGGTCCTTCCTTTTTGCAAAACCTGTTTGTCTGGTATGAACCAACAAGACACCTCCGTTCAACAGGGGCCAGACTCTTGGCAGTGCCCAGAGTTCGAACATTGCATTGGGGCGGTCGCAGCTTTCACTACGGCACCTCCAAACTCTGGAACACTCTTCCGAATGAGCTCAGAGCTGCGAGCTCCCTTTCCACCTTCAGGAAGGAACTAAAAACCTGGCTGTTCATGAATTAGACGTTACAGCGGGCTTACTGTGTCCTCAGCGCCAAGACGCCTCCGGGTATTCGTGCGCTTTACAAATCTCGTTAACATTAACATTAACGAGGGTTTAACCCTGCTCACTTCCTTTGCCTTGCTCAGCTCCTTTCTCTCTCCTTCTTCCTCAACTTTAAATATTGACTTCGTAAAATCAGAAACTGCCAAGCCACAACCTCTCCCTGTGCTCCTGAGGGTGTACCTAGAAACTCCCTTAGACCCCACTGCACCAGCGCCCCCCTCTGTGTTCTTTTCCTGCCCTTACCCGTTTTTACTCTCGTGTAATCCGTCGCTGGACCCCCTTCCTGGAGTAGCTCCTGAACTGGCAGTTGTGGCGGTTGTATCGGGAGTTCTGCACTATCCCTGGTGCTTGAGCCAATCTCTGCCTGCTCACTGCTGCAGGCTCCCCCGTAGCCGATTCCGCTGTCCCTGCCTCCTCCTCCTCTGCCCCGAAAGAGAATTCTGGTAGCAGCACATAGCCCCCTGCACAGCTCCAGCGCCGCCCTCGCCCACGGCTGTTCTGCCGCCGTATTGCCGAACCTGATCACCGCGTCTCCAAGAACAGAAGATGCAGCAGCTGCCGGTGACCACACTTAGCTCCTGGCTTTCCCCATATCTCCGCATGTACTGGTGAGTTTTCTCCTCGTTTTCTTTGATTTACATCAACCAACACTTGTGATTTCCGATGCGCTCTCCGGGCTCACCCGCGACCCGCAGACTAGCCGGCCGCCATGTTTTTCCCTATCGAAGGAATAGAACTTTGTCCCACTGTTCCATTTGCATGCTATATTATACCCCAGAGCGAATAGCCCGGTGGTCAGCCAATAGGGGGACTATCATAAGTGATAAGGTTAAGTGCCCTAAATGTGGAATAATTGCTGCAGATAGTCTGCACATGTTTGTTACTTGTCCCGATCTGATATTGTTTTGGAAAGAGGTTGACCAAATAGCAATAGATCGATTGGGTATTAATCTACAATTAACTGAGGTTGAGAGAATGTTTGGTTATAAACACATGCCAGATCGTGGGCTAAGGCTTTTCTTCTCTGTCATTATAGTGACAGCTCGTCTCTGCATCGCAAGGGCATGGATATCAAAGGTGGCGCCCAGGGCCCCAGAGTGGTGGGCATTGCTAAATTAAATATGCAAAAGGGAAAGAGCGGTAGCCAGAACTAGGGGGTTCGCTCTGGCCAAAAATGCTACTGTATGTGGGGGCCTATGGTCAATACTTGATAGCGAGATTTTTAGGTGCTATCCTTTTTTTCCTCCGTTTTTATTTATTTTTTTGTGCTGGTCTCTAGAATGTCTTCCTGCCTGTTTTGTTTCTCCTTTCTCTTCCTTTTAGTACCTGTATTTCGTATTTCTTATGTTTTATGGAACTTATATGCGCCTGGAATTTAAAAAAAGGAAGCTGTGTTTCTCCCCTCGTCTTAATGAGTACATTGGCACTCCTCTTTCTATTATGAGTGTTGAAAGATTTATTCCTCTTAAACGTTTATATGCTATTAATATGATATGTCGTTGTTGTTGGACCTGGCCCTTTCTGCAGGGTAGAGCCAGCACAACCAATGCATCTCCTCTGCTGTGCGGCGCAACCCCAAGCAGAACCAACGCATCTCTGCTGCTGCATTGATTGGACCCATGGCAAAGACCAGCATCGCATTCGCAGCCCGTGTCACCTTCAGAATCGCCACCGCACGGTGCATCTTTGGGGCAGGCCCTTGCATCTCTCCTCGACAGCAGCCTCGAAGACGACGCTGGACTCTGCATTGCAGCCTCACAGCTCTTCAGAACCAATGCATTTCCCCGACTGCACTCCACATCCTCAACGCTGGACATCGCATCACAAGCCCTGTCGACAAGATCCTCGATGAGGATGCAGGCCCTTGCATTGCAGCCTCACTGCATCTCGGAACCAACGCATTGCTTCGGCTGCACGCCGCATCTTCGACATGGATCCACCACTCTGCAAACCAGAAGTTAAAGTACTGTGTTCAGTGGGCCTAACTGGGTCCCTGTTGCCAGCTCGTATTCCATCGCAGTATGCCTGAACTTGTGACTTTGTCCCGGTCCGGCGCGATCAGATATCCACAGTTGGCGTTTTGTTCTTTTTGTCACTATTGTTGGCAAAATCCTTAAAATTTCATATCTCTGGTTCTCCTGATTGGATTTTTGTCACTTTGGTCTTGTTTTATTTATTAAAGAAGGTCCAATGTTTCTAACTTGGTGTGGCATCCTTTTGTGTGGTGTTTTCATTTTATTACTGTTTGAAGTGTTGCACAAATACTTTACACATTGCCTCTAAGTTAAGCCTGACTGCTCTGTGCCAAGCTACCAGAAGGCTGAGCACAGGTTAATTTAGCGTTGACTTGTGCCTCACCCTAACAAGGTTGCTACTTTACCATGGCTCACACCGCAGTCAACCAACAACCCTATTTCACACAGTATTCACCTAGATTAAGGTAGCCTGGGCTTTGCTACCAGAGTGAACCTCATCCTGAGTTGCCTAGATGGGTGCTATAGAGGATCGACTACATTCTTGACTGATGAGAGTTCTGCCAATGAGGGCCACATTTGGGTGCTGGGTGCAGAACCCTGCCTTTTTGCTCTAAGAGTTCAAGGATCTCTCACTGCTAGGGCAGTGTGATTGAGTGAGTAAGATAACAAATGCAGTGTAGTGCAGCGCAAAATGATGGGCCTGTGGTTGAGAGAGGATGGTGACTGCAGAACCCTGGCCATTTTGGTTTTGTATTTCTTAATCTTGGATGGTGAGTGAGTGAGTGAATGAGTGAATGAGTGAGAGATTTGGTGCATTACACTGAGTTTGTAGGGAAGGAAGGGCTAAGACCACTGACCATTTCAATCTAGGATTTCAGTGAGTCAATGAAAAGATGAATGTACTGTGTCTGTTAGGATTATATCATGGAGATGCAAAGTAACCAGGAGTTTCTCTAGGTACAAGAGACAGCAGTCACACTTAAAGCATCACTCCTGCCTACTGATCCCTCTCCCACCTACCAGTCACTTCCTGCTTCACCCTTCCAGTCTCTATTAGCAGCTCCAGTTCAAACCATTGGCATACTCAACTATAGTAAAAAGAATTAGATTCCCTTTGGCAGTTGACAGCAACCTCCATCGCAGCCAGGCCTTGGTATGGGTCGCAACAAATGTATTAAAGATTAAGGGCTAGGTGTTGCACTATACAAAAATGCATCATATAATGTGATTGCCTTTTGTGATAAACCACAAAAAACCTAATTCAAAATAATTTGTTTATCGCAGAATCTTACCTATACTTATTGATGTAAGCTGAAAGTGGCTGACTTTTAAACGCGGACGGGGGGGGGCACAGGTTCAATTCCAAAGAAAGCCCTGGAAAATCATGTTAAGAGCACCTGCTCTCAACGCAGATGCATTAATGACAAGCACAACTTGACCATCGCAATCTTCCTGAAAGAAGACACTTTTCTCACACAGAGCTTTTCCAGCTTCAACTGTGCTGGGTTTAGGGTGATCCCAGGTAGCCTGTTCTACTGTCAGGCAGATGCCACTTTGTGATTTGCTACCTCAGTGTGGATTGCTTACAGTGTTCTGGGCCTGAGGGTATAACAGCTGTTGCATCTAGAGATGCTCAGATGATAGATGCATATTTACACTAAACATGCCAGTCTGTCTGTCCCACCTTATGTATCACCCGTAACCAAAATGTCTTTTAGTGCTGCTTATGCTGTTGCCTCAAAACGTAGTAGGCACTTCTCTGTAGCTTCTATGGTGCAATTTATGTTAATCAAAATGAATTTGCACTATATGTAGATAGCCATACATCAGTGCTTGCCAAAGGATCCGCATCTCTTACGCAGAAGAGGGCCTATTTATGAATGGATCAATGGAAGGCTGGTTAGCTAAAGTAGTGTAGGGATGGTGTTAGCTAGTGGTGAGTTCATTATTACTCATAATTGTTATTGAGTATTGAAAGATACCGCTAGAGGCGATAAACAATTTTGATGATGAACCTGAGTCTTGAGTCCCTAAGCATGCTACATTTCATGTAAATAGTCAACGTTTACCACTAAGCAGGGAATCGGAACAATATGTTTTGCTTACGTAACTGGTTCCTGTGAGCCACTCACAGCTTGGCCACACAAGCCAACAGTGGTGTATGACACTCCCACAGGAAAGAGTCAACCATTTCAGCAATTCTTAATGCACTGACAGAGAAAAGAAACTCACACATCTGAAATGGGTAAAAGAGCTCACACAGAGGTCATACACACCAACAATATGGAGTCACACTTCTGTGAGGAGAGATCAACCAAGTGTCTCCAACCTTTAGAGTAGCAAGAGCAATTTGTGATCTATGAAAACTGACTTCAGCTACTGCCTTATATATGAATTAGATAACTACACAAAAAGGGCTTGCCACTTAAACACTGCCCCTAGAGCATCCAATCCTACTGAAGCCAGCACACACCATTAATGGCAGAACAACTGTATCAGCAAAGGTTTATCTGTATGGTCTCCAAAGACCAGTTATGTCACTTTACACTTCGTTATGAAACCTGTGAGATTTGAATGTCTCACTAGAGTTTGTGGACTCTTGATCATGCAATACATGGGATGAGACTAGTCTCATTATGAGAGCTAAACCTTAAAGACTTTGGTAATCAGGTCAATAGCCTTAATGTCCAGAAACTAGACCTGCCTTAAACATCAAGATTAAAAGTAGATATTTGCAAACTTCAGCGCTCTACCAGTAAACAGATCACTGCTGGCACCCCAATAATGGTAGGTATACATCTGAGACAAAGGTGAAGCACAAAATAATCAATAACGAGATTACTTTAGGAAGTTAAGTATCTTTAAAGAACAAAAGAAAGATTAGGAAGAAAGGAAGAATGAAAAATGAGGAAAGAAGAAAAGGAAGAAAGAAAAGAGAAAAGGGAGAGAAAGAAGAAAAGAAAGATGAATATAGGAAGGTCAGCCACCTCTAGGGCCAATATGGTATCCTACAACTGGCATGTGCTTTCATAGACTAGCCCCCAGTCCTCCTCTGGGACTCTATGCATAAGCAGGGCTACTTCATAGGCAGAGAACTGACTTAACAGTGTCATCCCCCACTACATATCTAGGCACCAGGATCTTGGAAATATAGACCATTTTACCTCCTCTGGGAACCTCTGTGTCACTACCTCCATCTTCACTGGACTCTGTGAGATTTGTTGCCATCATGTCCAGTTCCTTTTGACTTACTTCATGAGCCAGCAATATTTTTTCTCCACCTGAGCTAGTTTTCTTTCCTCCAAGGCCCTCTCAACTTCAGCCTTTTTTTCTGCCTAGGCTCTTTTGGCCTCAGAATTTTTCTCTGCCAAGGCTCTTTCAGTTCCCACCTTTTTCTCCTCTGCAGCCAGTTTCTTCTCCTCTGCAGCCAGTTTCAACTTCGCCAACTACATTTTCCGTTCCCTCTCAGCCCACCTGTCCTCCAAATACTCAGCTGTCAGGCTGTGGGAGGACCCACTGCTCGAGAAGGGGACCTCTCTCTTGTGGGCAGGTTTCTTCCCCCTCTTGCTGCAGCTCTGGGCATGTGGCCAAACCATCTTCTTCATCTGCCTCATCATTATCAGGGTCATCAGCCTTCTGCTCTGTTGCAGATTGCATGCTGTGGACGTCCTCAAAGGCTCTAAGGGCTATTTGAAAGTTGACCTTTGTGGCCCCTTTCGTTAAGGTTAGCAATCTCATGCAGAGTTTTCTCAATTCCTCAAAATCAAAGGTGCAGACAAAACGTAAGAGGAACTGAATTTAAAAAAATGGAAAAGATGGTAAATTAAAAATCAAGGAGAAAAATTGATTCTGATGTCATATAATAACAAGGGATTTTGCTTTTATACAAATCACTGAGTGGCACTGTACAAACACAAGTACTGGATCTCACCATTGTCACCAATGTAAGAAATTGGGATATTAGTTGAGAGGGGTGAGAGCCCCACTCAAGTAATAAATACAATCCTTGTCAGGGTAAACCACAAAAGTCACTAAATAAGCCTGTGTCTAACAGTCTGGTAGCTTGGCACAAAAGCAGCCAGGTTTAACTTAGAGGCAAAGTGTAAAGTATTTATGCAGCACTCAAACACTCACAAGAAAAATCCCAAACTAATTTAGAAAATTAGAGTACATTTAAATAAATAAAATGATACCAAAATAATAAAAACCTAATAAGTAAAAATGGTATTATACATTTTAAAAGTTTTAGGTAAAGATAGCTCAAAGAAGTACAAAGCGCCACTTGTGACTATCTGGTCACGATCAGCCAGGTCAAAGTCAAAAGTTCAGGATGACTGAGATGGAGTGAGGGTCAGATAGAGGGACCAGGTTCATCCCAGTTGAAGGCCTACCTTCACTCAGTTAAGTTCCACATGAGGAGCCTTTTAGTTCCAAAAGTGATAATTCACATGCAATAGCTATTTACAGTCAAAATATTAAACATTAAAAAATAAATATTCCTGACCATCTGGAGATGGTTCTTTTTTTACATGAAGAGCCCAGATCCTCTGAATTTTCACCTGGAGTCCAGTTTTTACGGTTATCAGGTTGGATTTTAACATTAACAATGATTTTAAATTACAGTTCATATGAGTGGAAGAAGTATTTCTCTATCTTTTTCTTTACGAAGTTTTATATAGCGCAAACTTGACCCGAAGGTATCGGGTATCAGAGCGTTTTACATAGCACCAGTTGCGTTACATGAGGACACATTCATTTTTTTTGTTAGGCACGGGGAGATTAAGTGATTTGCCCAGAATCACAGGATGTTCAGCGTCATTGCCGAGACTCGAACCCGGTTCCCCAGATTCGAGGTCGACTGCCCTAGCCGTTAGGCCAACTCCTTTGCTTCCAAAATGAAGTTATCACTTATTAAGTGTAATAAGGTAACCCAGTACTACTAGTCTATGGGAGATTTAGCCTTGCTGCATTGAAAAATAACTTTAGAGAGTTTTCAGTGCCAGCATATGTAAGAGATAAGTTCACATATCCTACTTTTTAAAATACCATGCACCCTGCCCACTGAGCATTTACGGCCTGCCTTACGGGTGGCTTATAAGTATTAAAAAGGAAGGTTTAGATCTGGGTCTATTTTGCCATGTCGAAATGGTGGTTTAAAACTGCACTATAGGCTGCAGTGGCAGGTCTGAGACATGTTTTACAGTGTTAGCAGGTGGCACAATGAGTACTACAACACACTTGTAGCCTTTAATTTACAGGCCCTGGGTACCTGTAGTACCATTTACTAGGGAATTATAAGTTAATTCACCAGTTAGGTTTTTACCATGTTTGGAAAGGCGAGCACAAGCACTTTACCACTGGTTAGCAGGAATATAGTGTGCATTGTCCTAAAATCCCACAAAAAGATGTTCAGCAAAGGAAGGCAAAAATCTAGAGTGACCCTGCAGAAAGGGCCAGATCCAACAACCTCACTCCAGCATCAGGTTCCATGAATTACATGAACGATTAACAATGTACTCTCTTCCCCACGCTTATTTGAATGCGGCCTGCCCTTATCAGTCAGTGATTTTGCCATACACATCTCATTGAAAACCAATACTGTTCGGGACAGCCTGGCTATCTTACTTACTACGCCACCACCATCCTCCTACGCACTCACTACAACCCAGTCCAATCCATTCACATTCTCACACTTTGTTACAAAAACAAAACAAACTCATTCCAGTATACAAGCCACTGTCTCATTCTGTGCATCATCTGACCCATTCAGCCCTCACATCCTGTGCTCTTCCCTGCCTCAGCTCTCTATCGATTGCCTGAAGTCTTGCAGAACCCCTAAATTCTTTAAAGCTGCATTGGTTCTACCTCGTCTAACAACAACTACCACAGATCCTTAGTCTTCGCTAACTATTGCCCAATATCCCTTTTTCTTTAAGATGCTGGAATAATTGGACTTCATATCACCTCACAAGTTGTCTCTCCTCAAACACCCTAATCAACCCCCTCCAAACAGGGATGCACACATCCACTCCACTGAAACAGGTCTCTCACCAGTGGCAGCCACTACATAACGGGTGGGGGTGAAGGGGTTGCGGGGTAAATAAAAAATAATAAAAAAACACTTACCTGTGGACCAGCTGCTGCCTCTCAGCCCTCTTTGGCTCTTCGATGGACTCCAGGACTCCAGGATCAGAAAGCAGGAAGCACACAGGCTCCCAGACTCCCCTAGCCAAACATGATGCTGCGTTATAGCAGCATTGTGATTGATCTGGGCATGGTTCGGTGCTCAGAGAGGGACTGGGAGGCTGTACATGTTCTCCACCCAGGCTGTGCAATACAGCCAGTGGAAAACATGCAAAGTGCGCATGACTGTTTGGCCGGCCCAAGACGGCTGGCCAAACCGTCATGCGCACTTAGAGTGTGCTCATCAGTCCTCCCCCTGGCCCCTGCTCTGGCCAGCCCAGCCCTGCTCTGCACCTAATCACGAATGAAAAAATAAAATGATAACAACATTGTGTTATTATCATTTTATTTTTCCTTTTCAAACTGCTCGCAGAGCAGTGGGGCGATGCTCCTCCACCTTAGTGGAGGAGCCGCCGATGTCTCTCACATGTATCAAACTTCATCTTCACTTCATATCAAAGCAGCTTCTCCTCAGTCCTCAAATGATTGGACCTATCTGCTGTTTTCTATATGGTTGCTGTTTTCTATATGGTTGAAAATCCTACTATCCTCTCCTCCCTAAGGCCACTGGGCATCATGTGCCTAGAACACAAATGGTCACCTTGCACCTCCATGTCCTTTAAGACTCAGTTGCTCAGGACTCAAAAGCATCCACACCTAGCCCTTTTCCAGTGAGCATCCACAAGGCTGTATCCTTTGCCCTCTTATTTTGTCATAGTACACCACCTCTCACAGTGATATTTCCTCATTCAGCTTCATTCCTCTGCAAACAAATCCCACATTTTCTTCTCCTTTTCAACTTTTACACAGCACTTCCTGTCACACATTTCTGTTTCCTCACACCCATCTGACACTGGATCGCACTATGATCACTCATACTGAACTACCCTAAAGACGCAAATCTCTACTTCTACCCTGCTCTTCTGCACCCACTCCTCTTATCAACTTTATCCACTCCTCCATGACTCTCTTAAAATCACCCCTTGATCTAGAAAGCTTGGGGTTCTCTTAAGGCTATATATAATAAAGAGAGCCTTACTTACTAACACAGCCACTGTTGCATGCTTTAATTATTGAACATAGAAAAACATGCTCACTCATATAATTCAATGTAACCAAAGCACTCATCAATTCATTAATATTTTTCAGAGTTGGCTAGTGTAACAATCTTGTGGCATGTCTCTGCAATTACCCCTATCCACCTCCACCTCAGTTAACAGACATCAACGTGGAACCTAAGATCTACCAATCACAACCTCATTGCCTTGTTAGCCGCTTTGTGTTGTCACCAAGTTCTAGGCCTAACTAAAACTATTTTAGCAGACATTTGTGCCACCCACTCTCTTCAAGAATTACAAATAGTATTGAAAAGACATTTGCTGCAACTCAAAATACAAGAATAATAACTATGCCACATTGTTGAGAATTTGTACATTACATTCCTTTATCTGTTCATCTTCATTGATTAAATTCAGTCATTGCTGCATTTAATTCAAAAGTTACGTCTCTAAGTATGCCAATCACACAATATTGATTACCTATGTACCACCACTCTTGATGCAGAAATATTACTCTTTGGAATGTTATTGTTGCTAAATAAATACATAAATAGAGTGATAATACAAATTTAAGGATGTCCTGCCTGCCCGCCTCTGGGTTGCAGTGCCAAATTTAGAGAAAGGAGAAGCACTGTGTTTCTGAACTAGCAGCCACAGATGGCTCCACTGTCCAAAACACCTTCCCCAGTACAGGACCGCTGGCTGCTTTAACTAGGTCAAGACTTCAACCACCATGTCAGCCTTTTTTATTTCTTGTTCAGGATCACCTTGGTTTGATGTTACCAGGCAAACCCTAAAGAACAAAAAATGATTCATGGACTGTAATGTATTAATAATAACTTATTAATGATCTGTAATGTATAAATAAATAAGTACATTAAACAATATGTGTATCATATTTTTTAATTTTCTTGCCAAGTAAGACACTTCAGATACAATACAGGGCATAGACATTCAGTGATGTACCAGGACTCTTGTTTCCTTTTCACACCTACAAGTACCTCAGTGAATGATGAGGTTATAAGATAAGGGCTATAAAAGCCGTAGAAGAAACCATTCTCTGAAAGAAACCTGCTGTCCCATTACCACACAGCCTAATCTTGCCAAAATCATCAACAAATTGCAGTTGAATGACTTTAGCATCACTTAGACCAGTGGTTCTAAACCTTTTGACTTCTGTTGACCCTCACTCAATCATTACTCGAATCCAGAAACCCCCACCGAATCATTATTGGAATTTGGGGACCCAAACTGATCATTATTTTAATCCGCGGATCCCAGCCTAAGCAATTTCGATGATTTGAACCACAAACCAATGCAAACAAGCATTCATTAAACAAATACACAACTGATTAAATATTTTATTTAATTCACAAACATATAAAAAATCCAAATTTAAATTCTAATCAGAACACTGGGGCTTTTCTCAGTCAGTTGAGGGCAACCGTTGTCCATACTTGTTTCAGTTTCATGCACTTACACTGCTCCCACAGAACAATCTGAGGATAGGAACTAACTTTCTAGCCTTCAATTTCGAGTTTTTTCATGTTTACAGAACATTTTAAAATATTCAATTTTACATGTTGCTTCTTTATTTATATATACTTTATTTATCTGTTAATATTTTTCTAAAGAGTCACAGACCCCCTGAGTAGTTGTTGCAGACTCCCAGGGGTCCCCAGATCATTGACCTGTGACTTAGACAGCTTCAACTACGTCATTCCATTGAATTCGATCTTCTGATCCTGCTATTGGATGCAGACTGCTTTTCTTAAGTGTGGGTTGAGGCTCTGAACAAAGCTGATTGAGGTAATCTTTGCAGAATGGTCCATACTTGACATTCTGTGACCAATACAGTGGCTCATTTACTGCATTTATGGCCACCACAGAAGGTCATGGGGACTTCAGTGCCCATACTTCAATGATTCTAGTATTCTAGTCTGTCAGAACATGCGATGTCCCATACCGATCGTGTCTTTTTAACAACATATCTGGTGTGCTCATCAACCTAATCATCTGCATAAACTTGGTATGTTAATCATCCAGGCAGTCGCTGGTAGAGGGTAGGTGCTAACGAGCCGGCACCCGACGCAACCCCAATAAGGTGCAGGCGTCCAGCATATACTAGCCTCGGGAGAATTCTCCCCTAGATGTGAGGGTACTTCGTTGTTTAGGGCATATCTATAGTCTAGATAATAACCACACTGTAAGGAACACAGTTTTGTGGATTGCCCAGATATACCTTTCACTTATGTGGGTTACCATCCTCACTTTGGAACCCCATTTTTACGTGCACTAAACCTATAATCTTCACTGTTAGGTCCTGAGGAAACGCCATTGATCATTCAGACACACTAGGCGTGAAACATGTCGACCTTGTAATAGTTACTCGGGCACATACAGCCCCACAGTAACTTAATAACCTTCGGGTTTTTTAGTCTACCAGGGGTACCACGTTAGTAAAATTTCTTCTTGTGGATACTCCTAGGTAGTTTTAATTTTGAGTATCTTTCACTGCACGTACTTCACCACCTCCACTTCCGGATCCACCCCACACACCTGCACTCATCTAACGGCTTTTCTCTTAAAAGATCTCAGCAAAAGTGACCCTTTGGGGGACCCGTAGGGCACTGCAGCGCCGGCCCGATGAGGAGCACAGGCCCTATGATGAAGCATGACATCCCTTGGGGTGTGTGAGGGCTACTAAGAGGCAAGACTTGGCCCTCCCCTTCGGGATTGGATCCTTGAAACTGGGGAGATATCTTTGCCTCTCTCTATTTCTTCTTCCTCTTTATATTGACACTACTCTTTATCTTTTCTTTTTGATGAGTGGGTGACATATTGCACCCCTATCTTGGAACAGTGTCTCTTGTGATTTGACGTTCACTCATGGAGCACGGACACTGGACCTTAACAGGCTCCTGGTCCCCCCTCTCTCTTTTTTGACGTAATCATCCAGCATTGACTGGCAAGTTCATATTTCGATAAAAGACATAGTAGATCAATATGAGGTCTCACTGACATGCCTCATCAGAACCAACAATTGGATGAGAGCTGATTGGCTTTTGATGAGTGGCACTAATAAAGAAGCTATTCTTTTTGGAATAAAGCGTTGTTGCTAAATAACTCTTTGGAAGACTGCCCCAGTGAAAGACAAAATTAAAGGCAAAGGAATATGGTTATTGTTGCCACCCCTATAAAGAGCAAAGTAGACCATGGCAGCATTCTGCTCAGAAGTGTTCTAAAAAAAACAATTCAACAAATGTTATACTGCAGCTCTGACTTTTATTAACAAAATCATGAAACCTGACTGTGCCTCAGCTCTGAGACAAAATCTTCACTGGCTTCCCTAGGGCTTCCGACTAGGTTCAAAATATCTTAACAGAAAGAACAACTTTATCTAAAGATAACAATCATTGGTACATACCATTCCAAACTTAAACTGACCAGGATTTGGAAAAAGATTTTACAAGTTTGGGCACTGGTGTGACTTTTGGGTGCTTTTATTCTTGTGGGACAGGTGGGGCAAGCAGTGCAGGGGAAAGAGAGGAGGTGGGTGGATGGGCAAGGCAAGCAATAACGGGAGGGGGACGGGTTTATCGGGCAAGAAACAACACAGGAGGTGGGTGGGGGAAGGTCAAGCTACAATGAGGGAGGGTGAAGAAGAAAGGGGTGCAAGTAAAAGAAAAATTTACCTCTGAAAGTGGCAAGCAGCGAAAGGACACTGTGCAAGGGAAAGAGTATTTGGGCCATGATCTAGTGTAGGGACAAACACATGAAGAGAAAGTAAAGCCTGCACTCACTGACCAAAAATAAGCAAAGAAATGAGAGTGACAATGAAGCCAACCAATGGTAATCAATGGCTGGGCTCTACACTCCCTGTAAATAAACAAAATGTCTCACAAGTGACAGTCCTACACTGTCCCAGGCAAAACCTAAACCATAGGGTGTGGGGGAGAGAGAGGAGGCAAACTGTTAAAGAGGTGAAGGAGCCACTAAACATACCTAAGGGCATAAAACAAATAGCAGTGCCCCCAAAACATTTCACGGTGCTAGGGTGAAGGTAGGAAAGTGTTTAAAGAGGATGCAGGAATGTGTCCTGTCTGCGGGAAACAGCCTTTACCATGCAGGACCTTTACCACACAGAGCCTTTACCACACAGGTATGTACCATACAAGTACCTATTTGTTCCTTTACCACACAGTACTATACCACACAGGTAAGGATCTTTTTAATAAATAACATTTATTATGTTATTAAAAAAATACATATTTTAGAGTTTAGGGATGGGTAGAGTTAGAGGTAAAGGGAGGTAAGGGTGATTTTAGGGTTTAGGGGTGAGCAGCGGTAAAGGGAGGTAAGGGTGCTTTTAGGATTAGGGATGGGTAGAAGTTAAGGGAGGTAAGGGTGAATTTAGGATCCAGGGGTGGGTAAAAGTAAAAGGAGGTAGGGGTGGATTTAGAGCTCAGAGGTGGGTAGAGGCAAAGGGCAGTATCAGTGATTTTAGGGTTCAGTGGTGGGTGGAGGTAAAGGGCAGTAAGGATGATTTTAGGGTTCAGGAGTGGGTAGAGGTAAAGGGAGGGAAGGGTGATTTTAGGATTCATTGGTGGTTAGGGGTGAAGGGAGGTATGTATGAATGTAGGCTTCATGTGTGGGTAGAGGAAAAGGGATGGAAGGGTGATTTTAGGGTTCAGGGGTGGGTAGAAGGAAAGAAACGTAAGCATGATTTTAGGGTTCGAAGGGTACAGGCAAAGGGAGGTAAGGGTGGGGGTAGCTAGAGGTAAAGGGAAGTAAGGGTGAGTTTTATGTTTGGTATAGGTAAAGGAAGGTATGGTTGATCTTATGGTTTTAGGGTGGGTAGAGGTGAAGAAGGTAAATGTGAATTTAGGGTTCAGATGGGTAGAGATAAAGGAAGGTAATGGTGATTTGTGGATTCCAAGTGGGTAGAGATGAAGAGGCGTAAGAGTCATTTTAGGTTTGGGGTGGGTAGCAGTAACAAGGGAGGTAACAGTGATTTTAGGGTTTAGGGGTAGATAGAGGGAGCGGGAGCTTCAAGGGTGGGTAGAGGTAAAGGAAGGTAAGTTGGATTTTAGGGTTCAACAATGTACAGGTAAGGTTGATTTTAGGGTTGGGGATGGGGAGAGGTAAAAGGAGGTAAGGGCGACTTCAGGGTTCAAGGGTGGGCAAAGGTTAAGGAAGGTAAAGATGATTTTAGGATTCAAGGTAGGTAGAGGTAAACAGAGGTAAGGGTGACTTTAGGGTTCAAGGATGGGCAACGGTAAAGGAAGGTAAATATGATTTTAGGGTTTTGTGTTGGGTAAAGGTAAAGGGAGGTAAGAGTGAAACATAAATCTTTTGAAAACACTGCATGCTTGATGCTGAATACAACACCCTGTACATTATAAAAGAGGTGACCAGCAAATAAGTAAATCTGACACCACAGGAAATGTAAATACAGAAAAAAACATACTGTATGACAACAGTCTTAAACAAAGGGTACTTCATCTTCAATTAAAGGAGCAAGCGACCAAAATGTATGTTTAAGACATTGGTGACATGTGACAAAGTTTCATTATTACTAGTTGAGTGTGTGTTCAGCTCTTGGAAATACTAGGATGCCAAGGTTCAAATTTGATAGTTTAATTTTGTCTTGCAAGCAAAAGCAAAATAAAGTAAAATAAAGTACCACAATCCGAGTGCAGGCAGCGTGAAAGGACACTAATAATGAAATCAATTAGTACCTGCCATAGGCGTAGGAAGTGTGGGGGACGCAGGGGATATATCCCCCCCAGATTTTGTAGTAGGGGGAAACAGGGTACAAGGGTGGGGGGACGAGGGGACAAAAGAATTTCCCCTCTCTCTTCTGTCTGTGGCAGGGCCAGTGGTGTCAAAGCACGAGTGCTTTCATGTGCTAATGGCCCTGCACTTGACTTGTGACCTTCCCTTTTGTTGTGCTGCAAAAGCTCCAGGAATTTTTCACACCTCGCCCTCGCCACCTGCCTGCAGTCTGAACTTACAGGACAAAGGAAGAGAGGTAGTTTGTTGATTGTTGACTGCATTCTGCCCCTCCTCAGCTGGGACCCTGTTGTATTCCTCTTAGGGTGTCCATAAACGGGCTTTCCAGTATCATGTCCTTATATAGGCATAATTCGCCCTGCCCTTATATAGGCATAAAATCCCAGCCCTTATTTAGGCATTAAACCGTGCACTCCAAATACAGGCATGGTCTCTGACATCCGTCCACCCTAACGTCACAACGAGTTCATGAAGAACAGACCCTTAGGCTGCAGGAGTTTCCCTAGCTCAGGACTATTGATTTCTTCAAGGACTCATATATTATGCATGAACCATTATTCCTTAGGGGTTCATTCATGACGTCTTCCGCTGTCCGACTCACGTCAATGCTAACATTCTGAGTTAATTCTCAGGTATAAATATACCTTCCCTAGCCCCTGTAAATCAGAGGAGACCTCGACTTCAAAGGAGCCCGTTTCCCGGCCTGACGCACTGAGAAGACGCTTTCATCCCTGCTTTCAGAGAGTCCAGCTTCCAGTGATCTGACTTCCCTTGCGGGGTGTTGGAGTTCGAGTCTGGCAAGAGATTCCTACCTCTCTCATTCTTACGGTATGGAGCTGACTAGAACCTAGAGGGACTCTTGGCATACTTGGCATACTTGGCATACTAGGCATACTAGGCTTAACCTACTCTTAGTATACCATAGTAAGGAATACTTCACCTACTTCATACCTCTCCCTACACCTAGGTTAGGTTAGGTACATTGGGGTAGAACTAGATTAGAAACGCATTGTATGAGTACTCGCATTTTTAGTCTGTGTCATTTATGTAAATGCATATATGCTAAAACATAATGCTATCGCAGTATTATTTATTTCTACTGCTCACACTGTACATTATTTATCTTGCATACTGTCTTGTGATCGTAAAAGCACATTTTACTTACACCAGAAACAAGACTGTTCAATAAATCTTTTATTGAAACGCCCGTCTGTTCTTTCTGTGTAACTTGGAGAAAACTAAGCATGCACGATTGAGCTGAGTGAAATAGTTATCTATTGTTTCCACGACTCTGGGACACGTTCTGATTCTAAAGGGAAACAAAGTGGTCATGTTTTGCGGTTGCCAGAAACTACTCCCTTCTTGTCATCAAGGAGTTTCTAGTGGCCTCTGAGCTAGCTGGCACAAGTAATTAAGTTTAATATACTCGATAGGGACATACTGACCTTAGTCCTATGTCAAACCTATAGGATATATTATTCCAATGCGCAGAGCCTATTAGGGAAATAGGAGCTACACTACATGGCGCCCAACGTTTGGTAAGGCGGTAATTCAACGTTAGATACTGAGTAACTCAGCCGTACTTTTTTCTCTCAGACACCCCTACTCATATACTCCAAAAGACGTCTGGAGTGGGCAGGGTTAAGTATCCACCAAGGCTACATAGGGCAGTACCCTATATATTAGCTGTTTGGTTTGCTCAACGTTGAAGGATACAGTGTTCCAAAATATTGTGCACCTTATCTTTGTTTCCTTGAAACTTGTTCTACATTTTTCAAAAAACAAAATGACTGAAACGGAAAACGGTGGAGCTGCGGCTGATCCAGCCCAAGCAGCAGTTTTTAACATTACAGGTTTAAATGAAACCGAGGAGGGTGTTATAGACATCACTCCAAATTTAAGAAGAGCCATCACTCTAAAACTTATAAAACATGGCCTACCACCAAGAGGAGGTAGAGCAGTTTTCGTGATAGAGGCACACGAATCCTTTCAGACAGAGGTATTCTATTCATGGGTAATATTTCCTGAATCCAATACAGTAACACACATGTTTCACTTCTACAAAGAAGAAGATCCACCAGAGGAATACATTCCTTTCGAGGATATTGAAATTCCACTAACATACCAGGAGCATCAGCTCTGGTTTAAAGGCGCCCTAAAACATCACAAAAACATTACCAGGCTCGGTCCACTAGGTAGACCAGGAGCTACATGCCCGATTCTAGCCGGCTACACACCTCATCCTGACATTGAAGAAATGTCAGACGAGGAATTACTTACTCAACTCACAGAGTTAATAAAAATCTACAGACAATTGGTACAATATGTCATGCGGACTTTCACAGTCCAACCACCATTGACACTTCCAAATCAAACCCCTCAACCGGGGAATACACTAAAAATTACACCACAGACTCTATACGCAGTCATGGGTAAAATGCCCACAAAACGTGAGCAAATTCTATTTTGGATAGCTCAAAAAATTACTCAAATCAAAGCAGTATTTCCAAATACTAGCCCGCATGAGAAACACAGAATACTGACAATCAGTTTACCGATGGGGATCACACCACAACTGGAAGACTGCACCACTTGGGGCTCAGTCTTTGCTGCCATCTATACTAAAACAAATGGCATTCCGTCAATTGCGGTAATACCTGATGTCCTGAAACAAATTCAAAACGAATACGGGGCAGAGCCTGCTCTAAATTTAGGTTTGAAATTACTGAAATATTTCGACCAGGTCTCAACAATAATATTATCTAATATTAAAGGGGAGGCAGCAGCAGTGGCGATCCGCCAAAAATTAAGGGAATTTGATGTTACAGAACATCAGACAGAGCTACCCAGAATTATAGAACAATCTTATGCAGAATTAGGCAGAGATAGTTTGGGTGGAAGACCAGTGAAGCCGAAACTATCTGAAAGTCCTGAGAAGGACTCTATTAAACAAACTCCTACATCTTCTAAAAAGAAGTGGGAGACTAATAAACAAAATTCAAATGAAAAACGTTCTCAATCCCGAGGTAGGTCTCCTCAAAAGGAGCCCTCTGAAAGGAGGTATAACCTCAGGAATAGGGATAATTTGAGAAAACCTGACAGGTATCAAGATACTGATACACGTTCCTCTCGTCCCTTTCAGATCTCATCACAGACTTCGGAAAGAAGAGGACGAACGGAACATAGAGAAGAACGCGAGAAATCGATAGACGAAAAACACGCTCCAAAAACTAAAGCAAAACCTCAATTCTCCAAAAAGAAAGTAGCAGGTCTAAAGATCAGACATGCCGAGAATACTGAGAACACAACTCAAGAACGGAGAATGGGCTCAGACAATGCTGGACAGTGCAGCAGATGTCACAATAGCTCTCCAGAACCTGAAGGAACTTCTGGAGATAGTGGACTTGAATGAGTACATTAAAGTAGAGACTGTAGACACCAGGGTTAGTACTCCACAAAAGTTATATGAAATAAGACTCCGGATGGAGGGAGACAAACCTAGACAGGTGAAAGCACTTTTTTGGGAAAGACTATCAAAGGGCTATGACATACTTCTAGCAGAAAAGGACTGGCCACCACAATTTGTCAGGGAGTGCCCACACGGCGAGGACATTATTATGCCTGCCTTCTCCAACCATATACCAATGCACCTAAGATATACATATGCCAGGAAATGGGCAGTGGCCCAGGCCCCAGCATTATATAAAAATCATGTAGGATGGGATGAGGACTCACCTCACCATAAAATACATCTGAAACATGAACCAACTGCACAAAGGCAGTATCCAATAAAGCAAGAAGCTAAAAAACAGGTCAGGGAGATCTTAGATCAACTTGAATACCAAGGGGTGATTGAAACATGCACCTCCTCAATGAACAATCCTTTGTTTCCTGTCTCCAAACCAGACAATACATATCGTCTAGTTTTGGATTACAGACACCTAAACACTTGTTCTAAAACTTTTGCAGTGCAAAATGCACATAGCACAGCATTAATGAATAACATTGTGCGTAAAAAATACAAAACAACATTAGACATCTCAAATGGTTTCTTTTGTCAAAACATAGCACCTGAAAGCAGGTACTTAACAGCATTCTCCATAATGGGGACCCAGCGTCACTTTTGTCGAATCCCACAAGGGTTCAAGAACAACCCAGGTTTATTCTCAGCGAGGGTAACGGAGTTATTACAAATTTATGACAATGAGGCATTGTCCTATGTCGATGACATCTATCTGACAGACGATGACCTGGACAAACACTTGAACAGGGTGAGCACCATTATACTGGGTTTCGCCTCTCAGGGCTACAAGTTCAACTTTAAAAAGTCCCGAATTGCCCATCTCAATGTCCTATTTTTAGGATATGAGCTTTCAAGTGAAGGCAAGAGCTTGGCAGCTAACTTTCTAGAAAAATGTGCGCTGCTCCAACCTCCAAAAACGCAAAAAAACTTACAATCCATCCTGGGTTTCCTAAATTTTGGAAGAACATACATACTAAATTACGCAGAAAGGGTTAAACCTCTCTACGCATTAATCAAACCTGATTTTTCGATCAGAAACTGGACACAGGAACACACAGAAATCTTGCGTTCACTCCAGGCTAACATGTTAGCAACAAATCACTTACAAACACGTGTAAGTCAACGAAATTTGGTGATCTGAATAATTTCGGGTCAATGCGGATTCACCTACTTAACCTTCAATGAGGGTGAGAAAATACCAATCGCATACAAATCTCATTTGTACACACAAGCGGAAATGCGCTTCAGTTCAACTGAAAAAATTCTGACAGCAGTTCAAACAACTGTAGCAAAAGAAAGAGCCTTAGCCCAAGGGAAACGCATTATTGTCGTAACCCCGGTACCAGCTTTAGAAGCGGTCACAAAAGGAAGCATTCCAAATGCTAAAGCATTACATCCAAGATGGATACAATGGGTTAACTCTCTTGCTGCAACAGATGTTGAATATGTTTTTGATCCAGATTTAAAAACACAAGCTTTCCTGCAATATGAACAAGAATGTCCTCTACCCACTGAGATTCTGCCTCTCGATCAGTACGAATTCATAATTTACACTGACGGATCCGCACAACCCGCAACAGGGAGTAAGCAAGCTTACAGTGCAGCGTGTGCAATCGTTAAAGGTCGCATGCGAAATGACATCTTCAGACCTATGGTCACAAAAACTCAATCTGTAGGAGATTGTACAGCTCAGCGAGCTGAACTACAAGCATTCAAACTGGCACTTGAAAGTACAGATCGAGAATTCCCCACACTAATAGTGTGCGATTCCTTTTACTGTGTTCAGTCGTATAATGAATTTATACAAAACTGGCTTGAAAATGGTTTCAACGATGCGAAAGGTGGCACAATAAAGCATAAAATGCTTTGGGAACAAGTAGTACAGTTGAAAAACGAACTACCAAAGGCTCACGTGATCCACACACTGAGTCATCAACGTGATAGCGTTCACATTGCAGGGAATTCATTGGCTGATGAAGCCGCAAAGGGGGCTGTTCAAACGGCTTCCGTAGCTGCGATCACTCGTTCAAAAACAAAAATAGACGGTGAGATAATGTTGGCTGTCAATGCTTCAAGCAAGGGCAGCAGTGCAGCGTTACCAAAAAAGTTTCCACTCAAGTACTCTTATGTAATTGATGCGAACAACGTTCCTTTTGCTCGAATCCCTGGAGTGGGGGATAGGGTAATTCCAAACATGGAACGTAGAGCAGCCTTGATTTATGAAACACATTTGGGGGAGGGTCTGTCACATCAAGGGATCTCTAAAACAATTTTGACGTTAAAAGAGATGTACTGGTGGCCTGGAATGAATACAGAAATTCATATATTCATCAACAACTGCTTAGACTGTAAATTACAGCGAGAGAGCCACCAGACACCATGCTGCGAATGCAGCAACCCAGTACAGACACCACTGTTAGACAGCATTAGACTATCTACGCGCCTGCGTCCTTCTGGACAAACGCAATCCCACAAATACTGAATCTAGGTTCCTATGGATATGGCCACAGCGCTCGGCTGACGCTCGAACTGTTATAAAAGATTTGCGAGTCTTTATCGGCACATACCCAATAGGCACGCTACATTCTGACCAGGGTCCTGCGTTTAGCTCTCGGGCTTACAAAGAAGCCATGGCCAGTCTGGGCGTTGCATTGCAGTACTCCTCTCCATTCCATCCTGAGGGAAATTCGGTTGTGGAAAGGAAAAACCGGGACATAAAGCAGTCTATAACAGCTAGGGTATTAGGTTCGGGTGATGGGTGGGTCAAACACCTTAATGGGGTCCAACGCTCATTGAACAATCTGCCAAGAAGTTCTCTAGGGAGGGTCACTCCATATGAGGTCCTATTTGGGACAAGAATGTGGGTACCAGACCTTGAACACGTAGGCACAGTGGTGGACAATAAACCGTTTGATATCAAAGATCGTTTGGCTGTTTTACAGGAACTCAATGAATTAAGAACGAAACAAAGCAACGTATTCCTGCAGCCAACCACCACTGGGGAAAAAACATCGGATTCCAAAAGTTGGGGATCTAGTCAGAGAATAAATTGCGGACAAGAAGGAATTTGGACCTTCTTACAGACAACCAGTACCTGTCCTAGCAGTTCAAGGAACAAGAACAGTACTTCTGCCGCCCCTTGCTGGAAGAAAGGAGAAAAGATTTGTGTCCATCGACCTGATCAAACCACAGTATGTGGCCAATACTAAATAGTAGGCCTCGTGGACTCCGACCTAGTAGCAGACGCGCTCCTCTCGCTACTATCCAAGAGGTTCAGACTGAAAGACTGATAACTATCGAGAATTCAGCTGTAATAGATGACGGACTGAGCAACAATGCAATGGAACTCATCCCTCTTGAAAACCAAGTAACAGTTCGTCCAAATACACCTGTCTACACCAATGTAGCAAGTGATCAACTGGTTCCAGCGATTTCTACAAATCCTGATGCAATTCCAACAATTGATAGAACTGCTTCTGGCTATTTCATTAACTTTGATACGTTCTCAGAGGATCCGAGTGAACCTGAAACGACGCCAGCATCATTCAAACTCAAGCAGCAAGTACAAGACTTTCTTCACTTTATGAAAAAGACTTATTTGGTTTCTCCATGGATTGAACTCTGGATTACATCTGGACTATTTGTTTTCCTGCTCTGGCTAGCTTTGGTAACAACTGTGAGCGTGCTTATAAGTGGCAGATACATCCATGTGAACACTGAAGGAAAAGATGTGAACGTACTTTTGAAACCTCATAAATCTTTCCATCGTGAAGCAAGAGACTTGTCATCAGTGAAAATCACAGCTGTTCCTATACAGGATGGTATAGTGTGGGACAAAACAGATTATGAAATCTTCGGCCCGACGGAACAATTGAACATTCCACATTTGTTTAAAATTTCACTAAGTGATCTAATTACGTCCAGTACCTATTCAGATGATTGGGACTTTGAGACTGTTAATGACATAATGTTTGACCTAGAAAAATCTGCTGCATTTTCTAAAAATGAATATTTAGAGGGTTCATCAGACTATGAACAACTGTATTGTTATAACCACTATGGTCATCATTATTTGCATAAATCTGCATACCCTAGAAATGTGTTTATGTTTAACCAATGGGGGCATTGCCCTACACCACCACAAGGTAGTTCAAAAACATTTGCTAGTAAGTTTCCATATTTTTCAGGTTACAATACATCTGACCCAGAAACGTTTTTCTATAAAAATGTAAACAAAACAGGACTGAAAATTATGTTATCTAATACAAAACAGATTTACTCTGCAGCATTTATTGCCCAACTGTCTAGACAGGGTTTCAACTTATGGAAAGACACAATAGACACAAAAACTGTGTGGGGTACTAAAGATTGGCAAGTACAGGGTATAGAAGCTTTATTTAGAGCCTGTATCATCCCTGAACAAATAATGTTTTTGAATGAAACCGTCCAACAAACATCTTGTCTTGGATTAGCCAAGATCAAAGAGATGAAAACACCTTCTGTACCAACACCTGCAAGTGATAACGATACACAGGCAGTGGTGACAGTTGACAATATACTACAACTCAACAGATCTAATCCTGATTGGAAAAAATGGTTGATCTGGCCCACGGACACGAATAACTGTCAGGAAAGATTCCTGAATAAAACTCAGGGCTTTACTATTCATAGGCCAGACCCAAGATACGTCCAAAGACAGCATCCGGGGGTAGTAACAACATACAGTGTAGGAAAATTATGCCTCGATTGGCTGCATAAGTCTACACTACAGGATGTGAAACAACACTTATCCTTACTTTAAAGGATGCAGAAATTAGGGAATTCTTGCTTGGACCAAGAAAACCGCGTCAAAAACGTTTCATATATGCCGGCATTTATGCTGCCTATAATGAAGCATGGAAAGTATCACAGATGGAGGCCGCAGAACGAATACGTGAACTTGATCGTATTAATTTAGAGAAAACACTCTCTGTGGTCGACAATGGGTGAACAACTTTGTCCTCCAGAATATATTCATTGGATGGCATTATATCCTCTGCTATCGACATACTAGAACAAGATTTGGCGATGTTACAACAAGGTCAGACTCAATTACGTTCTATTGTGTTATTAAGCTGGACGCTGCAATCTTTGCGAGCTGGCTATGTGCCTTGGCGTTTTATCAACACGTCAGCTCTGTTTGCGGAATACAATCTAACTGATAAACAGATCGAATAGGCACAAAGAGGAGCAAGGTATACAGTGCTGAGCATTGAAAAACTGGAAAAGTTACCATTCACAGTGGCAGAAAAACCAGCTACAGAATGGCTTATTCATGGCAAAATAACATTACCTGTGACTACTTTTCAGTTTCAGTATTGCCTCAGACAAATGCAAGCAGGCAAATATGAAAGGTTGGGTAAGGAATACATTAAGACATCTTGGGATTTACCGTATACATATAGATGTTGGAGTGGGGATCGTGAAGTGTTTTTGAGCGGTACACACTGTAAACGTGCACTGAGCGGTTCACTTATATGTCAGGATATTTCTTTACACGGGGCTTGTAATGGTTCTGTGGCAAATTTGTCTTGCCATCAGCAGGGTACACCAGCTGCTGTGATTAATCCAACGTTTGGACAACTTTCTAATGGGAGTTACCTCATGTTGAATGATCAGAGTTGCTGCGGCATGTTGCCAGGCATCCCATATCTAGTAACGGTCAACTCCAGGGTCACTTGCTGTATGCAAGTATTGTTTCCCCCAATAGACACAGTCAGGGAGTCGCCTCTATGGCCTTCGCTGAACGTCTCTTTTATAAGATTTGATACTTTGAGCAGAATGAAAGCCATGCTTTTACAGCAAACAGTGCCTTTGACCTCGGCCAAAGAAACCTATGATCTACAAGTAGCAAGGACTTCGGCTGAGATACAGACTTTAATACATACAAACTGCCCTATACATTTCGTAGAAATGATAGGACGTATCTTCAATATGTCTGATACAACCGGAATTGTACATGTATTTAAGAGCATCTGCTCCAGTCTGTTAGCACCTTTCCAGGCAATACTCGGAATCATCCCGAACTTTGCACATTCGGTGTTTGGTGGCATACCATTAATTCTAGCACTTGTTGCCGGAATTCTATTTCTCTTCCAGCTATTGCGCTATGGCCAGCCTATTCGCAGACATCACTCCGAGCTAAATGGAGAAAGCTCTCCTTGAAAGAAAGTGCCGTGAGCGAATAGTACAGCTATTGGGCATGACTCGTCTACGGGACCTGAATACCACGTGGTTCCTGTCATTCAGACCAATCTGGCAAGATTGCATCTTACCTGTTCTACGATGCCTGCTATGCGGTGAATTATGCGTGTTGGACACCTGTCTAACATTTCCATCAGCTACGCCAACGGATGTCGATACTTTGCTGGTCCCGATAACGGCCCATGCTCTGTGTTGTCCCCAGAGGCTACCAATCCTGATGTCAGCATTCATTGAGATCTCACAGACGCTTCCGGCTCCTGCTGAGGTACGAGAAAGATCTACAGGCACACAGGTAACAACGGACGCGAACATTGCTGCGGCAACCTATGCTGGAAGCGATGCTTCACATCTCTGTGCAATTAATCTACTACGTGAGGTGTTCCAACTGACACCAACTTCAGTGGATGATGTTTTGTCTATAGAAATAGATGATCTCATGTTTACACCAGACCCGTAAACTGACTCTGATTCAGCATACAGTGTTCCAGAGATGCAGTAACAATTTGGCCTTCATTTTCAAAAAACTTGGAACTCTACCAAAATTGAATTTTTTTCCCATTTTTAGAACAAAAATGGCACTTCAATCTGCTTAAAGTAGAACTAGCCTTTTAGTACAGACTTCGCGGTACTTCCATGGACACTTAGTCATCTTGTGTGTCTAGAACAGTTCATTAATTTTCATGACATGAAATTACTTTGATTTTTGAACAACTTATTGATCATTTTCTGTCACATGTAAATATTACTGCTTATTTCATTCCAATTGCATTTATTTTCGAACTTTATGCCTGAAATGAAAAGCATTGCTTAATATGTACAGTACCTTTTTGCATTTTTACTATGTTTTTTAATGCTTTTAAGAAATATTTTTTAAATATGCGGTATTCCATTTAATGTTTAGCATTTTAAATGTTTAGCATTTTAGTATTATCGTACACACGAAAGTGGAGTGGGTGTTGCATTCCTCTTAGGGTGTCCCAAACGGGCTTTCCAGTATCATGTCCTTATATAGGCACAATTCGCCCTGCCCTTATATAGGCATAAAATCCCAGCCCTTATTTAGGCATTAAACCGTGCACTCCAAATACAGGCATGGTCTCTGACATCCGTCCACCCTAACGTCACAACGAGTACATGAAGAACAGACCCTTAGGCTGCGGGAGTTTCCCTAGCTCAGGACTATTGATTTCTTCAAGGACTCATATATTATGCATGAACCATTATTCCTTAGGGGTTCATTCATGACGTCTTCCGCTGTCCGACTCACGTCAATGCTAACATTCTGAGGTAATTCTCAGGTATAAATATACCTTCCCTAGCCCCTGTAAATCAGAGGAGACCTCGACTTCAGAGGAGCCCGTTTCCCGGCCTGACGCACTGAGAAGACGCTGTCATCCCTGCACGCAGAGAGTCCAGCTTCTAGTGATCTGACTTCCCTTGCGGGTGTTGGAGTTCGAGTCTGGCAAGAGATTCCTACCTCTCTCATTCTTAAGGTATGGAGCTGACTAGAACCTAGAGGGACTCTTGGCATACTTGGCATACTTGGCATACTAGGCATACTAGGCATACTAGGCTTAACATACTCTTAGTATACCATAGTAAGGAATACTTCACCTACTTCATACCTCTCCCTACACCTACGTTAGGTTAGGTACATTGGGGTAGAACTAGATTAGAAACGCATCGTATGAGTACTCGCATTTTTAGTCTGTGTCATTTATGTAAATGAATATATGCTAAAAGATAATGCTATCGCAGTATTATTTATTTCTACTGCTCACACTGTACATTATTTATCTCGCATACTGTCTTGTGATCGTAACAGCACATTTTACTTACACCAGAAACAAGACTGTTCAATAAATCTTTTATTGAAATGCCCGTCTGTTCTTTCTGTGTAACTTGGAGAAAACTAAGCATGCACGATTGAGCTGAGTGAAATAGTTATCTATTGTTTCCACGACTCTGGGACACGTTCTGATTCTAAAGGGAAACAAAGTGGTCATGTTTTGCGGCTGCCGGAAACTACTCCCTTCTTGTCGTCAAGGAGTTTCTAGTGGCCTCTGAGCTAGCTGGCACAAGTAATTAAGTTTAATATACTCGATAGGGACATACTGACCTTAGTCCTATGTCAAACCTATAGGATATATTATTCCAATGCGCAGAGCCTATTAGGGAAATAGGAGCTACACTACAACCCTACCTTATATGACTGTTTCACACTGCGCAATTCAGCCACTCAAAGCCTAATGTTTTGATGAAATGTTTATTTTGTTTATTTTGAGAAGTTGAACCTTGCCCTGGAACATGAAAACAATTAGCATCAGACATAGTCTAAGCACACATCTTGCATTAAGTTGTGTCAGATGTGTTGGTCTGTCCTAATATTTAAACAAATAACAAATTAAATACCACTATTTTGTCTTATTTCTTTTATAGCGCTACCCAACCCAATCCAGGGTGTTGGAGCGCTTTAAATCCGCATACACATTATACATTGACAATAAACCATATGTGAGTAAATCAATTTACAGGATGTGTTATATAAGATAGTGAGGGTTACAAGGTGGAGGAGTCGCATGTGCTTTCCTTTATAATTTGCTGTGCTATATTAGAAGGATTACAATTTATGAACTGCAAGTAACTAAAGGATCTCTGTGTTAAAAGCAATAACCCACTTACCCATCTACATAAAATAAAAATCCGTCATCTGTATATCACATGATGTGCTTTGCGTGAGACATAGTAACCCTCTATGCTACATTGATTCAAAACTGAGACTAGGTAACACCTGTCTCTCCAGCAAGAGCATTAACCTCCAGAGTTACCTTACCATTATTATTATTTCCTGAGATTGCCTGGGTACATAAAGATCTATGGAGCAGGTGCCGTAACCCCATAGGATATTTTAAAATGCAGACTTTGTAACCAATTAAGCAGAACAGGTATACTGCCAAGTTTCTCCTTGTTGCCAATTTCTTTCTGGCAGAGTTTTAATAAATAAATGTATGAGGGGATACCTAGATCTTGCACCGGGGTTGCATCACTTTTTTCGCACAACTCCGATGCAAACTCTAATTTGTTAAATATTGTAATGCGCTCAAATGTACTCATGATAGACTGCCTTAACATATGCGAGGTCTTAGAATCTGATGTCATTTTTTGTGATATCCCTTCCTGTGAGATCATGGGTTGTGATGTCATGTGCAATGTCATGCACTGTGATGTCACTTACATATTGCCTAACTTGGTTAGTGCCCCACTTCTTTTTTTTAGGACTTGTGCCCTGGTGGGAGAAGTATATTGGAGAACTGCTGTTGGTGGTTGAGCTTAGTATATTGTGCACACTCTCAGGAGTGATGCACCTTGCACTAATACAGGCAACCCTTATGGTGATTTTAGTGGTCTTTGATAACCATAGAAAGCTCTCAAAGTGGTAGCTGTGGAGAGAAGCCTTCAGGCTTATCTTGAAGGAGTGTAAAGCAGCTTGTTTTACCGCATTTAATCAACAGTGTAGATTAGATGAAAAAGAACCACACAGTGTTTATAAAAATAAGGCTATTTATTATGCAACACAATCACTAACTTATTGGTATATCTCCTACCCGGAGATATCAACAATACACACAAGAATACTTCAAAATAATTAGGTAAGTAGCACAAATATACACTTGTGTCCAGGGGAAGACCAAACCATATACTAAGAAAGTGGAATGCAAACTTCAAGGAGAACAGGACTTGGACCAGAAGACTCATAGGAGATGGGGACACAAGGAACTACCCAAGGTAAGTACCCAGGAACCCCACGGAGGCTGTGTGCAGAGTGGAAACACACAGCAGCATGCCCAATAGAAGTCAATGGAGAAGTTGCGGTTGCAGTTTTACAGAAGAAGGACCCTTCCCAGAGGACCCCGAAGAAACCCTTTGGAAGACGGGAGGTTGGAGAGTCACCCCACCCGTGGATGCCCCAGGAACCTGGTTACCTGCACCAGGGAAGCCGGGTGCATAGGGGTGAAGTGACGTCGGAACCTGCCATAGACGACAATGGAAGACTTTGAAGAAGATGCCTCTGAAGAAGCATGTGAAGGAGTCCGGTGGAATCCAAGAGTGGATTCTTGAAGAAGAGAACCTGCAAGCAGAGGGTATGCCACTCGGAAGTGACCAGGAGGCACGAAAGCACAA
The DNA here is from genome assembly GCA_963921515.1 of Calotriton arnoldi. Classification (NCBI taxonomy): domain Eukaryota; kingdom Metazoa; phylum Chordata; class Amphibia; order Caudata; family Salamandridae; genus Calotriton; species Calotriton arnoldi. Next base: position 441,960 of record CAWUFW010005430.1, read on the forward strand.
TGCCCACCGATGTTGGGAGGTTCAAGAGTGAAGGCGGTGACCTTGTTGCTGCAGCTGTGAGGACCAGGCGATGCTGAGGAAGACCAGGAGCCATGGATGAGCTGTCCCATATTGAGTGTCGGTGTTCAGGGGGTCGGTGTCTAGCGGGAGGACCAACAAGCCTTGGTAGCCGAAACTGGAGTGGAAAGCAAAAAGATGCAAACATTGGGACCAGTAAGATCCAAGCGACTCACCAAGTGCAGGAGAGTCAGAGCAAGCCCCGAGCAAGCAGGTGAGCCCACTAAAGTAAAGGAAGATCCTCGAGAGGACCCACAGGCCGAAGACACAGGAGTCGCAAGAGGACCTCCGACAGCTCACCAAAGATGGAGGCCCACAGTGCAGAGGATGCAGTGAGGATGCAGATCTTTGAGCGATGAGGTGCTAGAGGCTGAAGCTTCTTGTAGCCCAAAGATCTCTGGTGTGCAGAGCCAACAAGCCTTGGCAATGGCAAGTTGATGCAGTGCGCATGGGTTTGGTCCCAGCGGCTTTTATGAGGGATACTGTCCTCAAAATTGCAGAGAAGACAAGTCAGGCCTCTAGGAAGCTGTAGAACTGCCACCTGTGTTGCTGGGCCTCAGGAAGTCCGTTGGATGACAGGAGCAGCAGACTAGTCAGCTTTGCAGCGGTGCCTGCAGATGCAGGGGAGTGACTCCTTCACGCCAAGGGAGATTACTTTGGATGTCCTTGATGCACACAGGCCTTCTGGAGAACCTGGATGATGCACAGACACACACAATGCAGAAGATTTGAAGAACAGCACGATCAGGAGTAGTAGGAGTCTTCCTTGATGCAATCTTGGGTCCAGTCGAAGTCTGGCGAAGTTCAAGTGTCCAAACCGTCAAAGAGTGTCTTGGTTCCAGAGGTGAGTCTTATTCCACGAAGAATCTGAGGACTTACCCACGAGGCCCTTAAGTGCCCTAGGGAAAGGGTTGGAACGACTCGGGCTGCCTCTGGGAGGATACTTCCCTGTTCTTTGTCCAGTTTTGCACCAGAGTGGAAACCAGGGGTTCCTGAACTGTCTCAAACAGGAGTATGCAAGGAAGGCACCACATTTGCCCTTCAAAGCGCTGTGGTGCCACTGGCAAGCGCCCCCACCCCAGCCTAATACACTAAGTCTTGCCTGGAAGGTAGTCACACCTCCCTGTGACAGGAAACCTATTGTTCTTCCTTCCCTGCTTGAGCTCAGCTCAGCAGCAGGAGGGCAGAATCATGTCTGTGGTCGGCAGCAGCACTGGGTTGCTGGCAGACCCTGAAAGGCTGTTACTTGGAGTACATGGGGGTCCCCTAAGGAGCCCCCCAGTACTTGGGATCACTCTTCTAGCACCGGAATCGGTGTTGGGGTATGATTCCAACAAGTTTGATACCAAACATGACCATGTCCAGTGCAGCGATTATATAGTTAGACATCTCGTAATAACTGATGTCCACTATATATCTTAAAATGGTTGACCGCTCTTACAAATCCTGGAGAATTGACTCTGGGGTTTGTAGGGATGTCCTGCTGATGCAGGGGCACCCTCACATTTGTAACCAAGCACCTTGCCTACCATAGGGGTGACTTATAGTTTTAAGTGCCGTGACCACAGATATAAGGAAACTTATATCTGTTGTGAGAGGTGCAAGCACCTTCTCACACAGGCTGCAATGGCAGGCCTGTAGTCAAGTTTAAGTGGACTCCCATGGCTGGCAAAATACATGCTGCAGCCCATTGGAGCCTCTGGTGTACCTATGCCCTGGGCACTTTAGTACCAAATACTAGCAACTTATAAGGACACACCAGTAGCCAATTGTGGATGTACCAAAGTACTTACCTGAGCCAATTTAGGAGAGAGAGCACAGTTGCTGGGGTCCTGACTAGCAGGATCCCAGCAGTCTACAGTCAAAACACACTGACAGCAAGCAAAAAGTGGGGGTAACCATGAAAGCAGATCCTACTTTCCTACACCCCCCAAACTTAAGTACGAGGCTAACCTTGCCCATTTGAGTCTTCATTTTCTAAGTGGAAATATTTGGAAAGTCCATCTTCATTGGCATGGTTACTCCCAGGTCTATGTTCCACTGAAAAGTCCATCCCCTGTAGGGAAATGGACCACCTCAATAGTTTGAGGATTTCACCCTTCATCTGTTTAAGCCATAAGAGGGGCTTATGGTCTGTCTGAACAATGAAGTGCGTGCCAAACAGGTATGGCATCAACATCTTCAAGGTCCAGACCACAGCAAAGGCCTCCCTCAGAAGCTGACCAACGCTTCTCCCTGGGGTCAACTTTCTGCTTCTAAAAGCTACTGGTTGATCCTGGCCCTCTGCATTAAGTTGTGACAATACTGCACCTATCCCTATCTCAGAAGCATCTGTATGGACAATGATGGTTTGGAGTAATCAAGACTTTGCAGAATTGGAGCAGAGCACATGGCTTGCTTCAGGTTATCAAATGCCTTCTGACAGCTAAATGCTAGATATGCTACACTATAGGCTTCCAGACCTGTTATTCACCAGCCTCTAAAATGTGGCAGGTGCATTTTTCAAACCAAAAGGCATCACGATAAATTGATAATGCCCACTGGGGGTTGAAAATGCTGTTTTTGGTTTGACATCCTCATTGAGTCTGATTTGCCAATAACCAGCAGCCAGGTCAAATGTACTGGGATATTTGGCAGAGGCCAAAGTATCAATCAGTTCATCTGCCCTTGGAATTGGATGGACATCAGTCCTAGTGACTGCATTGAGGCCTCTATAGTCAACGCAAAACCTCATCTCGCTCTAACCATCCTGGGTGTGAGGTTTTGGTACAGGACTAGATCAAGGGCTATCTGAAGGCTCAATGACTCCCAACTCTAGCATCTTTTGGACCTCTGTCCTGATGCAATCTCTGACATGGTCAGGCTGTCTATAAATTTTGCTCTTCACAGACAGGCTGTCACCTGTGTCCACATCATGGGCAAACCGCAGGTTTTTCTTTTTTTTTATATAGCGCGAACTTGACCCGAAGGTATCAGGTATCAGAGCGCTTTACATGAGCACCCGTTACGTTACACAAGGACACATTCATTTTTGTTAGGCACAGGGAGATTAAGTGATTTGCCCAGAATCACAGGATGTTGAGCGTCATTGCCGAGACTCGAACCCGGTTCCCCAGATTTGAGATTGACCGCCCTTGCCCGTTAGGCCACATCCTCTCCCAGGTGGTTTGACTGGGTGTCAGAGAAAAGAGACCAGAAAACTGAGAACCTGTCTACAATCAGCTTGCTGTTGATCAGTGAGGCTGTCTGCCAAGGCTACTCCTTCAACTGATCCATCAACAGGGTCCTGAGAGAGGAGATCAGGGAGAGGGTCCCTCTCTTCCTCCTGTGTCTCATCAGTGGTCATGAGCAAGGTCATGTCAGCCCTGTCAACAAAAGGTTTCGGGCAAATCACATGAAGTACCCTGTGGGGACTTCTTGGAGTACCTAGGTCAACTAAGTAGGTGACCTCACCTTTCTTTTCCAGTATAGTTTGGGGCCACTCCACTTGTCTTGGATAGCAGCTGGGGCCACAGGCTCCAACGCCCATACTTTCTGTCCTGGCTGGTAAACAGTAAGTACAGCCTTTTGGTCATGTCAAGCTTTCTGAAGCTCCTGGCTGGCCTCAAGATTTTTGCTGGCCTTCTTCATATGCTAGCCATACGAGAACGCAGTCCCAGAACATAGTCTACTATGTCCTGTTTAGGAGACTTGAGAGGTTGCTCCCATCCTTCTTTAACTAGACATACTGGACCCCTAACTGGATGTCCAAACAGAAGTTCAAATGGGCTGCAGCCCACCCCCTTCTGAGGAACCTATCTGTAAGGAAAGAGAAGGCAAGGTAGTAAGACATCCCATTTTCGCCTCAGCTTTTCTAGGAGTCCCATGATCATGCCCTTTGAGGGTCTTGTTGAACCTTTCAACAACCCCATTGCACTGTGGATGGTAGGGTGTGGTAAACTTCTAGTTAACAGCACACTCTTTCCAGATAGCAGTGATGTAGCTAGACATGAAGTTAGTACTTCTGTCTGACAAGACCTCCTTAAGGAACCCAACTCTGGAAAAGATTCCCAGGAAAGCCATGGACACAACAGGAGCTGTAGTGGTCCTAAGGAGAATAGCCTCTGGATATCCAGTGGCATGGTCCACCACCACTAAGATAAAACTATGTCCAGATGCTGTTGGAGGGTTTAAGGGACCTACAATATCTATATCTACCCTCTCAAAGGGAACCCCAAACACTGGTAGTGGGATTAAGGGGGCCTTTGTAGTGCCACCTGGCTTACCACTGGCTTGGCAGGTGATACAGGAGTGACAAAACTCCTTGGTCTCTTCAGACATGTGGGGCCAGTGAAAGTGATTGACACACCTGCACCAAGTCTTGCTTTGCCCAAAATGTTCTGCAAGGGGAATGTCATGTGCCAGGGTCAATAAGAAACCCCTGAACTTCTGAGTTATGATCAACCTCCTGGTGGCACCAGGCTTGGGGTCTCTACTTTCAGAAAAGAGGAGCCCTTCTTCCTAATTACTCCTGTGGGACCCACTGACATTCCCTGCTTCCTCAAAGCAAACACAAAGAGATAAAGGAGCAAGAAGGATAAAGATGTATCCTCCTCTCAGACTCCCAATGAGAATCAGCTTCCTGAAGGAGATGATCTCACTGCCTGTGAAGGAACTGTCCCAGAGGAGCTTGGGCCTGACAAAGCAGAGCAACTTGGGGCAGGGGTCCTTCAAGGGAAGACTTGAGTCTGGAGCAGAAGGCCTGCCCCTCTCTTGAACAACTCAGACATCAAGCTGCTGCTGAGGAAGCAGGGAATAAAGCAAACACAAGGAGATGATGGACGGAGCGCTGAAACTTTTCAGACACTCACCCCCAGTCACAGATCTGGGTTGAATCCATCATCATTCTTTAGCTCACTTTGCCACCTCAGTTCAGACCCAGCTATATGCAAATCAGTCTTGACCCTGTGCCTCATGGGAACAGTCCAGCCCGAACTGCCAAGCCAGGTCTTCCCTGAACCGGAGACAAGCATCCTGGGACCGGTTTCTGGGTAACGCCCTAAGTTGGCAGGGTATGCCCAGACGTGGGTCCCTTGCTCACTTTGCCACTGGATTCAAGCTAGCCTGGCTGATGAGGGCTGTTAGCCCGAAACCGGTCCCAGGATGCTTGCCTTAATAGCACTATCTACAAAATCTACCCAGTCTTGAGTGTTTGCCCTCTGTGTGTCCCTAAACTTAACCCTGTATTGCTCAGTGGTTAACCCAAACCCATCTATGAGGGCACTCTTCAAGACTTTGTAATTGTCTGTAACTTCTTTCTTCACAGTCAAGAGTTTGTCTGTACCTTTGTTAGCAAAGGAGAGCCACAGGATAGCTGCCCACTGGCTGTGAGGAACCTTCTGAACAATACAGGCCCTCTCTAAAGCAGTAATCCACTTATGCATGTTATCACCCTGCTGGTAAAGAGGGACTATCCCGCTCAAGTTCCTAGTGTCAAAGAAGTGTTCCACCATGGGATTCAAATCCCAAATTCTTCCTAGCCCTCTGGACCTCTAGGGTTTCCTTATCTAGGGTCAACTGTTCCTTCTAGATTCTGAGCTTGACTCTCAACTTTGAGAAAGTGGCATTCCCTTTCTAAAAAATCCTCTCTCTTGCTAGAGATGGCGGTCCCTATTGAAATGGCAGAGGAGGTTGGATTAACTGAGGAGGACCTGGACCTCCCCTGAACCCTTTGTACCTTTCCAGGAGGAATAAAGAGGGTCCTCCCTCTAAGGCTTCCCTCTGTGTCACTAGAACTATTTCCTGGGGGACTACAGTTCTCCGGTAAGGGGTCTTCAGACTCCTCCTGGACATGCTCAGAAGCAGAGTCATGGGTGTTGGACACCCCTGGCTCATCTTCTGGAGCATCACCACCCATATCCAAGTTATCCTGCCCATCTGACCTTTTTTCTTGGTAGCAATCATTATTCCCCAAAGATTACTTCACAGTTAATACGCAACTCTCCAAATGTCACTTGCAAATAAATCATCATCAGTCTAGATCAAGGCCTCCATGCCTTCAATCATTGTTTCAATTAAATGCTCAATATTTTGGCACGAATAATCCTAGCTTAATAATAATAATAATAATAATAATGCTTGTTTTGAGCATTTGATAGTTTTTGTGAGCCTTCCATATACCAACGTTTTTGTGCTTTAGTGCATTCCATGCACAACTCATTTGTGACTTTCCACCCACTCTATTCATTTGTAAGCTGCACACACAAACACTAAGTTTCTGGTGTCCATCAGTAACACCTCATATCTGAGCTTTGCCACACACCTCATTCTACGTATCTTGCTATACCTATCTTCTGTGAGCATCTCATACATGTCTCGCACAGCAGGCTTTTTTACATTGGTAAGCATCTCTCTTCCACACAAACACTGTACATCCCACTTTTGTGAGCATCCCACACAAGGCTAATTTTTATTGCAAATTTATCTCATAGTGCTTCTTATATTTTTATGCAAGATAATGCAGTTTGAGTGCACTCTACACTCATATCATCCATCTGCAATAACGCTTCTCATAGATTAGACAACAAAACTTTCTTTATTGTGTTGTATACTTTGCGATGTATTAAGGGTTTCTTGACACTCCAGTCACAGGAATGCAGATGACAAACTTTCAGTGTTTGAGAAACTATTCTCTCTCTCCTTCTTGTGGCCTGCTAAACCAGGGGTTTCCAAAAGGGATCCAACTGACTTCAATACTCAGGCACACAGAATCCTATACCATACTGTTAGACCTGCCAGCCTAAGGGTGGTCTTCCCCCAAACCATTTGCCTGCTTACCTCCTCTTTTTGGTGATTCTTTTTGTTGACCATAGGACTCTGAGCACTTTACCACAGCTGACCAGTGCTAAAGTGAGTGTGCTTCTCCCCCAAACATGGTAACATTGTTGTATACACAACTAGCATATTTAATTTTCTTACAAGTACCTTATTACAGTGATATACCATATACCCAGGGCCTGTAAATTAAATGCTACTAGTGGGTCTGCAGCACTGATTGTGTCACCCACAAAAGTAGCCCTTTCAACATGTCTCAGGCCTGCCACTGCATAGCTTGTGTGTGCAGTTTTACTGCCAAGTTGACTTGGTATTAAATCCCCCTTGGCAAGACTTAAACTTCTCTTTTATTACACATAGGTCACCCCTAAGGTAGGCCCTAGGTAGCCCATAGGGCAGGGTGCTATACTACTAAAAGGTAGGACATGTACTTTTAAGTTTTGCATGTTCTTGTAGTGAAAAGCACCTACATTCGTTTTTCACTTCTGTGAGGCCTACTCCTCTCACAGATTAACGTTGGGAATTCCTCAATACACTCTTTTGAGCTGTAATTCTTGTTTAGAAAGGAGTGGCTGTGCCATGTTTTGCATCTTTGGAATGGCAATGATAAATACTCTTTACTGGTAAGGTTGCATTTCATATTACTATTTTAGATATGCCACTTTTACAAAGTGGGCATTTCTCTGCTCTTACAGCTCTGTGTGCTTGTAGCCTGTCTCCAATACACTCCAATATTAGTCCAATTGCATTTTGAGGTTTAGGAATGCCGCAAAGATCATTCAGTTTATTCTTCCTTTTTCGTCCCACCTTTGTTTGCTTGGTGCATGAAGATGTAAGATTCAAAAACATGTTTTCTTACATTTGGTCTAATTACTTTTGTGAATGTAAATAACAATTAAAGCATACTTGCAAACTGTGACTGCATGCCTGCCTTTATCAATGTTTTACTACAAAACTATGTGATTGTATTCGTTTAACGCAGTGTACGGTTCTCAGATAATTGTCAATTTGTATCGGGTCACTGGAAGGTCCAAAAGGTTGTTCTTGTCCTTCCCAGAAATTAAGTGTCTCCTACGCCCCTGGTACCTGGGCCACGCACCAGGGAAGAAAACAAAACACACGGAGAGACAAAGTGAAGCCCAAGTGCAGCTGACACGTGCTCTCCAATGAAAAGGAAGAAAATAAAAGTTACAATGAAGCCAACCAATGGTAAATAATGGAAGGACCAAAAGCCCTTTTTTGGAGTTGCTTTTAAAAAAAAAAAATTAAGAAACAACAGATTGTCGCAAGTTGTAGCGTTACAGATATCACCCTGCTCCAGGATGCTATATTGGGATGAGAACCTGGAGACAGAAACATGTTTCTTAGTGAGGTGGGTAGAGAAATGAAAGGTGAAGTTTAAGGGGATGGAGAGAGAGAGAGAGAGAGAGAATGATACAGATTGAAAGAGATAGAGAGACAGAAACTGACATACAGAGACATGGGAAGGCTGTCAGAGATGGAAAGAAAGATTGGAGGTGTAAGAGTGAACGAGCAGAACAGACACAGAGGAGAAGAAGAAGGAAAGATACAGCAAAAAAAGACAGATGGTGAGAGAAACAGAGATGAACAAAGACACAGAGAGACACAGAGGAACAGAGACAAAAAAGTCAGAGACAGAGAGATTGAATGTTCGGCAGGGTGGAGAAATTGAGCAAGAAAGAATAAGGAGGAAGAAGGCTACAGAATGTAAAAAAAAAAGATATGGGGTTTTATTAATTAAGGGGTTGTTTTCTCCTTGTTTACTATGCGTGTTCCTGCTATCGAAGTTGTCATGTAACACGCCTCCTCAGCTAGTCTAATTAAAGACGTAGTGGGGCATTTTGCCTTACCTCACTGGAGCGTGACAGAGCGCTTCTCTAATTGCCCACTCTTACCCAGAGTTAAACTCACTCTGCTTCACGCGCGAGCGAACATAAGGTTTATGAATTAATTATGCTTATTTACATATTCCTGTTGACTCCATAACTCTGAATGCTTGTTAAAAAGAAAAATGGCCAAGTTTCTTCTACACATTTAAATCACGACAAGATGTAATTAGCCCAGAGAGGTAATTTACTATTAAAAGCATACTATTTCCCTACAGTGTAAGTAATACGTCCATCAGAGAAAATGAGCATGAGAGAATAGCATCACGGTAAAAGGTGCTTTAAGCCTTTAATATACAACCACAACCTATTTGCCTACGTCTACGTTAGTGACTCCATACCGTGATCAATCTCATAATGAGGCTTTCCTAATTTATAAGGTACCCTTTGGAGAAATGCAAAATATCCTTACAATATAATTATCAAAGGGAACTAGCTACCAGGTAGGAGCTCCTAATGTGTGTATGTGGAACAACACATATGTGTTTTAGGAAGACCCTCACTCACTAACCTAGTTGGTGACATGCTTCATCATCGGGTCCCACCCAAGGTACAGAGTGCACCTTGGGTGTGCTTCAATGCCTGGATACAGCGGAGCTGGTTTTGTGCAGTGAGTGTGCAGTGAAGGTGAAATGAATGTGGTTTAAAAGACTGTCTGTAGGGTCCCGTTAAACAACAAAAGACTATTTTAATGTATGGGCCCTCAGCAGTAGTTAAAAAAGGAGAGAGGTGGATATCCGTGGAGGTATTTAGGCTCCGATATCCTATTCGGTCAACATGTTTCTGCCAGTCTCTCAATACTGGGCTGGCTTTCTTCAGGACGTTATGTGCGTGAAATTAAAAAGGTGGTCTACAACTAAGTGTGTTAGAGACCCTCTATGTGGCGCACTCTCTAAGGTGCGTTATGTGATAGAGGATGGTTTCCTCTAGCTGCGCATTCCTGTTAGAGGGAGGAAAAAACGACAAACAGACATACACACAGATACATTTAAAAGGTATCATAAGGCACATCCAATAATGTGACTCAGGAGCGTGGTGTCCGTGCTTTATGCAGATAAAATGCGGAGTGAGGACGGACCGTGGCGTATTGGTGCATGGTGTTAGAGTTAAAACAATGTATACGCCTCGTTTATATGCGTTACCGTGTGATAATCAATATGCGGTAATGCAAAGGTGGTAGGTAAAGGAATAAAAAACATGTACTCCTTACTCAGAGATTCTCTGGATAGTGCCCCATGAGTTCCGTGTGGGGGCCCGACCTATCGTCACACTCTGTGTGATGAGAAACAGGAGAAAGAGAAAGGTACATACAGCGTATTTAACTTGCGTGCCCTGTAGCTAGAGGACTCCGTGTCAGTCTTGGGCTGGAACCCCCAGTGCGCACCCCACTTACTTCTTCAAGATCAAGGACCCGTCTCCGTACCTATTCTGGCCGCATCGGAACTCCGTCGATGTGTGCCTGGTGCGAAGCGGGAGTTTAAATACCCTGGAGAATGATGCAGGTGAAGTGAGTCTCTGTGACGAGCTCCAGGTGCGCGTTGTCTGCTCTATGCCTTGCACCTGTGAGAATAGACAGAGAAGAAAGCGAGCACACGTGTTTGTGTGCTACGCTGCGTGCCAATAAAGTTTTGTTGAAATACGTGAGAATTCTCTTAAGGGTCGGGTAATACCCTATGGTGTATGGCACAATGTTATAAATATTTTTAGTTTAGTTAAAAGGCTGTGTTATGAGAAAAGCAAGAGCTTGTATTTAAGATAAATCGCTGGTTATACGGAGCATTTCTTGGGGCTGCCTACGGGTGGAAAAGCAGAGGAAAGCGTCTGTGTTGTAAGCGCAAGTTATGCACCCTAGATGGTTCAGTTGAGATGTCCAGGTGAACCAGGTGTGCGTATGTGGACCCCTAACTCTAGGGATCGTACACATGCTAGTCTTACATTCAGAGGCAAATCCCACGGCTGCTAGCACACTAGCGTGTGTATTAAGAGCGTGTATATAAAATGCTGGCATTAGTGTCCTCCCACGTCATGGAATCGTGCTGGAGACACACTGGTACATAGGGCTCTTGTGGAGATAGTGACACATGGCGTGGAAGGCTCATATAACATCCCATGATGATAATGGGAGCTAAACAGATGGTCAGACACATGGCGTGGAAGGCTCATATAACATCCCATGATGGTAATGGGAGCTAAACAGATGGTCAGACAGCTGAGTGGTTATACTATCAATGAAGGCTGTTCCACGGAATATTGTCATTCAATCCTGTTTTGTGGGTGGAAAGACGGTGTGTCCAGCGTTGTTCCTTTTGTAGTAGTATCTTATCATTGGTAGTGCTTTGACATTCAATGTGTTCTATGACAGTCCACCTGATGTCATTGGGTGTGTGTCCTGATGTGATAAAGTGATCGGTTAGTCTGCTCAGGTTCTTTTTGCAATGTATAGTGCTGCGATGTTCCACAATACAGGTCCTTACTTTGCGGCTGGTCATGCCTACATAACGTAGTTTACAGGGGCATTCAATAAGGTAGATAACATTTGTAGAGTTACAGTTCGTATGCTTTGTTTGGTGCCAGGTTTTGCCTGTCTCCAAGTCCAGGGTTTTGGTGGCCTTGGTTAAGTGACAGACGCTGCAATCACCACAAGGATAGTGACCCACTATCCCTGGAAGGCCCCATGCATTAAGTATGGTGTTGGTCATAGGAGTGGGCCTTTTTCTTGGTCTTGTGGAGACAAGGCGGTCTCGGAGGCTTCCTGCTTTTTTGTAAGAAAAGAGTGGGGGGTCCCATGTGAGAGTGCCGGTGTTTAATATGCGCCAGTTTCTCTTGATTATTTTGGCCACCTGGTTGGAGGCTGCATTATATGTGGTGACGCAAGTCAGGGGGATGGTAGAATTTTCCTGTATGTTGTCTTCCAAAAGGGCTTCTCTTGGTTGGTTGCGTGCCCGTTTCTTTGTAGTACGGATGATTTTTTTCTGGGTACCCACGCTCCTCTAGTTTTTTAGCCAGTGCAGTTGACTGCGTCTGGTAGTCCTGTAGGTGGCTGCAATTGCGACGTATGTGCAAAAATTGGCCATAGGGGAGGTTTTCCCTGAGGGGCCTAGGGTGGAAACTCCCAAATTGGAGCAAGGAGTTTCTTGACGTGGGTTTGTGGTAGTTAATCGTCTGGAATTTGCCCTCCATGGCCTCAATGTTGAGGTCCAGAAATGCAATTTTGGAGTTGCTTGCACTGCTGGTGAAGCGCAGGAATGGGTCCCGTTCATTCAGCCATGTGAGGAAGGTGGTAAGGGAATCATTAGATCCTGTCCAGATCAGGAGGATGTCATCTATGTATCGACGCCAAAATTGGATGTTGGTTCTGTATGGGTTGGTAGCTGGTAGGATGTGCTCCTTCTCAAAGTGGAAAACGTAAAGTCCAGCCACACTGGGGGCGAAAACGCTGCCCATGAACGTTCCATTCGTCTGTAAGTAGAATTCACCTTCAAATTCGAAATAGTTCTCTTTAAGGGCTAAGGCTGCACATTGCAGTATGAATTCTCTTGGTGCTGTGTGCTCCCAGGTAGATTCTTGTAGCATAGTTCTGAGAAACCTAAGGGTGTCATCCTGTGGGAGGCTTGTATACAAGCTCTCGATGTCTAGTCCCACTAGAAGTTGGGACAAGGGATCAAAGTTGTGTAACTCTGTGTTACATGCCTCCAGTGCGCATGCCAGCTCAGTCATTAACAACATTCCTTTTGGGGAGCTGACACGCATCAGGAGGAATTGTAGTGATCAAGTAAGCTTTCGTTCAAATGTAATTGAAACAAAAAAAAGATTTCTGAAGAGGGGCTATGATGGTGTGACCCTGGATAAAGCTGAAGCAAGAATATGCATGATTGATAGGGACAGTACCCTCCGTGACAAACCAACTAAAAGGGAATCACAACGTAAGATGGTCAAGGCAAGGTTTATCACACAGTACACTATGTACAGTGACAAAATCTTTAATGTTTTTCGAAAAAACTGGCATTTGCTAACTGTTATCCCTGGACTAAAAGAACATATTGGTGACACCCCCTCGATCACATATAGGAGGGGTATTTCCCTACAAAACCATATATATCCGAGCTATGTGACGACACCCCCTAAAAGTGGGACTTGGCTTCCCCCTAAACCAAAGGGTTTTTTTATCTGTGGAACTTGTAACATTTGTCCCATGGGTATGAATAAAACTTTTTCCTTCTCATACAACAATTGTAGAACACATGTTATAGGTCAGTTTATTAACTGTAACTCCACATATGTTGTTTATGTTCTTGGGTGCAGATGTGGAAAGATCTACGTGGGCAGTACCATACGTCCTTTGAATCTTCGCATCCAGGAACACCGGAGGGCAATTATTGGCAGGGATGCCAGATACCCCATTACTGAGCACTATAACATTGAACACACAGGTGACCACACATTCTGGTTTCACGCCATTGAACATGTCCCTTTGAATAAGAGGGGTGGCAATAGGGAGCTATTGCTAAGACAAGCTGAGTCCAGGTGGATTTGTCATTTACAATCTACACAGTTTGGTCATAACACAGATGATGAAATGCATTATTTTTTTATTTATTTTTTTAAATAAAATTTTTAATCCTCATAAGCCTCTTTAGTGGAAAGAAAAAACAATGACGTTCTTCCACATGCACATGCACATCTTGATGGACACCTGAAAGCCTGTGCTCTTGTGCTTTACAGCAATACGGGTAGGTACGAGTAGAGAGGGAGATCGAGGTTTCTAAAGGCCCTTGGAATCGAAATCCATCTACTCTCTTGTCCAAATGTCTGCTTTCTTCCTCTACCTTTCCAACCGGCAGACAAAGCCACAAGGACCTAAGCCCGAAAACCTGATGAGGCTGGTAAGGCATAATCATAGGACCGCTGAGAAACCTAACTATTGTCGTTTAGAGCGTCACACCATTCAATCAAGGGAAGCCAAAAGTTAACATCTCTAGAGCTCATCCTTTCCATAGTAACTATGTATTTAATCGAGACCAACAAATTTTCCAGGCTAGGGGAGAGGGGGGACACCCATAACTTGCAGATTTCCCTGCGCGCCAACAGTGCAATGTAAAAGATAAGCCTTGCCTGACCTTTAGTAGGTTTTACTTCAGGCTCCAACTGACCGAAAATAATAAGAAGAACGCTTACCTTTACATGCCGCTTAAGCATTTGAGACAGCGCCCTAGTCACATCATTCCAAAAAGTTTGCAACTCTATACATTCTACAAACATATGGACGTCATCGGCCTTCATATTGCCGCACTTCGGGCAGGGGACTTCACCTCCTCTCCCGAACTTTGACAGCTTCAAGGGTGACCAATACGCTCTATGGATGGAAAAGAGATGATTTCTCCTCAGGTATGCAGGCTTAACCAATGTAAAAAGCATAGATACTTGCCAGTATTTTTCCAGCGATGAATCCGGCAAGTATTTTTCCCACAATTCCAAAGGAAGCGTAAAATCGCCATCCTCCATATCCACCAGTAGCCAATAAATAGTCGCTAACTCCTTCTTTTGACTGGATTGCTGCGTCAGCTTAAACTCTAGGTCGTTTGGTACACCTATCTTCGTTAGTGGGTCTTGGATCCAGCCCTGCATTTGCACATATTTAAACCTAGATAGGCGAAAGTTTGTAAGCTGACTACATATCTCCCAGGAGATAAGCTCACCATCACTTAAAATCTGGTCCCAGTGCGTAAAGCCCCCCTCTAACAGGGGTTTGGCAAGGATATCTTTTGTCCACTCCGGGGAGCCGGGACTGTCCCAAATGGGAGCTAAAAAACTATGGTATGGAATTTTCAAGTTTTTCCTCACTTTATACCAAGTCTCTGCAAGCCCCCTCAAAATCTTCAGCCTGACCTTTTTAAAAAATTTTGGGTCAGCATATTTGAAAAGAAAGCCCACATTGCCTCCCGACTCCAGGTTCGCAATTTTGGCCCATAAACCTCCTGCCATAGAAGGATTTGGAGAGTTAAAGAGACACTTCCCATTTTTTAAAAGAAACGCCCATGAATAAAAGAGTAAATCTGGCAAAGCTAATCCTCCTTTCTCAACCCTTCTCCGCAGCTTCTTCCAAGCTATTCTTGGACCTTTACTCGCCCATATAAAGGAACCTATGTCTCCTTGTAGCTTTTTGATCCAATCCGTGTCAAAAGGTAAGGGGATAGCGTCAAAGATGAAAGTCAGCTTTGGGAGAATTACCATCTTAATCAAATTACTTCTTCCGAGAAGAGATAGCTGGAGATGAGACCAATTTTTCAAAAGTTTCAAAATCTCCTTTCGGACTTTATCGAAATTTAGTTTCGCTATTTTGCCAATATCATGAGATATCATCACACCCAAATACCTGATCTCATCCTTTCCAGATTCCCCCTCGATGTTCCAAGACATAATTTCAGACTTATCGCCGTTAACCTCGTAACCTGAAACCTTCCCAAAGTCTGTCGTTAGAGCCATCAAACGAGGCCAAGTAATCCCAGTATTTGTAGTTAAAATCACGATGTCATCCGCATAGAGCCCAAGTTTCTTTTCCCAGCCAGAGAAACTAAAGGGTATAATTTCAGGATCCTCTCTGATCTTTCTTGCCAATGGCTCTATGTAGAGATTGAAAAGCAAAGGCGACAGGGGACAACCTTGCCTAGTTCCTCTGGATATCATTACAGGTTGGGACAAGCAGCCATTAACTAAAATCCTGGCTTATGGGGCTTGATAAAGACCAGAAAGAGCATTACAAAAATTTGTACCTAGGTTCAGGGAGGTAGCGACTTTTTTTAAGTAGACCCAGTTCACACGGTCAAAGGCCTTGGTAGCATCCAAAGCCACCAAGGCAAAAGGAAGATTATACGTGGATGCTAGATCTATTGTGCCGACCAATGTAAAAGTCAGATCTTTCAAAAATCTTCCCCGAATAAAACCTTTTTGGTCGTCATTTATTAGCTCATCCATCACCCCATTTAACCTGTCCACCAGGGTCTTAGTAAAGATCTTGTAATCGCTGTTTAGCAAGGAAATAGGGAGGTATGAATCACATTTTCTGGGGCATTTTCCAGGCTTCAAAATTAACGATATTGTGGCTGGCAGGTCCACATGTTTGACGAATAGCTCATTAAAAAGATTGACTAAAATAGGAGCTAAAGTACCAGCCAAAACTTTGTAGACCTCTTGAGGAATGCCATCTGGCCCAGGGGCCTTCCCCTTTTTTAACTGAGCAATTATATTTCCCACTTCCAGGACGTCTATTTCTCTATTTAGGAGATCTACTTTTTCTGTTATCAAAGGGTTTCCCAAGCCCTGTCCTGCCCATTTATTAAGAATATCTTCAGATGGCATAAGATCTTCTCGATAGACTTTACTAAAATGGCTTTGGAATACTTGCTCAATTCCTCTACTATCACCTACTCGGCTGCCCGTTTGATCGCATATAATTTCCTCAACTCTATTTCTTAGTTGTTCTTTCTTTGCCTTCCATGCCAGAAGTTTGCCACACCCTTCGCTATATTCAAAGTGAGCCATCTGACTGACCTCCCATCTCTTTCTCAATCGCTCTTGCAATATGGTGGACAAACTCGCCTTCACCTGTGACAGTTCTTGGAACCAACTCATCCTGGCCTCATCATCTATATTTGGATTGATTAGTTTTTTTTCCAAGCAACTAATCTTCTCCTCCTGTACTGCCACTTCTTTGTAATAACTCCTCCTCTTCTCTGCCGCTAAAGCCCCAAGTCTGCCCCTTAAAAACACTTTATAGGCATCCCATGTGACCCCGGGGGGTGCGGTTCCCCAATTGAGTTCAAAAAATTCTTTTGTTTCTTTTTTAAGGGCTTGTACTACTTCCTCTTCCAACAAAATTGTGCGGTCAAGGGTCCATCTAGACTGAGTACCAACCTTACTGACCTCCAATGTGAGCATCACCGCTGAGTGGTCTGACAAGTGTACTCCCACATGTTCAACCTGCTGTATTTCATCCTTCAACTTACAATCTACTAAAAAGTAATCAATCCTAGACTGATGCCTGTACTTCTTATTAAAGAAAGTAAAGCCTTTTTGTTCCCCTACTTTCTGTCTCCATATATCCAACAGACCCAGTTGTTCCATCATTTGCTTTATTAGGCTAAGCATCTTGGGGTTAGTCTGAGCTCTACTATGTATGGATCTATCCAATACGTGATTTAGTACAACATTAAAATCTCCAGCCAGAATAATTGGATCAGAAGAATTTAAAAGTTCGACCACCAGATCTTGCAGAGGACCAACTTCATCGTGGTTTGGCCCATAGTAGCCGGCTAACGTGAAGGGCCGAGCCAAGATCTTTACTTTGGCTACTACCCATCTACCCGCTTTATCAGATGTATAGGAGTCCAAACTTACTTGAAGACCTCGCTTGATTAAAATTGCCACCCCTTTTGTCACTGCTGCTTGGGCTGTACATGCAAAGTGCGATACCCATATAGTCGCTCGAAAGAGCTCTACTGCCTCCTTCTCGGTTAAATGAGTTTCCTGGGCTATAATAATTTGAGCTGAGGAATCTTTCAAATACTGAAGTATTTTCGCCCTCCTACTTCTGACCCATAAGCCGTTTAGATTCCAGGACAGAATATTTATAAACCCTCCCTTCTTACTACCCATCATCTCTTACTGCTAAAGCATTTGTTTCTAAAAACATAAAAAGAGACTCTAGAGGAATTTTTTTTTTGATTTTTTCCCACTGCTCCCCACCCTGTGCACCCTCCCACCCATAGAGAACCCCCTCCTAACTATTCCAAGGCCAAAAGGCCATATGGAGTTCCCCTCAGAGCATATTACCATCTAGTGTGAAAAACTATCATCCCAGTAAACATTTTTATACTAAAAAAAAAAGGGAAAAGAAGGAGAGGTTTTTATATTTTTTTTAGGAGAGAAAGCTTTATATAATTCACCTCGCAAATATGTTCGTTTATTTTCAACTTAATTGTTATTATTTTATATTTTATCTACATATTTTATTTTTATTTTTCTCACTTTATTTCTTCCTCCGCCCCCCCCGTGGCTTTCTCCCATAATCTAATCGTTTAATATACTTGACTATAACTACTCTTTAGCTTTCCCTAACTGAGCCAAGTGGCAGGGTTAGAAAGGCATTAAAAAGAAAAAGAGGATTATTTCCTGTTAGATTGAAAATCTTTTAAGAACTCATCTACCTTCTCACAAGAGTGAAAGATAAGCATTTTATTATCAATCATCACCTTGAGGTACGCAGGGAATCTCAACTGGACTACAGCTCCCAAACTTTTCAGTTGGTCCATCCTTTTGCCTAACTCCCATTGCCTGTTTGAAGTGGCAGCTGAAACGTCTGATCTAAAATCATATTTTACCCCATCCACTTCTACGAATTTCAGGCTCAGAGCTTTTGAAAGTATTTTCTCCTTTAGAGAGAAAGTTAAAAAATTAAGCAAAATTTTTCTAGGCTTTGTCCTATTTTTGTTTAGCCTAAATGGGTCTCTATGTACACGCTGAATGTCCTTACTTATATCCTCTTCAGATTCCTCTAATTGTAGCTCTCTTTTTATCAGGCGTACTCACGAAGGCTTTGATATCTTCCCCTCCTTTCCTTCAGGAACCTTCAAGATTTTTATATTGTTTCTCCTCTGAAAATTTTCTAATCTTTCCACTCTCTCTAAGCACTCAGACTCTGATAGCTTTAGCTTTGTAATCTCGGCTGAGTTTATGCTGACCTTCTCCCTGAGCTCCTTTACCTCCCCCTCCAACAGGCCTGTTCTACTATTAAGGTCGTCCATCTTTCTCTCCAAAGTATCACAGGCTTGTCTTATCTCCCTCTGATTCCCTTCCGAAGTCTCAAATCTTGATCTAATCTCTACTGTCAGGGCTTTTAACAGACCACTCAGCGGTAGATCATCATCTCCCGAGGCCCCTGAAAAGACCAGACCTTGGCCCGGGGCTGCTGAGACTGCTCCCTGCTGTAACCCTCCCTGTATAGGTAGGGTACTCATGCTCTCTTCGGCAGGAAGCCCGGCCAGTATTTGGTAGCTATTAGAAGAAATATTGTTACTCCAATCTATGGCATTAATTAAAACTTCGGGGGATTTCACACTCTCAATGATCTTTTCTTTATCCACCTCCCTTCCCCCCTCCATCCTGCTCTCTGTCAAAATAACAGTTTGAGGTACAGCTTTAAAATAAGCCTTTAGTGAGGGAGTAACATTAATCTCCTGGGCAGCCGTCCGCTTCTGAACTACAAGCTTTTTCCCCTTAATCTTGCTTATCGTTACCTTTTCCTCCACCTTCCCTTCTCCCCCAAGACTTACTACCCCCTTTCTTTCCCCTCCCTTACCTCCTTTACCACCTTTGCTTCCTTTTATTTTTCTAAGGGGATATCGAGGATGGGGGGGGGGGCAGGGGCGATTGCTCCTTACCGCTAAACTGGGGAGAAGATCCGGTAGGACTGAGAAACGTTTCCCCTGAAGGAAATCCGAGAGAGCGATCCTCGCCTACAATCCCCTTGTGGAGATCCGGCGACTCCGCCGAACACCCGCCTAGAGTGTAGCTTCTCTCGGGCTAACCTTCCAGCCCACTGGCTCCGCGACCTCCTTTCCCCCGGAAGGGGATTCTGGCTGCCACACCTCTCCCTCTACGGAGCTCCAGGGCGGCCCTCCCCCACGATCGTCCCGTCGCGACCTCCACGCTGCAGCCGAGTACACGTAAACCCACTGATCGCAATCCGCCTGCAGTTCCTTCGACACCGAGCAACCCCAACCCGCACTGGGAACCTTGCTGGGAGAAAGGTCAAGGTCAAGGGGATCAACTCCGCTTCAGTCCGCACTGACTTGGCTCACCCAGACATGGTAATTTAAAAAAAAAAATCCTCTAGACGCTCTGAGGGTGCTTCCGCGACCTGCTAAGCGCTGCCCGCCATGTTCTCTCTCCGAAATGCATTATTTTTTGTAAATATGGAAGTTGGGATGGATTGTCGTGAGTTAGCCCCCTATTTGCATAATGGGGCCTGTTAGGAATTGAATTCAGGAAGCTCATGTGGCAACTCTCACGGTAATATGCTGTAATTCTTTTTGCATACTGCTCTTTCTATGTCTGTCAGTTTTCTGCTACTTCTCCTCCTTCCACCTTTGCCGCCATGAGTGTGCCCTTTTATGGCGGTATATCCTAGATATCACTTCATAAACTTTGTTATGATTATTTGAGATATTTTTCTGGTTTGAATATAGATATTCCTACTACTGTGTATCTAACACAGTAGATAGCAAATGGCCTTTTGGTTAATTCTCTTATTTCTTTCTTTGCGATGTATAAATTCTGCATGTTGCTTACCAAGTTTCTTTGTAATAATCAATTACGATACTGGTCTAGATATAGACATTCCTACTAGTGTATACTTAATACAGTAGATACTAAATGGCTTCTTGGTTACTTCCTTCTCTTTCTTTTGCGATGTTTAAATGCTGCATTACGTGTACCACGTTTCTCCATATTGTTGGAGTTCGTGTGTAATCGCGTGCAGACAGGCGTATATATGTTTTCTCACCAGAACAATAAGATGTTGTTATTGTTCTTTTGGAATTGATCAGTACCCTTGAACTTACCGTAATTTTCTTAAATGCCCTTCTGTCAGGTTTTTCGTGATATTTCCGGCAACATTTTATACTTTCTTACAATCCTTGTAAGTTTGGTACAATTGCGGGTGAATTCTGGGTTTAAAAAAATTCCTCAATCATGACGCACCTCTCTGTGGGTTATTTATTTTGGGTAGTACCCACTTGCTAATTCCCGTGTTTTACTATCCATTCCAATATGGCATTTGTTTAACTTGAGGCTAAGCGGCTTTCTGTAACCCTTGACCTCTAGCGACGTCATACGTACGTGTACACGTTCTATAATGGACTGTTTAAAAATGCCGGGAATATGTCAGACTTTTGCTATTGCTATATATTTGCCGGGCATACTCGCCATCGACAAACAGTAGGTTTATGGGGTAAGTTTACTTAGAAGGCGGGGGTCAAGCTTCCTTTGCTATCTGTGATGGAGTTTGGATGGCTGACATGATTGCTCGGTGTTTTGTTTACTCCGAGTTTTGAGTATTGGAACGTCTACCCTGTTGTTCGATATATGGGTTGATGTTGTGAAGACATATAACTCAATTATTTCCATTTCGGGCATCTATTATATTGGCATGGATTGGGATCTGGGTAACTTCTATGGAGAGTGGCGCACAGTAAAATATATAAATTATGTATGTACGAGCGCGCTTAGTTACACCTATTAGAAAGCATAGCACATGTGTGGAATATTTGCAGCAGTCCTGCCAAGTGTCACGCATCAGGCGTGACGCTAACGCATTTCAGTGTGGTGTTCCGCATCACCACACTAAAATGCATTTGCGCACTCTGCCTGACGCGCTGAAAGTTGGCTAATAAACCAGGGTGCAGAGCTGCTAGCGCGCGTTGCAGCTGTGGTGGTGCGGGTCTGACCTGTGTGGGGGGGCGCTGCCCTAGTGAAGTCGTGCGTTATTACTGGCTTGCCTCTGGCGCCCCCATGATTATCTCACGCCCTGGCTGGCTCAGGCTGGAACAAGGAAGCAGGAAGTGAGGCTCCCGCCGCGGCCGGAGTGAGAAGCCGAGCGGAGCGGGCTGCCTGGGGCGGTGGACGAGTCTCGACTCTCTCTGACTCGCGACTCCTCGCAGAGTGTCACTCATCGAGATCACC
Source organism: Calotriton arnoldi (assembly GCA_963921515.1). Taxonomy (NCBI): domain Eukaryota; kingdom Metazoa; phylum Chordata; class Amphibia; order Caudata; family Salamandridae; genus Calotriton; species Calotriton arnoldi. The sequence continues at coordinate 463,475 of CAWUFW010005430.1, forward strand.
ATGATAGCAGCGCCGCATTCGAGACTCCTGTGCTGGCTGCATAATAATTCATCAGGCGCGCAGCTGCGCGGCAGCGTGTCGTGCGGGGACAGTAGTGGCGCTGCACACCAGTGCTGCAGCACAGGCATCATGTCGTGCGGTGGCGGGCGCCGGCGGCCGACGAGAGGCAGGAGGCCGAGGCGCACGCAGAACAACTCACAACTCTGAGTAAGTACTTAAGTACTAGTTCTACGCTCGTGGACTGGAGACTGTGTGTCTTGACTTTAATTTCCAGACTGAGAGGCACAGTGACAGTCAGCCTGCTCACAGTCTGGTGTGGTGGTCATCACGTCGTCGCTCAGCTGCCAGGCAGTGTGTGTGAGACTGAGTCGTGTGTGTGACTGTATGTCGTCGGCGGGCCGCGGCCGGGTTAGGTAAAACCACCTTTTGTCGCGCCACGGGTCATGATATAAGATAATGAGAGAGTGAATGGCAGGTCGGCAGTCGTGCAGTGAAGTCTGAATACTGATACACTGAGCAAAACAAAAATACCAAATTCAAAATCCCTGACAGTGACACCAGAACTGGACCCCCGAGCACTTTCGAAAATGAGAACTGTGTGTTGTTAAATGCAGGCTTTGTGCGCATCAGACAGTGTATCTATCACAAACGCACAGCCTTTGAGAAAGTATTATCAAACACGTGCAGGTATGTAGGACTGACTACACATTGCATGATTTTTGCTCGCGAGAAAGTGTCACTCATAGTCGCTGAAATGTCACTCATAATTTCACTGAAATTATGAAAATGTCACACATGGCAATCTGAAACCTTGGCAGCTATGTTGCAGGAGGTTAGGATTTGGTGGCATCATGAGTGTAGGTTTTGACTTTTTGCTCCAAGAAATGTGCATTATTTAAACTGTTACGATTGAGTTGTGACATGTGTTTTTTCAGACTATTTTGGCTGAAGTCTACCCTTACTTCATCCGCATTGTGGGATCGCCGAACATTATCACCATATGCTTGAATTTCTCCATTTATCGTTCTTTGGTGAGATTTTATATCTAATAGGTGCCTTTCAGACACACTTCATTTAATTTTATCGAATTGATTGTAAAATTGTGATATATCCTTACAGATTACTGGGGTTGGATCCCACTCACTTTTACTGCTTATTAGCATTTCGCATACGTTTGGATCCTGCTGTGTACCACATTTTGGTAAGATTTTACAATTAAGCAGTACCTATGAAGTAAATTTGCAATGAGCTTGATGTCAATTTCGACATGGTAGTGACCATAATTCTGTGATATATTCTTTTAGATTATTTGGGCCGGATTCTAAAAATATTTAAACTTCACTGTGGGACCTTCTACACCTTTTTCTATACAGTTGGTTTATTTAGCCGATAATATTTAGGTGAGACTTCACTTGGATTTTAATGACATTATGTGTGTGTATCGTATATTGATTTTTGGTGGTATTTATTATTGTATACTTATGTCTTTGAATGAGTATAGTGATTGAGATTGGAGACTCTATCTAAACTGGAATGAACAATACTGATGTACTAATACGGCTGTGACTGTAAATGAGTGATACATGTATATCTCTTTAGATCGCTCTGGCCGGAATTTATTGTTACTTTGCCCGCATCGTGGGACTGATTATTCCCTTGACGTATTCAGTGGGACTTTTTTCTTACAAGACTTTTGGTGAGATTCCCCCCCTTTCCCCTTTCTTAATGATATCATCTTTTTTATATCTTTGATGAATCTAGAGTCTGGCGTAACATCTGGTTCCATTCTATTCTTCATAAACGGACTCCTTGTCCTTTTCTTTACCTCCTTTTTCCTTCGTTTTCCCTTATTTCTTGCCCTTTTGCTTAAAAGTGTCACTTTGAATATGTTTCTGTATTTTTCCCCTCCCCTGTTTTGTTTTCTCCCCTTTGCTCCCTTTCTTTTTCCTTGTATCTATGGACTGGTGTACTTTTAACCCTTATTCGTACAATTTGTCACAATAGGTAGATTGGTCTAATTTCAATCCTTTACATGTTTTTTTGTATATTGATATATATGTTATTTAATTCGTGATGGTTTGTCTTTGACATTGTATTTGTAAATAATGTCTGTGAAAATATCTTTTAAGTATTGTACTTTGAGGATATGTCCTGTCCTTGTGCCTCAGGAGTATAGTATGTTTTATATTTATATATATGTTATGTGGTTTATATTTGTGTGTATATTTGTGCTTATGTATTTTGTATTGTGGTTATTTATGTATTGTTTCATGTTGGTTTCAGCCCTGATGAAGTTCCTTTAAAAGGAACGAAACGCATTGGCTGTTGTCCTGTCATACACTATTTTAAAGAAGAATAAAGAATATTGAAAAGATTATATTGACTTGAGTGTGACTTCATCCCTGGTGCTACCTTCATCTTTTCCTCAATTTATGCATCTGGATTCCAGTGAGACCCAACTGCGGCAGGTCTCGGAGGTTGATTGCACAGGACTTTTGTACTATGTGGGCATTACGATTGAGGTGCAGAACGTTTAGTCAGCTGCAGTATCATATTCGTTTGCAAATTGTATTGACTGTTCAAGCACTCATCCCCTTGTTAAGTAATTTGTACGATATGCCTAAATACAATGATGGTCGTGAAGAGATGGCACTGAATTTGTTTGGGGCAAATACTTCAAAACAAACAATGACTCCAGAACCATCACGTAAAGGTAGCCTTAAAACCTTGTTTATAAGATTAGAAAGATTAAAGAAACAAGAACTGAGCTGATGGTGGGATGGGGTAACCCTGAAACAATATATGGAGAATGGTAAAATTCCCAGAGGGTTGCGCATTCTTATTTTCCCCACCTTTGAGGACCTCAGCGAGAATTTACTAAAAGAATGGGAAGGAAATCTTGAAGGAGCATCACGAATAATGATGGAAATCCTAGTTAGGCACTCTATGGAAAAAAGGGGAAAAGCTTCAGGACGAAATAGAGGCTGTTGAGAAAGAAATAAACGAAATGGAGGAGAAAGATCTCATAGATAAACACTATACGATTCTCAAACAAGTTATGGAAAGCCACCAAGTATATCTTAAAGACAAAAAACGGAGGAAAATCAAAAGGGACGACCGTGATTATAGGGACGGGCGAATATACACTTTTGCCCAAAAATTTGATAACCTACAGGGAGCAGAAGATAAGAAAAGGAACAGGGAGGAAAGGGAGGATAATGATGATACTCGCTCTGTGAGTAATATTTCTGTCTACTCGGCAAGTAGTTCAGCTTCCCCAGTTACTGCTCAGGAGATCCCTTTAGGGGAAGGGGCCTCCTCCTTCCAAAAGGAATTAGCAAAGCTACGAATATCCAACCAACTCCAGCAGAAAAGAGAACAACCAAAACTAGGAGGGGAGGCCGGAGGAGGAAAGGGAGGCACCAAAGGGATAGGGGGAAGGCAGATGCCTCAACCAGACCCAAAAAGGTACAGACAACATAGAATGTATTAATAACAGCCTGTGTCCTAATACTGATGAGGATTATGATCTGAAAATTGTCAATCTCTCAAATAAAACTCTTGATATTGAAGAAATGAAACTACTGAGTAAAGGTCTTAATTTCTGTCCCACGCAGAGTGGGGATTTTACAAATGTTCATATAGATCTTTTTAAATTTACAAGAATTCTGAAACTTAAAGACTACTTTTCTAACAGACCACCAGAACATGGGGGACCAATAGCTTCCAGGGGGTTGAGTACACATACTATTGCAGATGTGCGCAATGTTCAATGCCTCTTGTCTATTGGTGAGGAGGAATGCTCTGACATGCCTACCCTACTTAGAGAACTTGATATCACTCAGGATGCATCTGGTGATAGTGGTCTATGCCAAAAATCCACATTTGTACCCACTTGTGGATATCAGCCCAACATTGATGCCTTCCATAAGAAGGTAGGTGAGGATCTCTATAGATTGGAAACCCCCCACAAATATGGATCTTGTAAAAAACTGAATCTATCATACCCAGAGAGACAGGCCTTACAACGACTCAGTAGGGACCCTAATATTGTTATACGTGAAGCCGACAAAGGCGGCAATGTTGTCGTTATGAATCGCTTGGACTATCTAAATGAAATCAACCGGCAGCTTAGTGACAACAAATGCTATAAGGAATTCAAAGACAATCCCATTCCTAGCATCACGAATAAGATCAATGCAATGCTTTGTGAGTGGAGAGACATTTGTCTTATTACAGATGATGAGTATAGATACCTACGGGTGGACTGTCCCTCTTACCCATGTATATACATTCTACCAAAAATACATAAAGGGGGACGGTTCCCCCCTGGGAGACCTATAATTTCAGGGGTGGGCTCACCCACTGAAAAGCTTTCTGAATTTGTCGACCTGAGGCTACAAAGGCATGTCCTAGGCTTACCATCTTACATCAGGGATCAGCAAAGATATATTGGTGAAACTAAAGAATTTTGAATGGTCGGAAGAGCTGACCTTTGTTACTTTCGATGTTGAGAGTTTATATACTTGTATTGACAGGAAACATGGCATTATGGCTGTGCGTTCTTTTCTGGATAGAGAAGGCGCAGAATTCTATGATTATAATGAAATGATTGTCCAGATGATTGACCTAATACTACTGAATCATTTCTTTTTATATGACAACCGCTGGTTCCAACAGACTAATGGGACTGAGATGGGTTCCAGGTTTGCTCCCTCGTATGCCTGCCTCTTTATGGGGTGGTACGAGAGGGAGCATGCCTGGGCAAGATGTGCCTCCCCCTGGACTGAATACACCGTGCACTGGGGGAGGTACATCGATGATGTCATTTGACTGTGGTCCGGTTCTATTGAGCAGTTGGAACAATATTTTGCATATCTGAACAACAACGTCTTTAACGTTAAGCTTACCATGTCTTACCATAAGGAAAGTATCAACTTTCTGGACATAAGTTTTTACATTGAACATGGTATGATCCAGAGTACCCTATACCGGAAGGAGACATCGTGCAACTCTGTGTTACATGCCTCCAGTGCGCATGCCAGCTCAGTCATTAACAGCATTCCTTTTGGGGAGCTGACACGCATCAGGAGGAATTGTAGTGATCAAGTAAGCTTTCGTTCAAATGTAATTGAAACAAAAAAAAGATTTCTGAAGAGGGGCTATGATGGTGTGACCCTGGATAAAGCTGAAGCAAGAATATGCATGATTGATAGGGACAGTACCCTCCGTGACAAACCAACTAAAAAGGAATCACAACGTAAGATGGTCAAGGCAAGGTTTATCACCCAGTACACTATGTACAGTGACAAAATCTTTAATGTTTTTCGAAAAAACTGGCATTTGCTAACTGTTATCCCTGGACTAAAAGAACATATTGGTAACACCCCGTCGATCAGATATAGGAGGGGTATTTCCCTACGAAATCATCTATGTCCGAGCTATGTGACGACACCCCCTAAAAGTGGGACTTGGCTTCCCCCTAAACCAAAGGTTTTTTTTTATTTGCGGAACTTGTAACATTTGTCCCATGGATATGAATAAAACTTTTTCCTTCTCATACAACAGTTGTAGAACACATGTTATAGGTCAGTTTATTAACTGTAACACCACATATGTTGTTTATGTTCTTGGGTGCAGGTGTGGAAAGATCTACGTGGGCAGTACCATACGTCCTTTGAAACTTCGCATCCAGGAACACCGGAGGGCAATTATTGGCAGGGATTTCAGTTACCCCATTACTGAGCATTATAACATTGAACACACAGGTGACCACACATTCTGGTTTCACGCCATTGAACATGTCCCTTTGAATAAGAGGGATGGCAATAGGGAGCTATTGCTAAGACAAGGTGAGTCCAGGTGGATTTGTCGTTTACAATCTACACAGTTTGGTCATAACACAGATGATGAAATGCATTATTTTTTGTAAATATGGAAGTTGGGATGGATTGTCGTGAGTTAGCCCCCTATTTGCATAATGGGGCCTGTTAGGAATTGAATTCAGGAAGCTCATGTGGCAACTCTCACGGTAATATGCTGTAATTCTTTTTGTATACTGCTCTTTCTATGTCTGTCAGTTTTCTGGTACTTCTCCTTCCACCTTTGCCGCCATGAGTGTGCCCTTTTATGGCGGTATATCCTAGATATCACTTCATAAACTTTGTTATGATTATTTATGATATTTTTCTGGTTTGAATATAGATATTCCTACTACTGTGTATCTAACACAGTAGATAGCAAATGGCTTTTTGGTTAATTCTCTTATTTCTTTCTTTGCGATGTATAAATTCCGCATGTTGCTTACCAAGTTTCTTTGTAATAATCAATTACGATACTGGTCTAGATATAGACATTCCTACTAGTGTATACTTAATACAGTAGATACTAAATGGCTTCTTGGTTACTTCCTCCTCTTTCTTTTGCGATGTTGAAATACCGCATTACGTGTAGCACGTTTCTCCATATTGTTGGAGTTTTTGTGTAATCGCGTGCAGACCGGCGTATATATATTTTCTCACCAGAACAATAAGATGTTGTTATTCTTTTGGAATTGATCAGTCCCCTCGAACTTACCTTAATTTTCTTAAATGCCCTTCTGTCAGGTTTTTCGTGATATTTCCAGCAACATTTTATACTTTCTTACAATCCTTGTAAGTTTGGTACAATTGCGGGTCAATTCTGGGTTTTAAAAAATTCCTCAATCATGACGCACCTCTCTGTGGGTTATTTATTTTGGGTAGTACCCACTTGCTAATTCCCGTGATTTACTATCCGTTCCAATATGGCGTTTGTTTAACTTGAGCCTTAGCGGCTTTCTGTAACCCTTGACCTCTAGCGCCGTCATACGTACGTGGACACGTTCTGTAATGGACCGTTTAAGAATGCCGGGAATATGTCAGACTTTTGCTATTGCCGTATATTTGCCGGGCATACTCGCTGTCGCCAAACAGAAGATTTATGTGGTAAGTTTACTTAGAAGGCGGGGTTCAAGCGTCCTTTGCTGTCTGTGATGGAGTTTGGATGGCTAACATGATTGCTCGGTGTTTTGTTTACTCAGAGTTTTGAGTATTGGAACATCTACCCTGTAGTTCGATATATAGGTTGATGTTGTGAAGACATAGAACTCAATTATTTCCATTTCGGGCATCTATTATATTGGCATGGATGGGGATCTGGGTAACTTCTATGGAGAGTGGCACACGGTAAAATATATAAATTATGTATGTACGAGCGTGCTTAGTTACACCTATTAGAAAGCATAGCACAAGTGTGGAATATTTACAGGAGGTTAGGATTTGGTGGCATCATGAGTGTAGGTTTTGACTTTTTGCTCCAAGAAATGTGCATTATTTAAACTGTTACGATTGAGTTGTGACATTTGTTTTTTTCAGACTATTTTGGCTGAAGTCTACCCTTACTTCATCCGCATTGTGGGATCGCCGAACATTATCATCATACGCTTGAATTTCTCCATTTATCATTCTTTGGTGAGATTTTATATTTAATAGGTGCCTTTCAGACACACTTCATTTAATTTTATCGAATTGATTGTAAAATTGTGATATATCCTTACAGATTACTGGGGTTGGATCCCACTCACTTTTACTGCTTATTAGCATTTTGCGTACGTTTGGATCCTGCTGTGTAACGCATTTTGGTAAGATTTTACAATTAAGTGGTACCTATGAAGTAAATTTGCAATGAGCTTGATGTCAATTTCGACATGGTAGTGACCATAATTCTGTGATATATTCTTTCAGATTATTTGGGCCGGATTCTAAAAATATTTAAACTTCACTGTGGAACCTTCTACACCTTTTTCTATACAGTTGGATTATTTAGCCGATAATATTTAGGTGAGACTTCACTTGGATTTTAATGACATTATGTGTGTGTATCGTATATTGATTTTTGGTGGTATTTATTATTGTATACTTATGTCTTTGAATGAGTATAGTAATTGAGATTGGAGACTCTATCTAAACTGGAATGAACAATACGGATGTACTAATACGGCTGTGACTGTAAATGAGTGATACATGTATATCTCTTTAGATCGCTCAGGCCGGAATCTATTGTTACTTTGCCCGCATCGTGGGACTGATTATTCCCTTGACGTATTCAGTGGGACTTTTTTCTTACAAGACTTTTGGTGAGATTTTTCCCCCCTTCCCTCTTTGCCCTTTCTTAATGATATCATCTTTTTTATATCTTTGATGAATCTAGAGTCTGGCGTAACATCTGGTTCCGTTCTATTCTTCATAAACGGACTTCTTGTCCTTTTCTTTACCTCCTTTTTCCTTCATTTTCCCTTATTTCTTGCCCTTTTGCTTAAAAGTGTCACTTTGAATATGTTTCTGTATTTTTCCCCTTCCCTGTTTTGTTTTCTCCCCTTTGCTCCCTTTCTTTTTCCTTGTATCTATGGACTGGTGTACTTTTAACCCTTATTCGTACAATTTGTCACAATAGGTAGATTGGTCTAATTTCAATCCTTTACATGTTTTTTTGTATATTGATATATATGTTATTTAATTCGTGATGGTTTGTCTTTGACATTGTATTTGTAAATAATGTCTGTGAAAATATCTTTTAAGTATTGTACTTTGAGGATATGTCCTGTCTTTGTGCCTCAGGAGTATAGTATGTTTTATATTTATATATATATATGTTATGTGGTTTATATTTGTGTGTATATTTGTTCTTATGTATTTTGTATTGTGGTTATTTATGTATTGTTTCATGTTGGTTTCAGCCCTGATGAAGTTCCTTTAAAAGGAACGAAACGCGTTGGCTGTTGTCCTGTCATCCACTATTTTAAAGAAGAATAAAGAATATTGAAAAGATTATATTGACTTGAGTGTGACTTCATCCCTGGAGCTACCTCCATCTTTTCCTCAATTTATGCATCTGGATTCCAGTGAGACCCAACTGCGGCAGGTCTCGGAGGTTGATTGCACAGGACTTTTGTACTACATGGGCATTACGATTGAGGTGCTGAACGTTTAGTGAGCTGCAGTATCATATTCGTTTGCAAAAGATATACAATACAACAATATCATCATAAAAAAGGTAAGTATATCGAATTTGAACTATTATACACATTATTAATTTTAAAACGTGTTAACTTTCAAAACAATATTACATTTTAAAAAATATACTTATAATATAAAATATATATAAAAAATGTATAGCTGACAAAAATAAAATAAGCATTTAGTTTAAAAAAATTGCAAAATATAAACATATATGTATTTTTTTTATTATTTCGACATAAATCATAACAAATACTACTAATAATTATAACTCCAAACACTAGATATTACAAAATGAAAACAATATAAAATACCATTAAAACAAAAAAATTTAAAAATGCCACAAAAATAAATAATAACAAATAATTTACATTAAACCAACTTATTAAATTAAAACGCAAAATATAGGTTACATTTTTAAAAAAAACATCAGATAAACATTTTTCATTTTGAAGTGTCAAAAATTTAGGCATGGGTGGAAGTCACCAAAAAACTCCTCCATGCTACTAGGAGTTCCACAAGCGGTGGATTGCGTTAGGTCGTACCATTCGCGCTGCTATTTAGCTCCGGGTGTTTGCTGTGGAACATCAGTGTGAATGGCACCATGCGCAGCGCAAGAGGGAGCTGCTTCTTTCTGCCACTCGAGTAGATGTTCTACTTGATCCGCACGTTCCTCAACACGACCTGAACATTTCGCAATGCGAGCGGTAGGGGCCATCCGCCACTGCCCGCATTGAGAAATCTTGCCAGGACGTGGTCTGGAGTAAGATTTTCCTCACTCGCCAAATTAACATTGGCAAGTGCGAGGGAGGAAAAAACTCTGCTCCATTACACAGACCGGAGTTTTTCAGAACTCCGCGCGCTACGCAGAGTGGGAAAAATTCTGCAGACTCCACGAGCGTAGTGGAATTTCACCTAAAATTCACTACTCCTACTCCAACCTGACCAAAAGTACGGAAAGTGTTGGATTTTAAAGGGATTAAATTTACTATTCCAACTCTGACATAAGCAACAATAGGGAAAGTGTTGGACTCTGGAGGGTAAAATTTACTATTCCAATCTGATCACAGCAGTGACAGTGTTGGACTTTGTAGCGGTAATGTTTATTGTTCCCACTCCAATGTAAGCACAATCATAAAAATGTTGGACAATGGAGGGGGCAGATTTACTATAAACACTCCAATATGAGCACCAGTAAAGAAAGAATGAACTGTGTAGGGCTCAGATTTACTAATCACACTCTAACATAAGCAACAACAGGAAAAGTCTTTCAATTTAGATTCCCTATTCTAGGACCAGAAGAAGAAGCAACAGTATGAAAAGTGCTGGATTTTGGAGGGGCGTTAAACTTTAGAAAACTCCGATTTTATTTTCACTTTCTTACTTTAATGCAAAATAAAGTACATATACATATGTACATGTGTGTGTGTGTGTACATATATGTATATTAATATATATATATATACATATAAATGCAAATGTGTTAATTGCATAATTTATGCGATCCTCTATGCCTGAAAGGGTATTATGTTGACTTATACGTCTGTCTATCTATCTATCTATCTATCTATATATATGTAAATATCTTAGCCTCTAGCGGTCGCCAGTAGGTAGTTATAATTACGATTTTCAAAACTTATACTTTAGTCAGTTCAGCTACTGTGTTGAAAGTTTCGGGATGATCCGTCAAGTGGGGACTGAGAAAAAAGGGGAGGTCCAAAATGCGTTTTCACCATGCATTTTCCCATAGGGATCTTGAACACAACTACAGCCGGAAACGCTGAACGGAATTACACCAAATTTGGCAGAAAGCTAGATGTTGGTCCAATATGCTTTTTGTGATTTGGTGTAGATCTGTAGTTTAAGAGATATTCATGGTTAAAAATATAGATATCTAGGGACGCGGATCCTTGCAGTGGACTCGCGGATCCACAGTCCTCATGCTGAAATTTGATTGACTGTCAACACTTCAACCAGGAAGTGGTGGCAGCCATCTTGGGAGTCGGCTTGAAGCTGAGTCTCACAACAAATGTAAAAATAAAGAAAAGGGGGCAGGGTAGGAATACACAGACCTCCCCAGATATGGTGGGGGGGTCCCACAGTGACCCCGGCAGACATTAAGAAGAGATTATTTTTTCAATTTTGCCACAAATTCGTGGGTAGATCTGCAGATCTGTGGCAAAATTGAAGCATAAAATCTTGCAAACTTCCGTGCTTCTTTTAAAGGAAGACCCTGGGAGGGCTATATCCCGGAGGCATATCGAAAATAAAAGAGGGGGGCGAATGGGTCCCCCCTCCTAGGGTTTATGAAACCCTGAGGACAACCACCTCCCTGAGGTATTTGTTATAAATTATGCGGGGGTGCCCTCATCGCATCCCCATGCCATGGGGACCGCCACCTCTCCGGGGCTTCGAAAACTGAATGGGGGCCTCGCAGATCTCCCTGAGCCCTGGGGACCACCATCTACAGAAGGCCTCACTTACAAAAGGAGCAGGGGGTGCTACATGGACCCCCCCATGCCCCAAGGACCACCACCTCCCCGGAGGAAGTTTTTTAATGAAAGAGGGAGGAGGGCTGCGTGCCCCCCTCCTGGGCTATTTGCGGCCCAGGGGACCACCACCTACCTGAGGTTGACCATTAAAGTTGGGGAGAGGAGTTGGCCTAACGGCTAGGGCGGTCGACCTCGAATCTGGGGAACTGGGTTCGAGTCTCGGCAATGACGCTGAACATCCTGTGATTCTGGGCAAATCACGTAATCTCCCCGTGCCTAACAAAAATGAATGTGTCCTCATGTAACGCAACTGGTGCTATGTAAAGCGCTCTGATACCCGATATCTTCGGGTCAAGTTCGCGCTATATAAAACTCAGTAAAAAAAAAAAAAAAGTGAAAGGAGAGGGGCCATAGGGACCCCCTCCTGGAGCCAATAATAGCCCTGCTGACCGCCACCTCCCACTGCCAGTTCCTACTATATCCCAGGGTGCCCACCTCCAGGACATAGCAATTTGCTCTGACTTGGTGGAAGTTTTGACAGCTCCTGCCAAGTCCGAGCAAGCACTTTGCTGTCAGCAAGCAGGAACCGTGTTCCCGCTTGCTGAGAGCTGAATTGTCCTCTGTTTCCCTGCCCGCAGGCATGCGGGCAGGTAAACAGAGGGCAATTGCTTTGACACACATGGAGCTGCATGTTTAGCAGCTCCCTGTGTATCAAAGCAATGCCTGCTCCCCCAGGAATAGGGAGCTGGCAGGGACCGCACGGGGCATTCAGACTCTCCCCACGGTCCCCAACGGAGATGCTGAGCCCCAGAGGAAGGGGTCCACGGGGCTGAAATTGGCCTGGGGAGGGGGGCCCTCCCCTAAATAAGCAAAAATATACATAAAAGGCCAGGCCCCAGGGGTTGAGGTCCCCGGGCCCGAAATCGGCCAAGGAGGGGGGTCTTGTGGCCCCTTCCCCAATCCAAACAGGTTTTACCCTGGGGTATGGGCTCCCAGTGGCTAAATCGGGCCAGAGAAGGGGGGCCACATGGCCCCACTTCCGTAATAGAAGCAATAAATATAAAAACAGAGACTGCCTGGAAAGTCGATTGAGGCCCCGCCTCCTTTTGCCACCACTCTGCAAACACGCCTCCTGGCACACTACTGGTTGGGGAATAAAGCCCTCTTGCCTCCTAAGGGTCCTTGGGAGCCAACTACCCTTCCTGTTACCTCCAGTAAGTCCCACACAGTGGGATTGCTGATAGGTGGTTAGAGCCCATGCCCCTTTCTCCACCACTCTGCAAACGTGCCTCCTGGCCTACTACTGGTTGCGGGATGAAGTCCCCTTTTCTGCTGAGGGTCCTTGGGGGCCAACAAGCCCTTCTGTTACCTCCAGTAAGTCACACACAGCAGGATTTCTGAAAGGTCTTCGCAGGCCACACCACCTTTCTCCACCACTCTGCAAACGTGCCTCCTGGCACACTACTGGTTGGGGAATGAAGTCCCCTTGGATGCTGAGGGACCTTGGGGACCAAGAAACCCTCCTGTTACCTGCAGTAAGTCCCACAAAGTGGGATTGCTGTGAGTTGGTCGGAGGTCCCCCCCTTTCTCCACCGCTCTGCAAACGTGCCTCCTGGCACACTACTGGTTGGGGGAAGAAGACCCCTTGGATGCTGTGGGTGATTGGGGGTAATAGAAGCCCTTCTATTACCACCAGTAAGTATGACACAGCGGGATTACTAGAAGAAAAACCTTAGAAATTCACTGAAAAAAACAAAGGTTACAGGGACGTTATAGTTAGGAAATAGAATTTGAAAAACCTTAGACATTCACTGAAAAAACCAAAGATTACAGGGATGTTAAAGTTAGGCTCAGTTTTCACTCGTACAAAACCATAGAAATTCAGCAGTTACCTGAGCTAACTATAACTTATGCCCCTGCAATGCACTGCTTATGACCTCACATATTACATCACTCATGACATGGTCAGAGACATCACTCATGACATCTCAAATGACATCACTCATGACATCATCAACAGAACCTCTCACACACCCACTCATACCTCCATGCAACATCTCATACACCCACTCACACACCCACACAGCTAGTAACATACCCATTCACAGACCTATACAAGTACTCACAGAACCACTCACTCACCCATACGGTATTCATACAACCAGTCACTCACCTATATAGCCACTTATACTGCCACATACTCACCCATACTGCTACTCACACACCTACCTATTCACCTATACAGTCACTCACACACTCACTCACACACCCACATAACCACTAAAATATCCATTCCCACATCCCTACAAGCACTCACACATCCACCCAATCACCCATACAGCCATTCACACAGACACTCACTCTCCAATATAGCCACTCACACATCAACTCACTTAGCCAAATACCCACTCAAACACCCACTCCCTAACCCATACAGCCACTTACACACCCAGTCACTCACTCATACAGCCATTCACACACCCATTCACTCACCCATACAGTCACCCACCCACTCACTCAGCCACCCATACAGTCACTCAAACAGCCACTCAATCACCCATACAGCCATTGAAACACCCACTCAGTCACCAATAAAGCTACTCACCCAGCCACTCACTTGCCCACACAGCTACTTTTACTATGATTTATACACCCATACAGCCACTCACACAACCACTCACACATGGAAACACAAAGTCACACAGCCACTAACATAATATATGTTAGAAATAGTATGACTCAGTAGTACAGAAAGTATAATATTTTAACTTTTGTAGGACCTTGGTATATATGCTTAACACTCAAACGTTTAAAAACCACTCACACTCACTGGATAATGTTATTAGTGATGCCAACAGCGATGTCATTTGAGATTTCATCAGTGATGTAATATGTGAGGTCATAAGCAGTTCATTGAGTGGCGCAAGTTATATTTAGCACAAGTAACTATATCTGCTGAATTGCACTGGGTTTGTTTGAATGAAATCTGAGCCTAACTATAACGTCCCTGTAACCTTTGGTTTTTCAGTGAATTTCTAAGGTTTATGTAATTCTATTTCTGAACTATAATGTCCCTGTAGCCTTTGGTTTTTTTAAGTGGCTTTCTAAGGTTTTTTAAATTCTATTTCCTAACTATAATGTCCCTGTAACCTTTGTTTTTTTAAGTGTATTTCTAAGGTTTTTTAAATTTTATTTCCTAACTGTAATCTGTAACCTTTTAGAGTGAGTATGTGACTGAGTGCATGAGTTTCTCAGTGGGTGTATGAGTGAGAGTGTCTCAATGTGTGTGAGTGGGCCTGGGAGTGGCTGCATACGTGTCTCACTGGGTGTGTGAATGTCCGCGTATGTCTGTGAGTAGGTGTGAGAGTGTCTGAGTGGGTCTGTGAGTCAGGGCACGAGAGTGGGTGAGAGAGAGTATGAGTGATTCTGTAAGTGGGTGCATGGGTGTCTGACTGGATATGTGAGTGGGTGTGAGAGTGTCTGAGATGTTCTGTGAGTGGGTGCTTGAGTGCCTGACTAGGTTCTGCTCATTCCCTGCTTGTTTTCTGCCTTTTTTCTGCTCACTTCTGACCTTTATTTTTCCTTTCAACTTGTTGCTGACCTTTATTTTCCCTCTTTCTGCTTGTTTCTGACCTTTATTTTGCCTCTTTCTGCATGTTGCTGGTCTTTATTTTGCCTCTTCTGCTCATTGCTGACCTTTATTTTGCCTCTTTCTGCTCGTTTTTCACCTTTATCATCCATCTTTCTTCTTGTTTCTGACCTCTATTCTGCCTCTCTCTGCTCTTTTCTCACCTTTATTTTGCCTCTTTCTGCTCGTTGCTGACCTTTATTTTGTCTCTATCTCTTCATTTCTGTCCTTTGTTTTGCATCTTTCTGCTAGTTTCTGACCTCTATTTTGCCTCTTTCTGCCCGTTCATTTCTGACCTCTATTTTGCTTCATTCTGCGCATTTCTGATCTCTGTTTTTCCTCTGTCTGCTTGTTGCTGGTCTTTAATTTGCATCTTTCTGCTCGTTGCTGACCACTATTTTACCTCTTTCTACTCATTTCTGACTTCAATTTTTCCTCATTCTGCTACTTTCTGATCTCTGTGTTGCCTCTTTCTGCTTGTTGCTGGCCTTTATTTTGCCTCTTTCTGCTTGTTGCTGACCACTATTTTTCCTCTTTCTGTTCGTTCTGACCTCTATTTGACCTCTCTCTGTTCATTTCTTATCTGTATTTTGCCTCTTTCTGCTTGTTGCTGGCCTTTATTTTGCCTCTTTCTGCTCACTTCTGACCTCTATTGTGCCTCTTTCTGCTCATTGACCTTTATTTTGCCTGTTTCTGCTCATTGCTGGCTTTTATTTTGCCTCTTTCTGCTTGTTTCTGACCTCTATTTTGCCTCTTTCTGCCTGTTTCTAATTTCTATTTTGCCTCTTTCTGCTCATTGCTAGCCTTTATTTTTCCTCTTTCTGATATCTGACCTCTATTTTGTCTCTTTCTGCTAGTTTCTGACCTCCATTTTGCCTCATTCTGCCTGCTTCTGATCAATGTTTTACCTCTTTCTGCTAGTTGCTGGCCTCTATTTTGCCTCTTTCCGCTTGTTGCTGACCACTATTTTGCCTCTTTCTGCTAATCTCTAACCTCTATTTTACCTCTTCCTCCTCATATCTGATCTCAATTTTGCCTCTTTCTGCTCATTGCTGGCCTTTACTTTGCCTCTTTCTGCTAATTTCTGATCTCTATTTTTCCTCTTTTGGCTCTCTGCTGGCCTTTACTTTACCTCTTCTACTCGTTTCTGACCTCTATTTTGCCTCTTTCTGCTCGTTTCTGTCCTTTGTTTTACCTCTTCCTGCTCATTTCTGATCTGTTTTGTCTCTTTATGCTTGTTGCTGGCCTTTATTTTGCCTCTTTATGCTCGTTTCTGATCTCTATTTTGCCTCTTTCTGCTCATTACTGGCCTCTATTTTGCCTCTTTCTGCTCATTACTGGCCTCTATTTTGCCTCTTTCTGCTCGTTTCTGATCTTTATTTTGCCTCTTTCTGCTCATTTCTGATCTCTATTTTGCCTCTTTCTGCTCATTACTGGCCTCTATTTTGCCTCTTTCTGCTAGTTTCTGATCTCTATTTTGCCTCTTTCTGCTCGCTTCTGTCCTTTGTTTTACCTCTTCCTGCTCATGTCTGATCTCTTTTGCCTCTTTATGCTTGTTGCTGGCCTCTAGTCTGCCACTTTCTGCTCACTGCTGACCTTTATTTTCCCTCTTTCTGTTCACTGCTGACCTTTAGTTTCCATCTTTCCGCTCGATTCTGACCTTGTTCTGCCTCTTTCTACTCATTGCTGACCTTTATTCTGCCTCTTGCTGTTCGTTTTTTTACCTTTATTTTGCCTCTTTCTGCTCATTGCTGGCCCCTATTTTGCCTCTTTCTGCTCGTTGCTTCCCTCTATTTCTCCTCTTTCTGCTCATTGATGACCTTTATTTTCCCTCTTTCTGCTCGCTTCTGACCTTTATTCTGCTTATTTATGCTCATTTCTGGCCTTCAACTTGCCTCTTTCTGCTCATTGCTGACCTTTACTTTACTTCTTTCTCATCGTTGCTGACCTTTATTCTGCCTCTTGCTGCATCTTCCTGAGCTATATTTTGCCTCTTTCTGCTCGTTGTTGACCTTTATTCTGCCTCTTTATGCTCGTCTCCGACTTTTATTCTGCCTCTTTCTGCTTGTTTCTGACCTCTATTTTGCCTTGTTCTGCTCGTTTGTGACCTTTATTCTACCTCTTTCTGCTTGTTTCTCACCTTTTTTTTGCCTCTTTCTGCTCATTGCTGACTTTTATTTTGCTTCTTTCTGCTCGTTGCTGACCTCTATTCTGCCTCTTTCTGCTCGTTTCCGAACTTTATTCTGCCTCTTTCTCCTCTTCCCCCAGGACCGCGGGGGGAGACCCAAAAGCCCCACGGACTCAGCTGGCTTCTCACCTCCTGCGGGAGCCAGCTTTGCTCTAACAGACAGAGGGCTACTGAAAGGCAGCTCCCTGTCTGTCAGAGCAAATGTTTTCATATGTTTCCCTGCACACATATTTGCAAAATTGTAAAATTGGTGTAAATCCGTTCAGTAGTTTTGGAAATATTAAGGAAAATCCAAATTTGCATATATAGGCATGTGGATCCTCCGAGGATCCCACAGTCACCGTGATCAAATCTGATTGGCTGCAAAAACTTCAACCAGGGTAGGAATACCCTGACCCACTAGGCTACTTGGGGGGTCCCATAGGGACCCCGCAGGGCAAAAAAAGCATTAAAAAAAATATCCTTTGGGAGACGCAAAGGATCCACGGCTCCAGCTGAAAAAAAAAGAAGCGTGGGCTCCCGCGCTCCTGAAAAGTTGAGCCCCCGGTGGGCCAGGTCGCAGGGGCATGAGCAAACATATAAAGGAGGGGTCCACAAGGCCCCCCTCCTATGTCTTATGCAATCCCCAGGGACTTCCACCTCTCCGGGGCACTATAAAATATGTGTGCAGGCAGCCGACTCACTGGGCCTGCCCGTGCCCAGGGGACCGCTACCTCCCCAGGAAAATTAAGTTAAATTAATGCGGGGGCTTGAGCGTCCCCCGCAGCCCCTGGGACCACCACCTTCCCGGGGCACTATAAAAATACATATGCGGGCGGTCCCACTGGGCCCACCCATGTGAAAGGGACCGCCACCTCTGTGGGCTAAAACGTATACAATTAATGTGGGAGGCCCACATGGCCCCCCACAGCTCCGGGGACCACCACCTCCCTGGGGCAATTGATTCAATTAAAGGGGGCCGCATGGCCCCCTGCAGGCCCGGGGAACCACTATCTTCCCGGGGAAAAATGTTACGATGGAGGGGGGCTACGGTGCCCTCGTCGTGGTAGCCATTTATGGCCCTGGGGACTGCCACCACCAAGGCTGGCCCCTGCTACCTCCCGAGGTACCCACCCTTGTGAGGTAGGTGTTTGCCTTTGCTTATTTGGAGCTGACAAGCAAATATAACTGTGCTTTCTGCAAGCTGGAGCTGTCAAACAGCTCTGGCTTGCAGAAAGCAGAGTTTTCATCTTTGTCCCTGCACACAAATATGTGTGCAGTGTAACAGATGAAAACATGCTCCTGCAAGCAGGAAGCTGCTTGCGGGAGCAATGCCCAGGTCCCACAGGAGTCAGGAGCTAGATGGGACCGCAGAGGACTTGAGGCTCCCTCCGCGGTCCCAGGGGGAATAGGAGAAAGAGAGAGGTCAAAAAGGAGATGAAAGAGGCAGAATAACGTTTAGAAATGAGCAGAAAGAGGCAAGATAAAGGAGAGAATCGAGCAAAAAGAGGCAGAATAAAGGTCAGTAATGAGCAGAAAGAAGCACGATAAAAGTGAGAAATGAGCAGAAAGAGTCAGAATAAAGGTCAGAACCGAGCAGAAAAGCTAGATAAATGTGAGAAATGAGCAGAAAGAGGCAGAATAAAGGTCAGAAACCAGTAAAAAGGCAAAATAAAGGTCATCAACGATCAGAAAGGGGCAAACTATAGGGCAGCAATGAGCAGAAAGAGGTAAAATAGAAATCAGCATTGAGCAGAAAGAGGCACAATAAAGTCAGAAAAGAGCAGAAAGAGGCAAAATAAAGGCCTGCAATGAGCAGAAAGAGGCAAAATAGAGATCAGAAACGAGCAAAAAGAGTCAAAATTAAAGCCAGTAATGAGCAGAAAGAGGCAAAATAGAGATGAGAAAACAGCAGAAAGAGGCAAAATAGAGGTCATAAACAAGCAGAAAGAGAAAAAAAGGTGGGAAACGGGCAGAAAGAAAGTGAATAAAGATGAGAAATGAGCAGAAACAGCAAAATAGAGGTCATAAACGAGCAGAAAGACAAAAGAAGGTGAGAAATGGGCAGAATGAGGGTGAATAAAGGCAAGAAATGAGATGAAACAGGCAAAATAGAGGTCAGAAACTAGCAGAAAGAGACAAAAAAAGGTGAGAAATGGGCAGAATGAGGGTGAATAAAGGTGGGAAATGAGCAGAATGAGGTAAAATAAAGATGAGAAATGAGCAGAAAGAGGCAGAATAGAGGTCAGACACAAGCAGAAAGAGGTATGATAAAGGTGAGATATGAGGAGAAAGAGAAAAAATAAAGGTCAGCAACGAGCAGAAAGAGGCAAAAATGGTGAGAAACAAGCAAAAAGAGCATGAATAAAGGTGACAGAGCCTGGTCTTCCCGCTGGCCCGGAGTTCAAGCTCCAGACTCCACATAGTCCAGAAGCTGCCAAGAACTACTGTCCCTCACCGCTAACAAGCAGCTATTCAGCAGCACTCCCACTCCAGCGCAGGGGGTTTACCAGGCTCACCTTTGTGCAAGCCTGCATCCGCCGAGAGTCCTGCTTCAGTTCTCAGCCGCCATCAGCCCCTGTCGACTCCACGAATCCATGAGGGTGAAAAAGGAGATGAGGAATCCGGCCCCCGGTACCAGCGCGCCTCAGAGGTGCTGCCCGTGGAAGACCGCGAAGAGCCCTGCCGCTACTTCTGCTGCCGTGGCGTCCATCCGACTGCGTGATCGGCCTGGAGGTTGGGGGAGGAGCAATGGCCACTAGCAGCTACACACGGTCATGCCGCCCCTCTCTTTTTTCCTTTTTGTTCTCATTCTCCTCTCATCTTTCCAGGCATTTTTTCAGGCACTTTTTTTTCTCTTTCTCTCTCACCTATCTCCTTGGCGTTTTCTCAACTTAGTAAAATTTTAAAGGGCCAGTGAGAGAAAGGGAGAGAAAGGGGCAGACATGCGGCTGGGAAACCAATGAGAGATTCACTACATTAACAACTAACAGTCCTTCTCCCGTAACACAAAGATCGGAGCTGTATTGAGCGGAGGTAGTCCTGCAAAAGGAGGAAGGAAGAGGGGAGAGGACAGGGCAAAAGGAAAAAAGAGGGAAAAATTTCAGTTTTTTCTGCTGGAAGAGACTTTAAAGGCGAAAATGGGAAAACATATAAAATAGTCCAATTTAATGGCTAAAGTTGATTCAGCAGCTGGTCTTAAAGCAAAAACGCGACTAGCTCAATCAAAGGCAGTGTCAACCGCAGCAAGAGCAGAATACAATGCAAAAACACGCCTGGCATAAACTCTAGCTTTGAGAGTTCGGAAGAAGACTTGCCAGAACCCCACCGGGACTTGGGTGCGAAAGACCTTGCTGCAGAGAAGGGAACACAAGGAGCTCTAGAGGAAGGAACAAGACCAGAGGGCGAACAGGCCTCCAATCCAACTGCCGGGGTGAGTGTGGAGGGCAAGAGTAACTATAAAGACTACCCGTTATTTTCAAAGGGCAAAGCATCTCTGGTTACTCAGTCTACACCGGCGAAACTGCAAAGTCCTCTTGAGGGGCCTGATGAAGATACATAATCCGCTGCTTTCAAGATCAGCAACCACCCTCACGACAAGTAGCTATCTCGGAAGAAAAAACTTTAGAAGGTTCCCTTCATAAGGTCAATAATATTTTGATGGGCGTCCAGTTTCAGGGAAAGGCATCACCATCAGCATCACTGAGGGGACCTAGGGCGCAGAGGCGCCCGACCTCCTGGAGGGGTGTTCCGGCAAACCCTGCCCCTAGTAATCCGGAGGAAAGCTACCCCTCTTTCTGGTAACCCGTGCGCACCGAGTGACGGAGGGGACCCAGGGCGTGGAGGCACCCAACCTCCTGGATTCCTGGCTGGAATCGGGGAGGCAGACGAGCCCTCATCGGGACTTCCAGGCCGGCCCGGCCATCTGGTCGCCCCATTGGAAAGCATTGCACGCGACCAGATGACCCGGACTGAAAGGACGCCTATCTGCCCGCCCGAGCCTTCACGGTAGGGCTCCTGCCTGCCCCTGCAGGGCTCGGGGGCTCCGCTTCCCGGGGGCTCAGGGACCCCGGCTGGGCCTTAGGCACGGGGAGGACCGCCGGAGCTCTCGGGCCCGGACGCCTGGGGGAGCACTGCCCAGGACCCATGGAGCCCGTCCCGGGTACTTTGCCACGCCTCTGGCCGGAGGAGGGAGCCCCCGGACGGAGGGGAGGTGTTGTCTGGGCATAGCCCATCTGGTCCCCGGCTGAGAACCGCCAGCCCGGGAGGGGTGTTCCGGCAAACCCTGCCCCTAGTAATCCGAAGGAAAGCTACCCTTCTTTCTGGTAACCTGTGCGCACCTAGTGACAGAGGGGACCCAGGGCGTCGAGGCGCCTGATCTCCTGGAGCCCAGGCTGGGATCGGGGTGGCGGACGAGCCCTCATTGGGACTTCCAGGCCGGCCCGGCCATCTGGTCGCCCCATTGGAAAGCATTGCGCGTGACCAGATGGCCGAGGGGAAAGGTGCGACCAGATGGCTGGGACTGAAAGGACGCCCATCTGCCCGCCCGCCCGAGCCTTCGCGTTAGGGCTCCCGACTGCCCCTGCAGGGTGCGGGGGCTCCGCTTCCCAGGGGCTCGGGGACCCCGGCTGGGCCTTTGGCACGGGGAGGACCGCCGGAGCTATCGGGCCCGGACGCCCGGGGGAGGACTGCCCAGGACCCATGGAGCCCGTCCCGGGCACTTTGCCACGCCACGGGCCACAGGAGGGAGCCCCCGGACGGAGGGGAGGTGTTGTCCGGGCATAGCCCATCTGGTCCCCGGCTGAGAACCGCCAGCCCGGGAGGAGTGTTCCGGCAAACCCTGCCCCTAGTAATCCTGAGGCAAGCTACCCCTCTTTCTGGTAGCCCGTGCGCATCGAGTGATGGAGGGGACCCAGGACATGGAGGCGCCCAACCTCCTGGAGCCCTGGCTGGGATTGGGGAGGCAGATGAGCCCTCATTGGGACTTCCAGGCCGGCCTGGCCATCTGGTCGCCCCATTGGAAAGCATTGCGCATGACCAGATGGCCGAGGGGAAAGGTGCGACCAGATGGCCGGGACCGAAAGGATGCCCATCTGCCCGCCCGAGCCTTCACGGTAGGGCCCCCGCCTGCCCCTGCAGGGCACGGGGGCTCCACTTTCCGGGGGTTCGGGGACCCTGGCTGGGCCTTAGGCACGGGGAGACCCGCCTGAGCTCTCGGGCCTGGACGCCCGGGGGAGGACTGCCCAGGACCCATGGAGCCCGTCCCAGGCACTTTGCCATGCTGCGAGCCGGAGGAGGGAGCCCCCGGACAGAGGGGAGGTGTTGTCCGGGCATAGCCCATCTGGTCCCCGGGCTGAGAACTGCCAGCCCGGGAGGGGTGTTCCGGCATACCCTGCCCCTAGTAATCCAGAGGAAAACTACCCCTCTTTCTTGTAACCCGTGCGCACCGAGTGACGGAGGGGACCCAGGGCGCCGAGGCGCCCGACCTCCTGGAGCCCTGGCTGGGATCGGGGAGGCGGGCGAGCCCTCATCGGGACTTCCAGGCCGGCCCGGCCATCTGGTCGCCCCATTGGAAAGCATGGCGCGTGACCAGATGACCGAGGGGAAAGGTGCGACCTGATGGCCGGGACCGAAATGACCCCATCTGCCCGCCCTGAGCCCTCGCGGTATGGCTCCCGCCTGCCCCTTCAGGGCGCGGGGCTCCGCTTTCCGGGGGCTCAGGGACCCCGGCTGGGTCTTAGGTACAGGGAGGACCACCGGAGCTCTCGGGCATGGACGCCCGGGGGAGGACAACCCAGGACCCATGGAGCCCGTCCCGGACACTTTGCCAAGCTGCGGGCCGGAGGAGGGAGCCCCCAGACGGAGGGGAGGTGTTGTCCGGGCATAGCCCATCTGGTCCCCGGGCTGAGAACCGCCAGCCTGGGAGTGGTGTTCCGGCATACCCTGCCCCTAGTAATCCGGAGGAAAGCTACCCCTCTTTCTAGTAACCCATGCGCACCGAGTGACGGAGGGGACCCAGAGTGCGGAGGCGCCCGACCTCCTGGAGCCCTGGCTGGGTTCGGGGAGGCGGACAAGCCCTCATTGGGACTTCCAGGCCGGCCCGGCCATCTGGTCGCCCCATTGGAAAGCATTGCGCATGACCAGATGGCCGAGGGGAAAGGTGCGACCAGATGGCCGGGACCGAAAGGATGCCCATCTGCCCGCCCGAGCCTTCACGGTAGGGCCCCCGCCTGCCCCTGCAGGGCACG
Source organism: Calotriton arnoldi (assembly GCA_963921515.1). Lineage (NCBI taxonomy): Eukaryota > Metazoa > Chordata > Amphibia > Caudata > Salamandridae > Calotriton > Calotriton arnoldi. The sequence continues at coordinate 487,045 of CAWUFW010005430.1, forward strand.
GGGCTCCACTTTCCGGGGTTCGGGGACCCTGGCTGGGCCTTAGGCACGGGGAGACCCGCCTGAGCTCTCGGGCCTGGACGCCCGGGGGAGGACTGCCCAGGACCCATGGAGCCCGTCCCAGGCACTTTGCCATGCTGCGAGCCGGAGGAGGGAGCCCCCGGACAGAGGGGAGGTGTTGTCCGGGCATAGCCCATCTGGTCCCCGGGCTGAGAACTGCCAGCCCGGGAGGGGTGTTCCGGCATACCCTGCCCCTAGTAATCCAGAGGAAAGCTACCCCTCTTTCTTGTAACCCGTGCGCACCGAGTGACGGAGGGGACCCAGGGCGCCGAGGCGCCCGACCTCCTGGAGCCCTGGCTGGGATCGGGGAGGCGGGCGAGCCCTCATCGGGATTTCCAGGCCGGCCCGGCCATCTGGTCGCCCCATTGGAAAGCATGGCGCGTGACCAGATGACCGAGGGGAAAGGTGCGACCTGATGGCCGGGACCGAAATGACCCCATCTGCCCGCCCTGAGCCCTCGCGGTATGGCTCCCGCCTGCCCCTTCAGGGCGCGGGGCTCCGCTTTCCGGGGGCTCGGGCACCCTGGCTGGGCCTTAGGCATGGGGAGTACCGCCGGAGCTCTCGGGCCCAGACGCCCGGGGAAGGACTGCCCAGGACCCATGGAGCCCGTCCCAGGCCTTTTGCCACGCCGCGGGCCAGAGGAGGGAGCCACCAGACGGAGGGGAGGTGTTGTCCGGGCATAGCCCATCTGGTCCCCGGCTGAGAACCGCCAGCCCGGGAGGAGTGTTCCAGAAAATCCTGCCCCTAGTAATCCGGAGGAAAGCTACCCCTCTTACTGGTAACCCGTGCGCACCGAGTGACGGAGGGGACCCAGGGCGCGGAGGCGCCCGAACTCCTGGAGCCCTGGCTGGGATCGGGGAGGCAGACGAGCCTTTATCGGGACTTCCAGGCCGGCCCGGCCATCTGGTCGCCCCATTGGAAAGCATTGTGCGCGACCAGATGGCCGAGGGGAAAGGTGCGATCAGATGGCCGGGACAGAAAGGACGCCCGTCCGAGCCTTCGCAGTAGGGCTCCCGCCTGCCCCTGCAGGGCTCGGGGGCTCTGTTTCCTGGGGGCTCGGGGACCCCGGCTGGGCCTTAGGCACGGGGAGGACCGCCGGAACCCTCGGGCCCGAATGCACGGGGGAGGACTGCCCAGGACCCATGGAGCCCGTCCCGGGCACTTTTCCACGCTGCAGGCCGGAGGAGGGAGCCCCCGGATGGAGGGGAGGTGTTGTCCGGGCATAGCCCATCTGGTCCCTGGGCTGAGAACCGCCAGCCCGGGAGGGGTGTTCCGGCATACCCTGCCCATAGTAATCCTGAGGAAAGCAATCCCTCTTTCTGGTAACCCGTGCGCACTGAGTGACGGAGGGGACCCAGGGCGCGGAGGCGCCCGGCCTCCTGGAGCCCTGGCTGGGATCGGGGAGGTGGACGAGCCCTCATCGGGACTAACAGGCCGGCCCAGCCATCTGGTCACCCCATTGGAAAGCATTGCTGCGACCAGATGGCCGAGGGGAAAGGTGCGACCAGATGGCCGGGACCGAAAGGACGCCCATCTGCCCGCCCCAAGCCTTCGCGGTAGGGCTCCTGCCTGCCCCTGCAGGGCGCTGGGGCTCCACTCCCCGGGGGCTCGGGGACCCCGACTGGGCCTTAGACACGGGGAGGACCGCCGGAGCTCTCGGGCCCGGACGCCCGGGGGAGGACTGCCCAGGACCCATGGAGCCCGTCCTGGTCACTTTGCCATGCCACGGGCCAGAGGAGGGAGCCCCCGGACGGAGGGGAGGTGTTGTCCGGGCATAGCTGAGAACCGCTGTAGGAGAGTAGGATCTGCCTCTTATGTTGCCCCCACTTTTTTTCTGATGTTAGCACTGGTTTCTGGCTATAGTCTGGCTGGGTCCCTGCCAATCAGGGCCCCAGCCTCTCTGTTCTCTCTAAACGACATGGAGTGCACTCTAGGTGCACTAGTGATTGGATACTGTGGTGCCTTATGAGTCCCTAGTATATGGTACCTTAGGTGCCAAGGGCATAGGTACTTCACAGGCCTACCAGGGGCTGCAGCATGTGTTATGCCACCCCTGGGAAGCAGTCTAAATCTGACACCACAGGCCTGCTACTGCAGCCTGGGTGAGGTGGTGCTAGCACCCCTCACTGAGATATAGGTTTCCTATATCTCTCCTGCACACACATATAAACCTATCAGTCACCCCTAAGGCAGGCCCTATCAATCCTGAGGGCAGGGTGCTTGGCTTCTATGTGAGGGGGTGCCTCTGCCTGAGCAGGGCCCCTCTGCAGCTCTCAGAGTCTATTCTCTGGTGCTGTTTGTGGATGCGGTTAAACCATATACTATTTAAGTGCATTATATCCTCGCGGTAAATGCTAACTTTGGAATGGCTGCATCAAAACATGTCGTGTTTGGTGTCAAACATCTTGGAATACTACCCCCCGCCAATCTTGGCGGCGGGGGTAGCATTCCACCCTTCTAGAGGGATAAGACATGTACCTGCTGTGGAAACGCGGTAGAATCCTAAAGAGCCCTGGCATCACAAAATGGATGCCACCAGTCACAGACACTGGGCTGCCCTCCTGCTGATGACCGAAACTCGCAGTGGAGGAAGCCCAACAATAGGCATCCTGTCACAGGGAGGTGTAACCACCTTCCAGACAGGGTTTAGTGTATTGGGGCTGGGTGGGTGCACTCTTAGAGTGCTTTGAAGTCCTGCACTGGGGGAGCAGAAGGCTCCTCTGTGCATATGCCAGTTCAAACCAGCTCAGGGGCTACCTGCCCCTGCTCTGGCGCGAAACTGGACAAAGGGAAGTGGGTGTAGCCACCCCTCCCTTGACCCTCCCATAGGTGGGGTCATAGAGCTAGTCCATCCCCTCTTTTAGTATAAGAGGGGGAACCTTGCCATTGCAAAGCAGATAACCCCTGGACGACGCTCTACAGAAGAATCCTGGCCCTTCGACGTTCCACTACCTTTGGAAGACAGAAGAATCTCCCTTGAGTCAAGGAGTGACTCCCCTGCTTGGCAGGCACCAAAACGACAACGACGGTCGCAAACTACGCCGCTCCCGCCGGAGTCCGAAGTCCCTGCAGCCCAAGAAGTGGATTTCCTGACCTCTCCCAGGCCATCGTGAGTCCCCAGCGAAGCTGAGGCAAGTGGACCCCACGAGTAACGAGGAACCGCGACCCCTGGGTACCGTGCACTATTGTCGAGTGCAACCCCTTCACAACGTTCTACGAACCTGTGCTTTGGACCACGTGTGGTCCCGACCTCCAGCAGGAATCCCTCCGAAGATCAGAGGCCTACACCGTCCCGAGTGACCGTGGGCCCCTGTTGAGTGATTCCGCCCGAGGTGTCTTCGCGATCCCTTGCCCGCTGGCTTGTAGGTCCCCAGAAGACTTCTTAACAAAACCAAAGGGCTCCCCTGGTTGCTCCAGGCCTGCCCTGACTTACCCTCGCTGGGTGAGTTCCTCAGACCTTGCTGGTCTGCGCCATCGACTTTTCTTCATCTCCCCGAGACTTGCGGCTGCCAAGGCTTGTTGGCTCCGATCGAGTTGCCGACACCGCAGTCAGCTGCAGACGTCGAGGGATACACCGAATCCAGCTCCTGGTCGTCGTCGACGCCTCCTGGACCACGTGGCTGAAGAGTCAAGGCACCCGCAACCGACCTGAAGCGACCGACGACGGTGGGCATCCATCTTCCTTGCCCCGGGTCACTGCCCAGTGACTTTGAACACTGTCCCCTCTGCTTTCAGGTCATCCTTCTTCAGAATCCAGGCTTGGATTCCACCGGACACTTCTTCAGCTCCCGCAAGCAGCAAGTCTTCTTTGTTTGCCATTGAAAACGACGCCGCGACCCGACACCAAAGGACACCTGTGCACCCGGCTTCCCTGGGTGAGGTAACTCCAGCACTACGGTGCTCCTGTGGGTGTGGGCCCTAGAACTACTTACCCTGTAAGTGACTTGCTTGTAGGTTCTCCCGAAGTATCCTAAAACTCTTTATTTCCAACCGCAACTTGCCCCATTGAAGTTAACGGCGATTCGCGCCTGTGTATCCACACTGCACGCGTCCCCGTGGGTCCTTTACTTACCTGCCTTGGGTGGTTTCGTGAGGCCCCAGCACTTCTGAAGGCCCTAGGCCTTGTCTCCCTGCAAGTCGTTGTTTCTAAGTCTCTTACTTAGTATATGGTCTGGTACGCCCCTAGGGCCCCAGCCATATTTTGTGCTTAACTTATTGTGAAACGTTGATTTGTGCATATGTTTGTCTTCTAATCTCATAAAGAGATTAGTAGAGAGTTATTTAGAAATAAATACATATATATTTGATATATATACCTGTGTGGTGTCTTTTCATTTGGTGATTCAAGAGATTATATGGTAAAACAAGCTGCTTTACATTCCTCCGAGACTTAGCCTGAAGGCTGCTCTCCACAGCTACCACTAGGATAGCTTTCTTTAAAAGGTTGTCTTAAACCTATCTACCATAAGAGTCGATTTGCCCTGGTGCAAGGTGTCCACTTTAATTAGTGAACAGCATATACCAGGCCAACTTCTCACATTGGTGGGCAGCGTGTGGGATTCCAGCTTGCCATTGTTTTACCAGAAAATCTCTATTTGAATTACTAACTGAAAACCATTATAAGTACTCAAGGTACATATAAAGTCAAGCTTAGTATCAATAAGTTCTACTGAACTTAGAGCTGTGTGCCAAGGGATAGCACACCCTTTCCACAGCTCAAGCTAGGATCAGTAGGCCACAAACTAGTGTAGGTAGTACAACACTGCACAACACTAGAATGTCCTTAAAGGGTGGACCCAGTGGATCCACTCAGCCTCAGTATAAGGACATGGCTTTCTCTGACTTGAGAGCCATGTGTGTTGACAGACACCTGAGGATAGGACAGAGTCCCTCAACACTCCACCTGATAGATCTGCTGACAGCAGATGACCTTAGATTGGCTCTAGGAGCTAAAGGGTTTGAATCAGTGGGTGGGTCAGTCATAGTATCTGGGTCAGATGATGAAAATCAGAATGACCAAGACTCTGTGATTGAAGGGCCAGGCTCCAAGGGGCCTGAAAAGGACAGAGGAATTCTCCATAAGAGAACTGACAGAGAGGAGGAGAGGCACAGATCCCCTTCCAGGGAATCTGACCATTCTTATCACTCTGGCAGAGAATTTGTCCAGCAGAGGAACTCATACTTTCCCTTAAGAGAGACCTCCTCTGAGAGAAGGTGCAAACTGCTCCAGTATGAGGAAGCCAGAGTGGCCCTCAGAACCAAGCAGTTGGCACTGGATAGGGAAGCCCTGGAGATCCAGAGAGCTTCTAGAAAAGAGGGGTTAGAACCCCCTGGTGGCAGCAACAGTGTCCCTAGAGGCAGAGAATACATTCCTGACCATAGGAACCTGAGCAAGGTTGTTCCTCCCTACCAGAGTGGGGATGATATCCACAAGTGGATAACTGCTATGGAGAGGGCCTGTAGAGTACAGCAGGTCCCCCAAAAGCAGTGGGCAGCAATCTTGTGGCTCTCCTTTTCAGATAAAGGAAGAGACAAGCTCCTCACTGTTAGAGAGGAGGATGCTGATGATTATGAGGTCCTGAAGAGTGCACTGATAGATGGGTTTGGCTTAACCACTGAGCAGTACAGGTTAAAGTTCAGAGATACCCAGAAGGCACAGACTCAGGACTGGACTGACTTTGTTGATTGTGCAACCAAGGCTCTAGAGGGTTGGCTGGTTGGCAGTAGGGTTACTGATTTCAAGGGATTGTATAATCTGATGATGAGAGAACAGATCCTAAATAATTGCCAGAACCAGTTGTTGCATCAGTACCTGGTGGACTCTGATCTGACCTCTCCCCAAGAATTGGGAAAGAAGGCAGACAAATGGGTCAGAACCAGGGTGAGGCAGAAAACCCAGAACCAAGGGGGTGACACTAAGAAGCAAGATCCTAAAGGCCCTGAGAAAGGTGGGGATAAGTCAAAAGACCAGAAGTCTTCACAAGGGCCCCAAAAATCTGCATCTGGTGGGGAGTCACAGTCCAACAAGGGAAAAGGCCAAAAGAAGCCCTGGTGCAAATTCTGTAAACAGAAAGGGCACTGGACTTCTGATTGTACCAAGTCCAAAGACCAAACCACCACCACTCCTGCCCCTAAGGCAACTGTGCCCCCTAGCTCAGCTACTGGTGGAGGTGGTACTCAGAATAAGGGTGTAGTAGGGTTGACCCTGGGTTCTGAAGTGGATTCTGACCTAGTCAGAGTGACCACTCAGGCAATGCTGATTTGTGAGGGAAACATTGATATGTCCTTCCTAGTAAGCCCCAGTAATCTGGGCAAGTACAAACAGCAGCCTTTGATAAATGGCAAACAGGCTTTGGCATTTAGGGACACAGGTGCTAGTGTCACCATGGTGGCAGAGGACCTAGTGGACCCTGGACAGATCATCCTGGGTGAAATGTACCAGGTGACCAATGCAAGCAATGTCCAGACCAACCATAGTCTGGCAGTTGTGAATTTCTCCTGGGGAGGGGTAACTGGCCTCAAGAAGGTTGTAGTCAGTGCAGACCTCCCTGTAGAATGTCTGTTGGGCAATGATCTAGAGACTTCAGCCTGGTCTGAAGTAGAGTTATGGACTCATGCTGAGATGTTGGGCATCCCTGCAGAGGTATTTGCTGTGACCAGGTCACAAGCAAGAATGCATGACACTGAACCAGCTCTGGATCCTGGAACAATGGACCAGATGCTTCCCAAGAGGAGGAGCAGTAGGGTTAAGGCAGTGCCTTCCCCTCTGTCTCAGATCAAGGATTCACTTCCAGAGGGAGGTGAAGCAGAACCTGAAGAAGGAACTGCCCCAGAGGAACTTGAACCTGACCAGGTTGAGTTCTTGGGGGCAGGGGCCCTTCCAGGGAAGATCTGAGCAAGGAGCAACAGTGCTGCCCCTCTCTTGAACCCCTCAGACAGCAGGCTGCTGCTGAGGCTGCTGGGAGTGCTAGTGGGTCCCATAAAGTTTATTGGGATGAGGGACTCCTATATTCTGAGGGTAGAGACCCAGCCCCTGGAGCCACCAGGAGGTTGGTAATACCTCAGAAGTTTAGGGGTTCCTCTTGACCTTAGCACATGATATCCCATTGGCAGGACACTTGGGCCAAAACAAGACCTGGGACAGGCTTGTTCCACATTTTCATTGGCCACATATGTCAGAGGACACAAAGGAGTTTTGTCGCTCCTGTGTCACTTGCCAAGCCAGTGGTAAGGCAGGTGGCACAACAAAGGCCCCCTGATACCACTACCTGTGGTGGGGGTACCCTTTGAAAGGGTAGGGATTGACATTGTTGGTCCCCTTGACCCTCAGACTGCATCTGGGCACAGATTTATCCTGGTGGTAGTGGATCATGCCACCAGGTACCCAGAGGCAATTCCTCTGAGGACCACCACAGCACCTGTGGTGGCAAGAGCCCTCATTGGAGTTTTCTCCAGAGTGGGTTTTCCAAAGGAGGTCATTTCTGACAGAGGTACCAACTTCATGTCAGGATATCTGAAAGCAATGTGGAAGGAGTGTGGTGTAACTTATAAGTTCACCACTCCCTATCACCCACAATGCAATGGTTTAGTTGAACGCTTCAACAAGACCTTGAAAGGAATGATTAAGGGACTCCCAGAGAAGCTTAGGCGGAAATGGGACCTTCTTCTTCCTTGCCTTTTGTTTGCATACAGAGAGGTTCCACAGAAGGGGGTTGGCTACAGCCCATTTGAGCTTCTGTTTGGGCATCCTGTGAGAGGTCCACTATGTTTGGTAAAAGAGGGCTGGGAGTTACCTCTCAAGCCCCCCAAACAAGATGTGATGGACTATGTACTTGGTCTCCGCTCCCGGATGGCAGAGTACATGAAAAAGGCAACCAAAAACCTGGAGGCCAGCCAAGAATTGCAAAAAGCTTGGCATGACCAAAGGCTGTGCTGACTGTATACCAGCCAGGACAGAAAGTGTGGGTGTTGGAGCCTGTGGCCCCAGCAGCCCTCCAGGACAAATGGAGTGGCCCCCATACAATAGTTGAACAGAAGGGAGAAGTCACCTATCTGGTGAATCTTGGAACTCCCAGGAGCCCCCTAAGGGTGCTTCATGTCAACAGATTAAAGCCATATGTTGACAGGGCTGACATGGGCTTGCTCATGGCAACTGATGAGGACCAGGAGGAGGAGAGTGACCCTCTCCCTGACCTGCTCTCTCAGAACCCTGATGATGGGTCAGTAGATGGTGTTGCTTTGGCAAGCAGCCTCACTGACCATCAGCAAACTGAGTGCAGACAAGTTCTGCAACAGTTTAGACATATGTTTAGCCTGACCCCTAGTCAGACTACCTGGTGCACCCATGAGGTGGACACTGGGGACAGTCTGCCTGTCAAGAATAAAATCTACAGGCAACCTGACCATGTCAGGGACTGTATCAGGACTGAAGTCCAGAAAATGTTGGAGTTAGGCGTGATTGAGCCTTCAGATAGCCCTTGGGCTAGCCCAGTAGTCCTGGTACCCAAGCCTCATACCCAGGGTGGTAAGAAAGAAATGAGGTTTTGTGTAGACTACAGAGGCCTCAATGCAGTCACTAGGACTGATGCCTATCCCATACCAAGGGCAGATGAGCTGATTGATACTTTGGCCTCAGCCAAGTATCTAAGCACATTTGACCTAACAGCTGGCTACTGGCAAATCAGATTAGCTGATGATGCAAAAGCCAAAACAGCATTTTCGACTCCTGGTGGGCACTACCACTTTGTGGTGATGCCCTTTGGATTGAAAAATGCACCTGCCACTTTTCAGAGGTTGGTGAATAAAGTTCTGGCAGGGATGGAAACTTATTGCTCAGCTTATCTAGATGATATTGCTGTCTTTAGTTCCTCCTGGCAGGATCACCTGGTCCACCTCAGAAATGTTTTGGAGGCCCTGCAGAAAGCAGGCCTCACTATCAAGGCCACCAAGTGCCAGATAGGGCAGAGTCAGGTTGTGTACCTGGGCCACCTTGTAGGTGGAGGCCAGGTTCAGCCTTTGCAGAGCAAAATCCAAACCATACTGGAATGGGTTGCTCCAACCACCCAGACACAGGTGAGAGCCTTCTTAGGCCTGACTGGGTACTATAGGAGGTTTGTCAAGGGATATGGATCTATAGTGACCCCCTTGAATGATCTTACCTCTAAGAAAATGCCAAAAAGGTTCCGTGGACAGCTAGCTGTCAAAAGGCATTTGAAGACCTAAAGCAGGCCATGTGCACTGCCCCCATCTTACAGAGTCCAGACTACACCAAAAAGTTCATTGTCCAAACAGATGCTTCTGAGCTGGGTGTGGGAGCTGTACTGTCTCAACTGAATGATGAAGGTCAAGACCAGCCAGTAGCTTTTATTAGCAGAAGGCTGACCCCTAGAGAGAAACGTTGGTCAGCTATAGAGAGGGAGGCCTTTGCTGTGGTATGGGCCCTGAAGAAGCTGAGGCCATACTTGTTTGGTACTCACTTCATAGTTCAGACTGACCACAAGCCCCTCCTATGGCTAAAGCAGATGAAAGGTGAAAACCCAAAACTTTTGAGGTGGTCCATTTCCCTACAGGGGATGGACTATACAGTGGAACATAGGCCTGGGACCCAACATGCCAATGCAGATGGACTCTCAAGGTATTTCCACTTTGAACACGAAGACTCAACTGGTCAAGGTTAGTTTAGTGTCCCTACGTTTGGGGGGTTGTGTAGGAGAGTAGGATCTGCCTCTTATGTTGCCCCCACTTTTTTCTGATGTTAGCACTGGTTTCTGGCTATAGTCTGGCTGGGTCCCTGCCAATCAGGGCCCCAGCCTCTCTGTTCTCTCTAAACGACATGGAGTGCACTCTAGGTGCACTAGTGATTGGATACTGTGGTGCCTTATGAGTCCCTAGTATATGGTACCTTAGGTGCCAAGGGCATAGGTACTTCACAGGCCTACCAGGGGCTGCAGCATGTGTTATGCCACCCCTGGGAAGCAGTCTAAATCTGACACCACAGGCCTGCTACTGCAGCCTGGGTGAGGTGGTGCTAGCACTCCTCACTGAGATATAGGTTTCCTATATCTCTCCTGCACACACATATAAACCTATCAGTCACCCCTAAGGCAGGCCCTATCAATCCTGAGGGCAGGGTGCTTGGCTTCTATGTGAGGGGGTGCCTCTGCCTGAGCAGGGCCCCTCTGCAGCTCTCAGAGTCTATTCTCTGGTGCTGTTTGTGGATGCGGTTAAACCATATACTATTTAAGTGCATTATATCCTCGCGGTAAATGCTAACTTTGGAATGGCTGCATCAAAACATGTCGTGTTTGGTGTCAAACATCTTGGAATACTACCCCCCGCCAATCTTGGCGGCGGGGGTAGCATTCCACCCTTCTAGAGGGATAAGACATGTACCTGCTGTGGAAACGCGGTAGAATCCTAAAGAGCCCTGGCATCACAAAATGGATGCCACCAGTCACAGACACTGGGCTGCCCTCCTGCTGATGACCGAAACTCGCAGTGGAGGAAGCCCAACAATAGGCATCCTGTCACAGGGAGGTGTAACCACCTTCCAGACAGGGTTTAGTGTATTGGGGCTGGGTGGGTGCACTCTTAGAGTGCTTTGAAGTCCTGCACTGGGGGAGCAGAAGGCTCCTCTGTGCATATGCCAGTTCAAACCAGCTCAGGGGCTACCTGCCCCTGCTCTGGCGCGAAACTGGACAAAGGGAAGTGGGTGTAGCCACCCCTCCCTTGACCCTCCCATAGGTGGGGTCATAGAGCTAGTCCATCCCCTCTTTTTAGTATAAGAGGGGGAACCTTGCCATTGCAAAGCAGATAACCCCTGGACGACGCTCTACAGAAGAATCCTGGCCCTTCGACGTTCCACTACCTTTGGAAGACAGAAGAATCTCCCTTGGAGTCAAGGAGTGACTCCCCTGCTTGGCAGGCACCAAAACGACAACGACGGTCGCAAACTACGCCGCTCCCGCCGGAGTCCGAAGTCCCTGCAGCCCAAGAAGTGGATTTCCTGACCTCTCCCAGGCCATCGTGAGTCCCCAGCGAAGCTGAGGCAAGTGGACCCCACGAGTAACGAGGAACCGCGACCCCTGGGTACCGTGCACTATTGTCGAGTGCAACCCCTTCACAACGTTCTACGAACATGTGCTTTGGACCACGTGTGGTCCCGACCTCCAGCAGGAATCCCTCCGAAGATCAGAGGCCTACACCGTCCCGAGTGACCGTGGGCCCCTGTTGAGTGATTCCGCCCGAGGTGTCTTCGCGATCCCTTGCCCGCTGGCTTGTGGGTCCCCAGAAGACTTCTTAACAAAACCAAAGGGCTCCCCTGGTTGCTCCAGGCCTGCCCTGACTTACCCTCGCTGGGTGAGTTCCTCAGACCTTGCTGGTCTGCGCCATCGACTTTTCTTCATCTCCCCGAGACTTGCGGCTGCCAAGGCTTGTTGGCTCCGATCGAGTTGCCGACACCGCAGTCAGCTGCAGACGTCGAGGGATACACCGAATCCAGCTCCTGGTCGTCGTCGACGCCTCCTGGACCACGTGGCTGAAGAGTCAAGGCACCCGCAACCGACCTGAAGCGACCGACGACGGTGGGCATCCATCTTCCTTGCCCCGGGTCACTGCCCAGTGACTTTGAACACTGTCCCCTCTGCTTTCAGGTCATCCTTCTTCAGAATCCAGGCTTGGATTCCACCGGACACTTCTTCAGCTCCCGCAAGCAGCAAGTCTTCTTTGTTTGCCATTGAAAACGACGCCGCGACCCGACACCAAAGGACACCTGTGCACCCGGCTTCCCTGGGTGAGGTAACTCCAGCACTACGGTGCTCCTGTGGGTGTGGGCCCTAGAACTACTTACCCTGTAAGTGACTTGCTTGTAGGTTCTCCCGAAGTATCCTAAAACTCTTTATTTCCAACCGCGACTTGCCCCATTGAAGTTAACGGCGATTCGCGCCTGTGTATCCACACTGCACGCGTCCCCCGTGGGTCCTTTACTTACCTGCCTTGGGTGGTTTCGTGAGGCCCCAGCACTTCTGAAGGCCCTAGGCCTTGTCTCCCTGCAAGTCGTTGTTTCTAAGTCTCTTACTTAGTATATGGTCTGGTACGCCCCTAGGGCCCCAGCCATATTTTGTGCTTAACTTATTGTGAAACGTTGATTTGTGCATATGTTTGTCTTCTAATCTCATAAAGAGATTAGTAGAGAGTTATTTAGAAATAAATACATATATATTTGATATATATACCTGTGTGGTGTCTTTTCATTTGGTGATTCAAGAGATTATATGGTAAAACAAGCTGCTTTACATTCCTCCGAGACTTAGCCTGAAGGCTGCTCTCCACAGCTACCACTAGGATAGCTTTCTTTAAAAGGTTGTCTTAAACCTATCTACCATAAGAGTCAATTTGCCCTGGTGCAAGGTGTCCACTTTAATTAGTGAACAGCATATACCAGGCCAACTTCTCACAACCGCCAGCCCGGGAGTAGCGTTCCGGCAAACCCTGCCCCTAGTAATCCGGAGGAAAGCTACCCCTCTTTCTGGTAACCCGTGGACACCGAGTGACGGAGGGCACCCAGGGCGCGGAGGCGCACGACCTCCTGGAGCCCTGGCTGGGATCGGAGAGGCGGACGAGCCCTCATCTGGACTTCCAGGCCGGCCCAGCCATCTGGTCGCCCCATTGGAAAGCATTGCGCGCGACCAGATGGCCGAGGGGAAAGGTGCGACCAGATGGCTGGGACCGAAAGGACGCCCATCTGCCCGCCCGAGCCTTCGCGGTAGACCTGATCCCGGCATGCCGGGGGCCGCTACCGGCTTAACACCGTCCGCCGGGTGAGCCTCGATCAGAAGGACTTGGACCCCCTGAGTGACGCCGGGGAGTCGGTCTTCTGTACGCCACATTTCCCGTGCCCG